>JAWZYV010002088.1:0-600000 GCA_038373885.1 Cheiracanthium punctorium
GTTGGTACTTTGTCCAGAGACTAGAAGATTTAGAACGATGTCCCTTCACGTAAGTAAAAACCTTGTATTTTTTAGTTTAAGTAATGATTTTCGATTTAAACTGACATTTTATCTAAGTATTGAAAGATATTTATGTACATGCAGTATACAACTGTGCTAAAACGGATCTTCAATTTTTATTTCCAATAGTTCAACTTTCTAACAATAGTACTATCTAGTCTAAAAGTTTGTGCTAGTTATGCTCACCTTTCTATAAAATAGGCTAAGTGCATCCATAAAAGACCTCTAAAAATATTAATGCATGTATAAAATTATGCTTTCATAGTCAAACTGAAATGAGTGTCGCACATAAACAATCTAACTCGTATCGTATTGAAATTCTATAAATCAAGTTACTCTACTTTTGATATACAGTAAGAATATTTTGTAGGATTACTAAAACTGTAATTTTTTCTCTAATTGATCTATAGAAAATATAAACTAGTATAATCGCTGCCTAAGATTTATCAAAAATGTGTGGGTAAGAAAAAATGTTTAGATAAATACTTTGTTTGTTTGTGTTTTAAGGCAAACCTGCACGCGGGGGTATCTGCTTAGGATGAGGGGTGCCTTGGTAGGAGGACTTTCTAAGGGGATCTAACGCGTATTCATGCATTTCGTATACAAAAACTTGAGTTTTGGGGGGTATATGGCTAAAGTGGTTTTCTCGCAATAGAATCTAAGACTATATCCAAATCATTATTTGTAAAAATCTTTCTATGGTATAATTTTCTCACTTGCCTAACCGTAGATTAAATTTGTAGAAAATGTATGGCTATCCTAAACCTTACTTTAATGTTAAACGGCTACTTAACAAAAATACGGTATACAAAAAATTAAAACTCTTGATTAAAATTTTTTTCCTTGATAAATTAAAAACACTTGATTAAAATTTTTTCTTGATAAATTAAAAACATTTGATTAAAAAAATATTTGTTGTAAAATTATATAACTTAAAATTAAAACTTGGTAAAAAATATTTGTTGTAAAATTAAAACTTGGTAAAAAATATTTGTTGTAAAATTATTAACTTAAAATTAAAACTCTTGATTAAAAATAAATTTAGAAAAATATTTAACTTAAAATTAAAACTTGGTAAAAAATATTTGTTGTAAAATTAAAACTTGGTAAAAAATATTTGTTGTAAAATTATTTAACTAAAAATTAAAACTTGGTTAAAAAAATATTTGTTGTAAAATCATTTCACTTAAAATTAAAACTTGGTAAAAAATATTTGTTGTAAAATTACTTATTTAACTTAAAATTAAAACTTGGGTAAAAATCTCTTAAGAAAAAAAAAAAAATGTTTAGATAAAAAAGTTTATACACTATCTAAATCATTATTTGTAAAAACTATAGGTACTAAAATCGTTCTATGGTATAATTTTCTCACTTCCCTAACAGTACAAGAAATTTGTAGAAAATGTATGGGTATCCTAAACCCTACTTTAATATTCTAGTAAACTGTTACTTATTAAATATATGCTATAATCAGTATACAAATTAGCTAAACATTAGAAGTATGTATTAAGCAACATTTATTCAATTTGCATTGGTTCTATTACTAAATGGTAAAGAAAACTAAATAAATAAAAAAATCGAAAAATTACAAGCCCCTTATTTGAAAAATTTGTTAAAGTCTGAAAAAATTACAAGTCTCCTTATTTCAAAAATATGTCACAATCTGAAAAAAATTACAAGTCCCCTTATTTGAAAAAAAAGGAAAAAAATTCTTATCAACCCTTCGAACATCCTCTCCCCACATCCGGTCCGACCACGCCCCCCTTCCCCGCTCAACCCAGGGAACGCACTTGTGCGGCGTACCGCAGAATTAACATGGTACCGCATGGGCAGAACGAACATTTATCTACTACTCGCAGGAAATTTTGCTTACTCGTGAATATCACATGATCGGTAGCGAAGGTTCTTTTAAATTCATGCAATTTAAATTCAGTCAGGCCAGGACTGGCTCCTTTGGGGGGGGCCCTCGGCCAGAGATTGGAAAGGGGCCCATTACTGATCAATGGGCCCCTTGATCAGTAGAATAATAGAATGGAATAGAATAATAGAATATGTTACATTTGTAATTTGGCCATACGTATCTAAAAACCATATTTAACTATTTTAGAGCTTTTGTAGCCCCTGAATCTTCGCCTCCGCCCCTGAGCTTTGGGTTCCTGGGGTCCTCCGCTGCGCCACTGTGTAAAGACCTAAGATTACTGGGAAATAAATTATCTAATTATTCTGATAAATATATCAAATTACTCTAATTATAAAGCAGTATATCCATTTTAGGGCTTCTCCTGGGCCCCCTTGAGCCGGGGCCCCTCGGCAGTCGCTGACATGACCAGTCCGGGTCTGAATCCAGTCATTTAAGGGTTATTGCAATTTAAATTTTTATCTCGGTGAGGTACAGCAAAGCAGTTTTAGAAGCTCCAAACGATTCTCATCTTCCTTTCACCCACACAGTTAAATCCCTTATTCTGATCCCCCTCCCCCAAAGTCATTTCTCTCTCTCTCTCTCTCTCTTTTTTTCAATTTTTCTCGCAGAAAAATGATATTTTTTTCGTATTCTGGCCCACCCGCCGGCTGTAAGGCCAGGGTGGCGCGTCGACAAGGCGACGTCTTCGTAGCGGAATTTTTGTCTGCCGGGGATGGCGCCTGAGATAGCGTTACCGTCAAGTTATGACAGCCGGATACTAGTAACCAGGGGGGTTTATGAGCTAATCAGGCGGTAATGCGGGGGGGAGAAGTGCCCTCCTTTCTTTCTCCAAAAGGCGATGATGTGAAGACGACAGGAGAAAATGCTGGGGTTACGTGTTGGGCTCTTCCCTTTGATGTTGTACCCAAACCTTTGAAACGACTCGAGACAGATGTAACGCACCGGAAGATAAAACGAGAGAAATGTTGAGGCGTATACTTGATGTGTACCGCCAAAGCGGTATCGGAATAGCGGTGACATTCTTTTCTTACGACCGCGCTTAATCAGCCATCCATCATCGGAGTGGCAGCTTCTGGAACTAGCTAGTAAATGGCTGGTTCTAAGTACTAGGAGACATCAACTGGCACATGCAGTGTACAGTTAGATGCACGGAAAAAAAAAAAAAATGTTTATTGAATTCAACAAAAATTTGGTTGGAGCTATTTCAGCCGAATAATTTTATTGGCTTTTAACAAAATTTTTGTTAAAAGCCAATAAAATTACAAATGTTGATTTAACAAAATTTTTGTTAAATCAACAAAGTATTTCGTTGAATTAACAAAAATTCTGTTGATTCAACAAAAATTTGGTTGGAACTATTTCAGCCAAATAATTTTATTGGCTTTAACAAAATTTTTGTTAAATCAACAAAGTATTTCGTTGAATTAACAAAAATTCTGTTGATTCAACAAAAATATTTGTTTGAAATAGAGCCAACCAAAATTTTGTTGAATCAACAAAACCTTTTTTCCAGAGTGCATTTAGAAGAAAGTAGTCCATTAAATGGCCAATCCAGCAGATTAACAAAAAACAGCAGATTAACAAAAGTCTGAAGTCCTTCTGAGAAATTCTTTTATATTTATAAATTGGGCAAACAACTGCCGTTTAGGCATTCGCCACTAAAACGGAAAATGTTATTGGAAACTCTATTATGGGAGCACCCAATGGGCTGCCTACGTTAGCCCCTATGAAGGAAAGAACGAGTTAACACCCAAGCAAGGGATTGAATTCGGATCCAAGGCGTGATAGAATGGTACTTTAGCCATTACACCACCAGGACGGCACCGGCAAATTCTTAAGAGGCTGGTTTACGTTAAATTTAAATTTCTATAATGTGGAAATTTGCTGCCCTATTATTGGATTAACTTAAACGAGGCCTCTCGGTTAATTCCACCAAAGTTAGCTTATGGGAGTGCCCGGCAGTTACCCAGCTTAAAATCAGCTTTTCCTTAAGAACATCGACAGAGGGCCAGGAGAAGCGAAGCAGCGCCAATCTTGGTCAGCGATTGGGAGGGTGACAACCTCTCTCGAGGGGACTGCTGTGGGACAGTGTACACTAAAGAGAGCTGATGCAGGTAAAATCTATCATGGCTTCAAATGTCCAAAAGAAGAGGAAGAAAAGGGGGGGGGGGGAGATTTGATGTGGACGCTGCGTGACTTGCGTCTACATATATTAAACTACCAGTGGAATCACCCAAATTGGACACTTTTCTGGAGAACAAAACGCGTCCATAATATAGAAATATACCTCTATAAGTTGGTCATCTCTAAAAGTGGGGCACTTTATGAGGGAACCGCAGGTGTCCAATTTACGGAGGTTTCACTTATAAATATTTTCGGTTCGCTTCATTTAAACTTATTTCATTTTAAATAGAGGCGCAATACTTCCATAATATGCAGGTTTAGTGATTTCTAGCCAAATATGAGAAATATTCTCAAAATGAGTTCCGTTTTAAAAATGTATTTTTGTCATTTAATTTGGCGATATTTCGCAAAAAGCCGTAAAGCTTGACGATAGTTTACGTGATTTTGGCCTCAACCCAAGTTGTAATTGACCACTGGCTGTTAATGAATTGAAGGTATCCATAGACCTCAATGTATTGAAAGTCTCTTGGGTGACCCTGTAAATAAACTACCCAGTCGATTGCAATAAAAAGTGAGAAATGCACAGTTACATGTTACAATAGCTCTAAATATACAATCGCAGCATTCTTTGGTTAAAAGTTTTAGAGTTATGCCAAATACGTAATTATTTTTGCGGCCAAATTTGGCAATATTTCGGGAAAACTCGCTATATCGATGACAATTAGTGCTATTTTGGGAGCGGCCCAAATAATTACTGACTGTAGGAATAATACATTGAAAATGCCCATAGATCTTCAATGCATTATTCCTACAATGTATCGAAATTGTTTTGAGCGGTCCTGTAAATAAACTACCCGGTGGATGTGAACCAAAACGGGAAATACATAACTAGAAGCTAAGACAATGCTAAAATGAAATTTCAACATTGTACAGCTGATAGTTTTTGAGATATGAGAATTACGTGCATGCGTACGTACAGACATCAGGACAAAAAAAAACTGTCCCACCAGTGACTGAGAGGCTCTGCTCTCGAAACTTAAAGGCTGGAGGTGTGAGGTTCAAACCCCGGTCACGACTGTCGACCAAGCGGTCCGGAGTTTTCCATGGTTTTCTCCAAAAACCTCACGTAAATGCGGGCTAGTATCCCCCAGTAAGTCCGACACTGAGGGCATTCCCCCTCTAGGCCTAGTGTGCGTGCGTGTTTATAATATGTGAAATTTAAATTTTACAGTTTTTAAAAGTTCTTTCTGTTTTGATTGCGAATGACACTGACATAGTTTTTGTGTAATCATGTTGTAATCATCTCGAATTCGTTCTCACGATGCGAATAATTTTTCACTTTTTGAGATTCCGCATCAGTGAATTTAATTGGCATTACGTGTGTATGAAAAATATTCATTTTCTACCGTGCGGAGAACGGTTACGCAGCTAGTATGTTATAAAGGGTGTCCCAAAAAGGGAGTAACATGCTTTCATTCTTTATTTATTAGAGATTCGTGGGCAATGCAAATAGAAAACAAGTTCAACATAAGGCCGGCAAAAAGACTACGCCATGGAAAAAGGCCTCGTCAATTTCCTAAAAGTTACACCTTTCCTTATTTGTACACGACCCGCCGCACAAAAAATTCCCAGTTAGTAAAATATGCCCCATACGCTAATGAGGTGGAGTACAAGATTTCAGCCTTTCTTCATAAAACGTCTATGAAGGTATGAAGATAAATATATACCGACTTAAACCATTTTACAATGACTCTCGAAGGGAAAAAAGTCACGTCGAATGATCGTGTTTCAGGGGTCGCGCAGAAATTACAAAAAAAAAAAAAAAAAAAAAAAAACCAAAAAAACTTTTCTTCTACTCTAGTAATAATCGTTTACATTCAAGTTCATGTATAGTCTCTGTTCATTTTTTAAAAGATTGAGACGTTTTATGATAAAAGGTAAAATTTTGTACGTCACAACTTTAGTATACGGTGCCCATTTTACTAACTGGGATTCTTTTTTTTTTTTGGCGCGGTGGTTGTAAACAAATTTTAAAAAGTGTGACTTTTTGAAAATTAACGAGGGGAATTTTATCTTAATCCACTTATACCTAGTGCCCCTTTTTTGGGACCGCATTTTCACTATCAGTCGAAAAAGTTATTTATTTTTCCTAGCCTTTATTCACGAGTATTAAACCTCAACTCCACAAAATATTTTGACACGACCACGTAGGATCTTGACATTTCAATTTTTATACATAATGATTTTAAAAGAAATCATCCCTTGTTCAAGAAGTTGGCACAAGAAATGAGAAATTTATCTATTATTACTGGTATTAACAAAAATCAAAGAAAGTTGCAAAAATATTTTGGCACAAATGGGTTAACAGAAATTTTTTTTCTTACCTTGTTTTGATTTTCTTACCTTTAATTTACAATGCCCGCTTATCTCTTATAGATAAAGAATTAACCCTTTAACGCAGAGTGTTCCCGCTCTGGGAACACCAGACTCTGACGTTTCGACTGTTGCCAGTCACGAAGAATAGATTTGATTTCTATAAAAATAGTTGCGGGCGACATAGCTCCACGAGAATCCTTTACTTTTTAGCATGTCATTTCCCGTAAAAAAATTGTCAGGATTCTTTTTAACAGCACTGACATCAGCTGAAAAATGGAAGAAGGCGAGAACAGCTGGATTGATTGCCCAATGCTGAAAAAAGGGCAGCCGTTGCCATCGCTCGACTTAACTACCAGCAAGATGGCGGACGATCGAAACGTTCATAGCTTGCCAGAGATCTAGAGACCGTTTTTGACGACAGTTGTCTGTGCGGCACAGCCAGTTGTCGTCAAAAAGGGTCTCTAGTTCTTTTTTCTTCAGATTCAACGTAACCAAGCTTTAGAGCCTCTTGAAAAGTCCACCGCCCGAGCAGCCGCCCGTCAAAAAAGAGCACTTAACTACCAGCAAGATGGCGGAAGATCGAAACGTTCATCGCTTGCCACAGATCTAGAGACAGCTGCGTCAAAAAAAGGGTCTCTAGATCTGTGGCACGCGATGAACGTTTCGATCGTCCGCCATATTGCTGGTAGTTAAGTCGAGCGATGGCAACGGCTGCCCTCTTTTCAGCATTGGGAAAGGGTTGCGCCTCAAAGGGTTAAAGCGTTTTACCGCCGTTTGGGGACACCCTGTATACAAGGATGATCGAAAAGAAAGATATTCAAGTATGCATAATTATCATAGCGACATTTCTTCTCTAACTTGTTCTTGTACATAGCATACGCTTCCGCGCGAAGTTCTTGAATACATTAAGATGGTAACACATGCTCTTTTTTTTTTTTTACAGCTTTTTGTGTAACATCTAGCGTTTCTGTGAGTGGACGAGAAGACATGAAGATAAAACTATCGGGGGACACAGATAACTTCGGCAATGAAACGGGATATTTTCCTGGTACCAAAGAAGTCGCGAATGCGAAAAACAGGCGAATAAGTACTTTAAGCACCGTGGTTTTGTATCCTGTTTCCACTGAGTATAATAAACTTTTTCTCATTGATAAACAAACGTCTAGTGTATTTCTTTCTTTTTTCTTTCCTCTTCTTAATTCACTAGCGTGCTTAACCGTCACTTTCGGATGCTTTTGAGCAATTTTGCGTGTAATAAAATTGAAATGATAATTTAAACTTCACAAAATCTCTCTGGTGTTCGCTTGATACAGCGCATCGTTTTATGATTAATGCTTTTTGTTGAAAATACACAAGGTGAGACTCAACTAAGGTAAAACTTGGAAGAACTAATTGCATCAGGACAATAAGGAATCACAGTTAGCAATGCCAGGTCGGAACTATTGTCTTACCTACCTGTTTATAATCATTAAAAAAAGTATTAATAAAATTCCCTTAAGGTAGAACAATCTCAGAAGTTAATGCATGATCATTGTTGAAAAATAAAAGTAAATTTGCGTATTAAAATATTTAGTTTTCTTTTTGTTTTCTTGAAAAAAATTTATTTAACCCTTTATAAGTCGAATTTATGTGCAGAGAGTCGAAAGTACTTGGGATTTTTCTGGCCCATTTTTTAGGATTAGTTCACATATTTTCCCTCTACTGTAATATCCCACGTGAAAATTGGAGAAACAAGTATTAAACAAACAGAAATTTTGCAGGAGACTACATTAATTATTCACAAAATCAAAGTCGGAAAACTACCTGTTGCTCGTACTCGCATTAAACGAATTAAACGCAAAAATATATAATTAAAAGCGATGATTCTTATGCTCAATTTTCGAGCAATTATTGGAGCTTTCTTTAAAATTACGAATGAAAGAAAAGTTCATAAGCCAAGTATAATGTAGAATCTAGATGTATGGAATAAACATACATCCAACTGAACAAAAATCAGAAAATTCACTAATAATAATTGATTTCGGTATTTAATAGACCGTAAGTGGTAAGTATTCTTACCATGGCCTTATAAAGGGTTAAATATCGTTATTAACTTAAAGTGTTTAACATTTACAAATTAAAGTTTACTCTTTTGTATGGTTTTGACAAACAGCTTTTTTACTTATATTGTAACATAAAAGTCTGAAAGTGCATTGGTTGTGGCCAAAATTGTGAACACTTTAGGAAATTTTTTTTCTCTAAGCTCGTATGCGTATAAAAAATGTTATGTTTCACAAACTGCAAACTTTTTAAAATCCTTTTAAAGATAATTTAATACTGATTTCAATACAAAAAATAAAATTAAAATATTTGCAATACAAAAGAAGTTAAATGTCAATAATTATCGAGATGCATAAGGTATTGCAGTGAGTTATCAGCAATTTGTTGGGTACCCTTAATGTTTTATTACAGCTTCACATCGATTTTTCATTGACTGACTAGAGTTAGAAATAACAGAAATAGACAATAACAGTGATTGACCTATAAAGTTAGAAATTGCAATCCACTTCATCACTGTATTTGTTTTTCAAATTAAAATAATTATAGCTTTTATTCTATTGCACATGTTTAAATTTAGCTTTGTGTATTGAAATCAGTCTTAAATTATCTTTAAAATGATATTGTGACTTTGCATTTTGTGAAACGTAACACTTCCTATAATCATACAAAGTTAAAAAACCAGAACATTTCCAAAAGTGCCCACTATTCTGGCCCCTATATATAGAAGAGAATTAGTAACTGTCCCTAAATATGCATTTGTTACAGTAAAGTTGCAAACAATTAATTTAGCCATGTTAAATTTTGTTATAACGATAGAATTAGTAATAAAGGACAAGGTATTTTTTAACATAATACTCAAATTCAACTAAAATTAGTTAAAAACAAATTCATTCTTTATTTTGTTGAGATACAACTAAAGTATCTTTACAAGATTAGATCCGAATCACATCCGCTAAAAGAAAGAAATTCGGAGAGAATCCCCTCACTGTCCCCCTTATTTACACAGGATGGACGCAAGAACGGGTAGTTTCCTTATTTGTAGTGTTGCTATTTGTAGTTATTTGTTGTTTTGAATTTACAGATATCCAAAACTCCTTTGGTACTTTAAACGTAACCCGTATTCTCAAATTTTAATTTAAATAGAAAAATATTGCCTTGGAAAATTCACGTAGCAAGGTTTGACTTACAGGCTTTCTAGATATATTTTAAAATAATTATTTGTGAATAAATTTTATAGGTCTGCAAGCAAGCACTATAAACTTGTGTCTAAGGGACTTAGCCAGAGCCCCCACCCCTCGAAATTTAGGTTATTGCTAGTTAGGGTTAGTAAGGTTACTGTTAGGTTATTCGGATGTCAATAATCAAACAATCCTACTTTGTCACAAATTCTACCTTTTCCACCTGCCTTCCTCTTTTTTTTTTTTTCTGTGTATGCGCTGTGTATCGATATGAGTGAGAATAAAAGTAAGGTTTTGAGCAGTTTATTACCTAGATCAAGAACTTCTTAAATCGCAATACGTGGAAGAATTGCATTAATATGCAGGTTCAGTCTTGAAATAGAATTTTCAAAAGATAATAAATTTAACTTAAATTTTGCCAATGAAAATATGTGTTTTCAACATAGCTGTTTTTATTACTCGAATTTTCAGTATTGATTTTATTTTATGAAAGAAAATAAATATCACGGCTATTTATTTTAGATTTATAAAGTATGTTTTAGTAAAAAAATAAATAAATAAATAAAATAAAGAATACGAAAAGTTATATTATACAGTGTGCCCACTGGAATCCATTGTCACTCTAATAATTTCTGAATGGCAAGAGCTATAGTTTTAAAAGTGGTGGCTAAGCATCGTAAAGTTTAAATGTGCCACGCAAGAAAACCACTTACAGCGCTACCTGGAGGTCAAATTTGGAGTTAGTGTCCTTATCTCAAACGGAGAGGGGGGAGGATACGGGGGGAAAAGTCAGTTACAAAGTTGTTTAGCGTCATCGGTTTAGTAAGAGAAGACACCCTCTGTCCATTATTGCTATAAAAAAGTTAAATTCAAAGAGTAACAGCATATTACTTATACTTGTGCTTTCCACCATTTATGCTGTACCATGTGCGGAGGGAATATCAAACCAGAGTCCAGATGTGTATCTTGCTGACGAAAAATACTTTGAGCATTAAAGATAAATGAACCTAATGTCAGGAAAGTTCAGTTTTGGAAAACTTCATCATAAAACAGAGTGCGTTTTATGCTTTTCATTCGTAGCATTGGTGTGAACATTATTGTGCACATTGATATGCGCAAGGCATCTTTAATTACTAAATCGATGATGATGAACAATTTTGCAATTGATTTTTTCCCGTATCTTATACCGTATTTTAGAGATGAGAATGCTAACTTCAAATTTAGCCGCCAGTTGGATCTGTAAGCGATTTTCTTAACTTTACTGTACGTAGACCATACTTTTGTGACTATAGCATTTGCAGTTTAGAAATTATTGGGGCTACAACGGACTTTAACGAGCATATCGTGTATGTTATTTATGTTGAAAATTAAAAAAGCATCTACAATTTCGTGACAATACTGCCCATAAATGGAAAGAAAAGTGTTTAATACATAGGCCCTCAAGTTGATGCATAAAGAATTGATATGCAGTATTTTTTGTGCAAGTTGAATGACAAAGAAATATGCGAAAATGCTATAATACACTTACAGATTAGTCATCTAATCCTGTAAAGCAGACCATATAAAAAATCAAGCATTAGCTACAAAAAACAGGTTTGCCCAGTTTTTACGTATAAAAAATTAGGAATCTCACAATTTTTTTCTACCATATTCTTTCTTCTCTCCTCTAATCTGACGTGCAAATGGACTTGAAATATCTCATTATCGGCAAAAGGCCGATAGTAGCATTTTCACGACTTTTTCCGCCTCTCAGCGTAGCATGCCCCTTGAAGATGTATGCTACAAGGAACCATCTATCTCTACGCTTTTAAAAACTTATCTGCCCCTTCCCTAAATTCTTGCAGATAGTTTACTGACAGGCGTTCAGTCACAAGAGCATAAAATACTATCAGCAATTAGGTGGCTACAGTTTTCCACTTTTCTGCCTGAGGAATGTCGCGTTGGCTTCCTTCAGTTTTACAAGGTACGTGTTAATTGCATTGTTGCATTAAAATGTTGAGTAGTTTTAAAATGTTATGATTGTTTTTCAGTACGAAATGTTTTGCAATTGTAAATAATATTGCATGCTTTTAACTTCATCGAAGTAGAGCTCATTTAGGATCGACATGACTTTCAGCAAGTATCACAGTCATGCAATTTATTATCATTCAGAGTGTGATGATTGTATATTTAGGAGCTAAGTAACATAACATATAGCAAAACTGTACTGCGTTTATTAATTCACAATGAATATTATTTTTAAAGCTTTTTGTAAATATATATTTCATAGGGAACCCACGGAGGGGGCTATGGGGGATCAAGCCCCCCCCCCCTAAAGGTGGACAGTTAGAAGTGAAAAACTTTTAAAAAATGAAAATTGTCACTAATGAATTATTACTATTATTATTATTTATTGTCTTCAAATTATTTTTAAAGTACTTTTTACCTAAAAAGATGTTAGTTTTTAAATAAATACTTACAGAGAGTTTATAAAACACTGTTAAAGTCGGTTACAATATCACTGAAAAGATAACATTATTATTTATGACTCTATAATGAGTTTTTGCTTGTGGGCTTGTGTTGTACGGGCAAATCAAGTGGTACAGAATATTTTGACGTTATAAGAGGGTTGTAACTGTTATCGATCTCACTATAACCGAGTTCAGCAGTTTTTTCAGCTCAGCCCCCCCTAAACTAAAATCTTGGGTGCGCCACTTACTATTATATATTCACAATAATTCTTGCACTTTATTTGGCTTCAAAATCTGGTTTCTAATTCTTGCTAATAGCTGTTATATTTTTATGCGAGATATGTCTTATTTGTAGTATGTTTTATGTTTTACTTATTAGTTATATATATATATATATATATATATATATATATCTTAAAGTACATTTGTAATTTTAGAAGCTGCATGCCTATCGTTTGAAATTCATTTTTAATAGCTGATTTTCAGTATTTCATTGATTTCAGAAACTTCTTTAAAATTTGATTATATTATATATTTTCATTCATTTTACTGGATTTATCTATATGTTAGCATGCTAAATTAAGAAAGAAATATTTTTTTTTCGAAACTTTGATTGAGTTTTAATCTGTAAATGATCCTTTGTAAGGTAAACTTTATTATAAACGGCAGTAGAAAATTTTACCATGATAAGACAGGTCTTTTCTCTTACCCGAATGCCAACTAACAAACAAACAAACAAAAGAAAAAAAAAGGGCTAGCATTCCCCCCTCCCTCCCTCAACTGTAAAATTGTCAATTTTTCCTTTGGAAAACTTTGTGTTGTTAGTATTTTTAACGTAGCAAAAACTAAGATAATTATCAATTAAATTAAAATATTCAAAAACTTAAATACAATGTTTTGAATTACGTGAATGTACACATGGATTTGGGAAAAAAACTGTCTGCTTTTTATACATTTTTGTGAAGTATACCTCTTCGGTACAGACAAATCAGTTATTTATTTTTATTTGAAGAACAAAACGAAATGAATCTTTTGCTTACTCAGCATGCTCCTTGAAATTGCCTGTAAATCTATCTTTTCCTTCACATCAGTCTCAATGCTGGTAAGTCATCAAGCGCTGTACTCTGCCACGCATTATCGGTCTCGGCTGTTGCCTTCTGCCAGTAATGGGCAAGAATGAATAAAACCATTCGAATTAATCGATTATTAAATGTCATCAATAAAAAATCGATTATTCAAAATAATGGATTTTGCAAAATCCATTCGAATGCTCTGCAGATGGCACTAGAATAGCACACGGAATTCGAAATGTCGAGTACGATTCGAATAGTGAAATTGCGATTACTATTCCAATATTCGAATAGTAAAATCGCGATACTCTTCGAATAGTGAAATCGCCATTACTACTCGAACAGAAAAAATCGCAAATATTTACTATTTGATTAATGTGCTATTGGTTATATTCGAACAGTAGTAATCGATTATAGAAATAATTTGTATGGTTCGCACACTTCACTACTTTCTGCCAACGCCACCAAGAAACAAGAAAGATAAACCATGCCAAATGCATAGATCATAAAACACTTTCCAGCATAACAGTATTTTTTGAGCCAAATTTGGCAACGTATCGTCGTCAAACTTGGCGATATTTCGGGCATAACCTTAAAACAATTTTGGTATAACCACTTTGTGTATCACTAATAATATAATTTTGCGAGACCCTTTAAAAGAACTATAAATGTTACTTAAATCATTTAAATGAAGAGTAAACGGATATAATCGTTCATATGCTTATTACAATGTGGTATAAATGGACTAAAATGCCGCTAAACTGCTATAGACTGTGATATACTGGAATTCTTCGAATGCTCCTGTAGTAGAACTATAAGAGATACAGTCACGGTATTCGGAAGAGAGCTTTATTTTGTAACATTTAACAAGATGTATCAATTTTGTTTTGTTTGAAATAACCGAATATCTCTAAAATGCTCTTTAAAAATGACTACCCGTTTAAATTAATGTATTAGAATTCTTTTAGGTGTTTCTGTAAAGAACTATAAGTGACACGTGCACCATTTTCTTTTGTGTACATGACATGATGCAGTACACAGAAAACAACATATATAAAAATTTCGTACTAATCGATGCATATTTACGGCAGTTAGAGCAGGGACAGACTGATAGACGAACCGAAATCAAAAGCACTTTTCAACCGTGTTGTAAAGTATTAAAAAGAAGAAGAAGAAAAAACATACCGATACTATATATTTGCTTGTCGTCATTATAAAGAGTCAAAGATTTCGCATAACAGTTTAGAAACAAGTTCCAATTAAAATTTCTGGCCGATGCATTTTAAGTGTTAATGAATGTATAAATCTGAGATGAGATATTTTTTAAACAGAACAAAAAGACTCTTAGGACAATTATAAAACTTTTTTTTCAAATGTAAAGTTATTCCATGCTTTTCAGTAGACTTACTGCGTATGCGTCTCCACAAATTTCGCTTTTGGTTACGTTTAGAGCTTTTCACATTCAGCCTGATCTGAGTAGAGAGCATCCCATATATGTTCCCCCAGGATTTAATCTTGTACTATCTCTGCAATATCATGATCCCTTACACCACGGGGCTAAAATTTGTTTTTGGCAAGACAGCCTTTTTTTATATACGTATTTGTTTCACGACCCCTCCCGTAGCGGATCCGGAGGAGGGACTAGGGGGCTTCAGCCCCTTCAAAAGAGATTGTTAAGGGTAACATTGTGCTTTATTCGACATTTTAAATAGGTAAAATTATCTTTTTTATATAACCTATCCCCCGTCCAAATTTTTACATTGGCTTCAATAGAAACTTTTCTTTATTGTTCATTTTGTTTGTGTGAAATAAGCTTTTTTCAAAATTTAGCCTCCTCCCCAAAACATTTCTGGATCCACCAGTGCCCCTGTCCCTTGAAAAACATAATCCTGTGTGCCTATGTACAAACCCGCTATGAGTTTTCAGACTTTATTTAATTATTTCTGTGCAGAAATTTCAGTTATTTATACATGATTGTACTTCATGTCCCTCACGTCCCTTAAAAAACTGTATTGCGGCCAAACCGCTGTACTGCACATTAAAGTAAAAACAGCGAAGATTAAATTTTTAATTGATTATCCTACAGAGATGTCTATTTAATATATTTGTTTACGTTCTTCGTGACCATTACCAACCCGGATTCATCCGCGCATATCTCTAAACGAACGTGCGTGTAAATTTGACCAATTTGCAGCTTGGGTACTGCTTCCCATTGTTACTTATCGAATTCATGCACCACTGCAGACGTCATATATCCGCTGATTTTTTTATTTAAACTTCCTTATCTGATCTTGGCGGCTTTTTTTCAGTGGAATGTTAACATTCAAGACATGAATAGTTATTTCGACTGCGCGCTCGCCTTCAAAAGGACCGAAAGGACTTGCGGCCTCTCTTAAGTAAAATTGATTGGATTTTAAATATAGCACATTTATTTATTTGCCCCGTTTCAGTTTGCGTAGAACAGAAGCCAAGCCGCCTGCGCCGTGTTCTGAAAACAGTCTAATTTTCTGATTGCAGTGCTGATTACTTGCATATCTGTGCGGAGACTCTTGCTATAGTAACACGTCATCTGTTGACAATGACCCACGAGTTCCTTACCCCTTTCTGTGCATTTCCAATAAAGCCAGAAAGTGTGTTTTGAGATTTCAATTTACGTGACTGTCTGTTTGTCTATGTGTTTTGCCTCGAAGTTTGTTTATGTTATAGTAAGGGAGAACAGCGTGTTGCAGTACTGAGCCACAGAGGGAGCATTCACGGATGGGGGGGTTACAGTGACAAGGCAAACCACAGGGGGACGGGGGGCTGCTGCCGATACAATGCACCCGGGCTTCGGATTCAGAGGGGCACTCAAATCAAAAGTATCTTTATATTTTTTACTAGCCGCCTCCGGCGATCAGTTGGTTCGTCATCTTAATAAATCTTGTTCGGAGAGACTCCTGTTCTTCACCGCCTTCCTTGGCATTCAAATCTCTCAGATTCTGAAGGGAATTTAAAATTAAGATGGTTACAAAGAGGGACGGCCCTACGGTAAGCGTCGTCGCTATTAATGTTAAAAAGACGCCCACTTTTATGCTACTCAGTTTTTGAGTTCGAAATGACGCCCCCTTCGAAGACGGCGCCCAGATATATTTCTTACTGTGTCGGGCCGCCCCTGATTACAAAAAAAAATCTGATGTGTCCAACACATGACTTCCTTGCACGTCCATTAGATCAAAAATATTTTCGACGAACTTCCTCTAAATTTATTTGTTTGAAAGAGATAAAATATCAATAATAGTAACGTTTAGCGATTTCTAGCCAAATATTTCGATATCGCCAAGCTGAGTTCAATTTGAAAGATTTCCTTCTGACATTTTATTTGGCGATATTTCACCAAAAGCCGACAAATTTGAGATAGTCAGCGAGATTTTTGGGATAGCCAAAGTAGTCATTGACCACAGACTTTCAATGAATTGAATGCATCTATACACCTCAATGTATTCAAAGTCATTTGGCTCACCATGTAAATAAATTCTCAGTCGATTGCTGTCAAAAAAGATATTGAAAACAGTTAGATATTACAATAGTTCTAAATACAAAGTTAAAAAATCTACGGGTTAAAGTTTTAGAGTTATACAAAATAGGAAATAATTTTTGGCGCCAAATTTGGCGATATTTCGGCGAAACTCGTCAATGTCGACGACATTTGGTGAGATTTTAAGCATAAACCAAACAATGACAGATTATCGCCAAATTTGGCGATATTTCGCCAAAACTCGCCAAGAACGATGACAAATGGCGATACTTCGGGCATGGACCAAATGACTGACTATCGCCAAATTTGGCGATATTTCGCCAAAACTGGCCAAGGTCGAGGACAGACGGCGAGATTTTGGGCATGTACGAAACAATGACTGTCTACAGTTGTATTATAATGAAGATGTACATAGACATTAAGGTACTGAAATTCTTTTCGGTGGTCCTGTAAATAAACTCTCCAGTAGATTGGAACCAAAAATCGAGATGCACAACTAGATGTTACAACATTCTTATATATGAAATTTCATAATAGTTTTTGAGATTTGAGAGTTAAATATGCACACACGTACACCAAAAGTCGCCAAGCTTGGCGACTTTTGGCATAGTTCTTGAGGGAGGCACGTGACCGTGGCCGGACCATTACCTAACTTATGTGGTAGGACGGTATTGTGCTTGAAATGGATGAATGCCTCTAAAATTGCTATTGACCGTAATGTATTGGAAATCTTTTGAGTGTTCCTGTAGCAGAACTATAAATGATAAAGACACTTTTTTTAATGGAGAAATTCATTTTCTAACTCTTTACAGAATATATCACTTTTGAGTCGTTTGAAATAGCCCAATACCTCTAAAAAATGCTTTGATGAATTTCGGCCCATAGAGCGTAATGTATTTCGAATCTTTTGGGCGGTCCTGTAGATAAACTATTCAGTCGAATGGAACCGAAATGGGAGGTGCACAACTAGATGTTACAACAATCCTAAATATAAAGTTTCAACATTCAACGCCTAACAGTTTTTGAGATATGCGAGTTTAATGAATTTCGGCCCATTGAGTGTAATGTATTTCGAATGTTTTGGGCAGTCCTGTAGATAAACTATCCAGTCGAATGGAACCAAAAGGGGAGGCGCACAACTAGATGTTACAACTATCCAAAATATGAAGTTTCGACATTCTACGCCTAATAGCTTTTGAGTTAGGCGAGTTTAATGAATTTCGGCCCGTAGAGCGTAATGTATTTCGAATCTTTTGGGCGGTCCTGTACATAAACTATCCATTCGATTGCCACCAAAAGGGGAGGTGCACAACTAGATCATAGAACAATCCTAAATATCAAATCTCAACATTCTACAACCCATAGTTTTTGAGATATGCGAGTTACATACGTACGTACGTACAGACGGCATGGAAAAACTGGCCACAGTCGACTCGCCACTGGTCAAAATGAGTTGCAGACGCGTTAATATGATCGTGCATGCTAGCCTACGATGAGATGCATCGAAAAATATTTTTAAATTAAATTTAGAGGTAGTCAAAATCGGTTTTTATGTCGAAATTTGGCCCCCAAAATTTTTCGGGATCACATTACTTCCTTATACTACGTACAAGGAAGTAATAAGATGGTTAAATGATAAAAACCTGCAAAAAGGAACAAATTATTTTCGTCTTATGAGAGCCTCTGGATGTATTGGCCTTTATCAAAAATGGAAAGGAAAAAAAAAAACTAAGAAAATCTGAAACATTTTCAGATTTTAAATACGCACTAAAGCGCTATGTATTAAAAGCGTATTATAATCCATGGGTCTTCCCTATTTTCTTTCCTTATTCCATTAAGTTGGAAAGTATATCATTATTCATGAGTGTGATTAAACACAACTAAAATTGATATTTCTATCCTTTTTCTGGATGTAATACATTAGAAATAGATGGGAAAAGCTGTGCAGAAAAATGCACAATTCGAACTGAAATAAAGTTTAAAAACTCATTCAGGTGTATTCATAATTCAAGTAGCAGAAGCAGACGATAAATAGCGCTTGGCGCTAGAATCACATCTCCTCAAAATCGTATATCAACCATTTTATTTGTTGCCAAATTAAAAAGTTGCACGTTTTAGTCTCGGAAAATTTCCAAATCATATTTTTCTTTTGAGTATAAAACATTTCATTCCTGCTCTGATTTCACATGCACACGATGTTTTAATTAAAAAATAACCTTACAAATAATGTAAACAAAAAAAAATCGTTATTCTTTTATTTTTACTTCAAGAGTCTGAATAATTTAATAAACTCGCCCAACATGGCAACCTAGATAGCTAAACTCTCCCTCTTTTCACTGCAGGGTTACAATTGCAAAATGGCGAGAACAAAAATGATAATTTTGCAACACGTTTTTTATCGATATCTCCTAACATAATTCGAATTTCGAAAAAATCGCTTCGAGGTGTGTCGGGAATCGTCCTGGAGAATTTTCGTACGAAATTTGTCAGGTCTACGATCACCCGTTTTCGAGCTACGCGAGACACAGACAGACAGACAAACTAACGGACAGTTTACACATTGCTTTATTTGTATAGATTACGTAGTTACAATGTGCACATTTTCAAGGATTTCTTTAACCCTTTAACGCGCAGTGTTCCCGCGCTGGGAACAACAAACTCTGACGTTTTGGCTGTTGCCAGTCACGAAGAATAGATTTGATTTCTATAAAAATGGTTGCGGGTGACATAGCTCCACGAGAATCCTTTACTTTTCAGCACGTCATTTCCCGTAAAAAATTATCACTATTATTTTTAACAGCGCTGACATCTGAAAAATGGAAGAACGCGAGAACAGCTGGATAGATTGCCCAATGCTGAAAAAAGGGCAGCCGTTGCCATCGCTCGACTTAACTACCAGCAAGATGGCGGACGATCGAAACATTCATCGCGTGCCACAGATCTAGAGACTCTTTTTTTGACGCAGCTGGCTGTGCGCGCACAGCCAGCTCGCACAGCCAGCTGCGTCAAAAAAAGAGTCTCTAGATCTGTGGCACGCGATGAATGTTTCGATCGTCCGCCATCTTGCTGGTAGTTAAGTCGAGCGATGGCAACGGATGCCCTTTTATCAGCATTGGGAAAGGGTTGCGCCTCAAAGGGTTAAATGGCACACCCTCGGAAAAATTCGTCTTTATACACTAATTTATCCCTCAATTTTCAACGAATAATTTCCGTACTCCTTGGAAACGTAATATTTCCGTGAAATCTTTCCGAAAATCTGAAGAAGAGGAAAAAATTTCGTTAAATCTCGAGAAATTTCTTCAATTGACAGGAGAAAAAAAGACACGGATATTCGTATATTAACGGAAATATTCCGGCAACACTAATTGCTGCAAAATTTCCGTGATCTGAAGAAATAATTTTTAAGAGTACGCGTTGACTGTTAGTGTTACTACTCAGCATCGCTAAGAACTTAAACATCATCTATAAAGGAATCTTTTTCTACCCCGATTCTACTCAAATGTCGCTTATCTCTTTCATCTTTTATCGTAGGAAGAGAGAAAACTTTGGGTACCAGGAGTAAGTACCCAGGAAAAACTTCTTGCCCCTTCCGTTTGTTGCTGACAGGTTTCCTCTAACTTATGGGATGCAGTACTTAAAATGACCGCAGATGTCATTATTAAATTCTTTGAAAAGACCCAAAGGGACCTGTTGAGAATCTCTTCTTGCCAAAACTGAATCCTGATTATTTCTGGCGAAGTATGTCCTTTTTTTACCTTGTGCCATTGAACACCAACTAACCAACCAACCGAGTCCTGATTAATACCGTCCTGGGTTGGGGGTCTATACAACCGAGCCTTGTTGATACTGAGTACATTTTTCACATCTGGAATTAATTTTATGTAAGAGAACACAAATAATAATAAAAAAGATAACCTTCATTTGGTTATCTTTGTTAGGAACAAAATTTGTTGGTTTTTCAGTCGTGCAAATGCATTGGCCAAATCAACAGTGTCTCGAACACTGTTTTATGATATTGCATTTGATCTTGCAGTTTGTAGTTACTTCTGCCTTTCATACTAACTCAGCATGATTAACAGGAGTGTTTGTATTTCGACTCTGTATGAGTCTATTATACATCGCCGTACGATTTATATAAATTTTAAAAATATTTTTCAGCGATATCTTGAATTTTATGCGATTTCACATGCCAAAATTAAGGATTAAACTTTAGCAATATTTAACTATCACGTTTCTTATTTTTGAAGGAAGGTAAGTCTTTGTTTAGTTTATAATCTCCCAGATTACAAAAAAAAAAAAAAAAGAATATTTTTTTACTTAAAATTATTTTTAATTATTATTCAATTTTCCTTTTATAAACATCATTAATTTTTCCATTTAAATGCAATTTGATTGTTTCCAATGCTTATATTTACACCGGGCGTTTGACTTTGCAGAAGGATGGCCGCCATGTTGCGCATGGCGGTGTTTCTCCCTTCTTTTAATTTTTGGGATTTTATTTATTTTTTAGTTCTTCCTCTTCCATCTCTCTATATTTGTGTTTCCTACGAGCAGTGCCTTTTTTTCTGCTTCTTTTGTTTTTATGGCTTTGTTAAATTGTATGTGGTCGGATCGAGTCGGAACAAATTTGGAAAAAGGCTGTAGCTGAGCCACAGACCTCCGAAACATCACCACCAAGAGTTTAAAAAAAATCCTTATACAATAAATGCAGAATAAGCCAAAATCTGTAGCTAGACGTTAAATCTGTAGTCTGTATTTATTCTAACGACCAGTATTGTGTAATGGTCTTACAAAAGTCACTGCATCTAAAACTGTGTTCATTGAAAATTAGAAATTTAAAAAATTTCTAGAACATCAATATTCTTTCCAACTCTACCATACGATATTGATCAATCGATATTAATGACAAATTAATATCAAAGTGGAAATAATCGATTTCGATTGGATGTTGCTCTATTTTATGATGGAACTCATCCTTAAAATTAACAAATTTGAATATTTGCAGTATAATAGTGGACAAAAGTGCACAGAAAATTCGATGATAGAAATACATTTCTCAGGCACGTAACCAGAAAAAAATTATGGGGGAGGTACAAAAGTTGGCGAAAGCAGAATTTTGTACCTGAAATCTCAAAGCAGACTCTTGTACCTAGAATCTCAAAAGAAACGCTTAATTATTGAGATCCAATGAACAAAAATCTGAATTTCGGAAGGGTCCGAGACTCCCGCGACCCATCCCTTTTCTATGTCCCTGATATGTATATTCATTCATTATTAAGTTGTATTATCTATATACAGGCCACTGTCTGATCCAATTATCTCACCCCTTTAATCCCTTCATTTCTTTTCTATAGGAGTACTGACCAAGATTTTTAAAAGCTTATTATGTTTGAAATAATACTCCAAATTTATCTGAATCTCTAAATTAGAGAACGAAATCACAAATAAATGTCATTTCTCAAAGTACAAAATTTATTCACTAAATACATAGTGAAAAGTTGCAAAATTCGACGATAAATCCCTTAAATTGGCAGCACTGACGAGTAAATTATTTACTTTTATTATGGTTAAATTACCGTGTTTACTGCTCACGTAATAGTCGCACTTTTTTTTCCAATTTTTCGTGGTGAAAGTCTAGGTGCGACTATTATGCGGTGAATTTCTGCTGTATAGGTAAACTCCAATGCTAAAACATTACTGGTGTTCTAATAAAAATAACTAACTTACCAATTGTTTCCAATTTATCTGTCGCATATTAAATAATCTTTCCTTGAATTGTACACAAAAAAAAGAGGCATTTTTCTTTTATAGTAATATTTTTTTTATCGACCTAAATAAAAATCAAATACGTGACTGCGACTTTTATGCAGGGAAAATATTTTGACGATTTTTTCTGCTTCAAAAGGGGGTGCGACTATTATGCGAGGGCGACTATTACGCGAGTAAACATGGTACATTAATAATCTTAACGTGAAGAATGATAGTCAAACATTACATATTGGTTAATTCGAGAGGAAGGATAGCACTATTGATTGTATATTTCAGTTGCTCAGAATAATTTTGACTTAATTAAAAGTCTTATTTTCATCCCTTTCCGTTTTGTGTTCCTTTTTTGACTTTTAAATATTATGTTTTTCTACAAAATATTTATTTTACTGTCTTCATACCTAACTATAACTAAACTACTCTTACAAACTAAACTCTAAACTCTTAAGTAAACTACAATGAACCCGTTAACATTATTATTGGGGACCGTGCATAGAACGAAGTGATACATTAATTTTCATAATTTTCAGCATTAATAATGTAGGCAAACCATAAAGGAAGACAAACGGCCCCACAGATTTAGCGTGCACGATCAGTGTGATTTGGACTTGAACCTTAGATTACCTCTACCATTAAAATGATATTAGTGGTATTTTAGTTCATTTTTAATGTTATCTTTATAAGTGCACGTCTATTCGTCCATGAATTTTCCGCGTTTGCGAATTTTGGGGACCCCCCAAAAATGTTTGCAGCCAGTTTTCGATTACGTTGTTTAGATTTAATTATTAATTTTTGCATTGTTTACCGCAATAACCCAGGAGGATGTAGGGCATGACAGTCCATAGTACGGGGTTATGTTTAACCCAACATTAAGGTGGGACTCTTCATGTAATAACACAGACATATTTAACCAAGAAAATTATTTATTTATTTACGTTATTAAATATATAATACGTTATTAAATATATTACGTTATTAAATATATAGTTTATAAATATTAATATATAAAGACGTCACTCTTTAGTTGAGATGGCAAAAACGTGCTTACCCAAACTCCAGGGTAGTTCGGTTCACATCCTCATCATCCAAGGGCACACAATTCACAAAGTTAAATCCACGCTTTCGTAAAAACTCCAAAACAAAAAATCTAACTCTGAAGGCTCAAAATTGAAAACTAAGAAAAAAACTCAAAATCTGAAAAATCCCAAAAATCTCGAAATACTGAAAATCTTAGAAAACTGGAAAAATCTGACTTCTGCTTCTCCGTCGCTGCAGTCTGGTTTTCTCCAATTCCTCCCCTCGATTCCATTCCCCCTTGTCCCAAAGGGTAATCGGTGTTCAGCCACTCTCTTCCTTCTTATTCCAATTGATCGTCCTCTAAAATTTTACCTTTCTTGATATTCCCCCTTATCAATTCACTTTATTAGTCAAGATCTATATTTATTCATTCTATTGGATCTCCGAATCCCTCCTTTAATTCTTTTAACCCTTAAATGCTTTATTATTTTCGACCCTCTTGTTAAATCGCCTAAGACCTCTGTTTATTTTTTCCACGCATTTTTTCCCATAACTTTCTTAAAATCTCAATTTTCTTTGTGCTACT
Organism: Cheiracanthium punctorium; assembly: GCA_038373885.1. Taxonomy (NCBI): domain Eukaryota; kingdom Metazoa; phylum Arthropoda; class Arachnida; order Araneae; family Cheiracanthiidae; genus Cheiracanthium; species Cheiracanthium punctorium. Next base: position 24,103 of record JAWZYV010002088.1, read on the forward strand.
GACAATTTTCCCAAAGTTATCCCAATACCAAAGTTCCCAAATACCCAAAGTTAAATCCACGCTTTCGTAAAAACTCCAAAACAAAAAATCTAACTCTGAAGGCTCAAAATTGAAAACTAAGAAAAAAACTCAAAATCTGAAAAATCCCAAAAATCTCGAAATACTGAAAATCTTAGAAAACTGGAAAAATCTGACTTCTGCTTCTCCGTCGCTGCAGTCTGGTTTTCTCCAATTCCTCCCCCTCGATTCCATTCCCCCTTGTCCCAAAGGGTAATCGGTGTTCAGCCACTCTCTTCCTTCTTATTCCAATTGATCGTCCTCTAAAATTTTACCTTTCTTGATATTCCCCCTTATCAATTCACTTTATTGGTCAAGATCTATATTTATTCATTCTATTGGATCTCCGAAATCCCTCCTTTAAACTTCTTTTATTTTTTTTTTTATTTTCGACCCTCTTGTTAAATCGCCTAAGACCTCTGTTTCTTTTTCCACGCATTTTTTCCCATAACTTTCTTAAAATCTCAATTTTCTTTGTGCTACTGACAATTTTCCCTCAATGACAACCTCGCCTTTTATTTTCGGACGGGAAGATTTTTTCTCTTCCGACTCGCCTGTGGTCAAACACGTGCATCACCGCTATTCATTTCTCCCCACTTACCATATCTCTGCTCCCTGGTACATTTTTTTCATTTTCATAAAAGTCTCTCTCTCTCGTAAACACCTTACCCAACAAAAGACTCGCTAAAATTATCTGACCAAAGCTTTGTTGAATTCTTACTTTATGATCCACTCGTTATTATTAAAAATTTTTACACTTTCCTAGCAAACACCTGGGTTTTGCGACCACCTAAAAAGTTATTCCCTAAAACCATATTTGAATTATTCGCTTATGCCTATATTTCTCGTATTGGCAACCTGCATACGAGCATGCCTCACGAGCAACCTGCATACGGGCATGCCTCAACGAATGCGTATTTTCTCAGGCCGTTTTAAAATCTTACCGCTTTGTGTCATAAGATTTTTATATCACCTGTACAGGTGCGTTCCTCACGGCACTTGTACCTTTTTAAGGCATTTCATCTTTTTTTTTTTCCGAGGGGAGTTACAAAATTCCTTTCTTTACTGCAGGCTCAAGACAGCAGTAAGTAGTTGAACATTCAAATATTTTTTTGAATGCTCTTTAAAGTTTGTTTGCTTGCACAGCTCACGTCTGAATGTGTCGTTCGGAGCTACATACGTCTTTCTGGAGTCCCCGCCCTAATTTGTATCCTCATCAGAAGGTAGGGGACTTCAAAATATTGGCATCCCTAGTGACCGCCGAGAGGGCTTTCGGAACAACGAATTTAACGTGCGCGTACACCGCATGTACATGGTGGTCTAAAGTGGTTTCGTCGGAATCGAACCTGTAACCATACGGTTACGAGTTCAACGCCTTAACCACTTGGATACCACGGCCCAGTTGGGCGACTAGAAATCGACTAGAAATCGCTAAACCTTAACGGTGTTATTCGAAAAAATCATGTGATTTTGGTACATAATTACAAATAAACTAATTATGCCAGGCACTTAAAAATTTTGAAACTGTCTCTTTACAAGCTGTATTACATACTGCGAAGACAGGCCAGTCTGTATAAGTTTCAATACTTTTAGAAAAAATTCTTAAAAATCGGAAATTTTCGCAAAGCGTGTCACTCTTCGAAAAATCTTGCAGCTCAAATCCATGTTTAAGAATTTTTTCTGAAAATTTCACAAAAGCCACAGCGTTTTCGCTTATCGTAGTGTGTAAAACAGCTTATGAAGAACCATCTGGAATTTTTTGGAGACCATGGTGCTATTAGTTTATTTCAATTTGTGTACCAAGGCTAAAAATAGTTCTTTTTCTTCGAAGAACAGCCTTAATATTACTTTAGTTTAGCACTTTCTGTTATACATGAAAATTAAAACTTTTCTTTTCTTTTTTTAATAAAAAATCAGAAAAACTTGTATGTTCTTGAATATTGATTTTGAGCTTCATTGCTGGTTCTATAAAAGAACGTGATTCTATGTTGAAAAAATATTGCGTAAGAAGTTGAGCATTCAAATATTTTTTAGAATGCACTTTAAAGTTTCTTTGAGATTCTTGATGAGAAAGTTTTTCAATTTTTCCAGGGATGAAAGTTTGTGAACAAACATAATCATAAAAAATCTCCTCTCTTAACGATCACGGACTCTGTATGTGTCGTGGAATAAATTTATGTTCTTTTTAACTTAATAGTGAAAAGGTTAAAAAGTTCGAGTTTGAGAAATCTCGTATCGTCTCCATGGGCTTTCGCAGGAAATTTTCCAGGGGGAGGGGGGGGAGCAAAGATTACCTAAACATATGGTTACCATGTTGGGAAGAACAAAAAACCAAGGAAAAAGACGGCATATAAAAATGCTGGGGGATTACCCTATTCTGCCAACGCCCATGATCGACTCGTAAAAACGCAAGACAAGGTGAATACAAATATATCATAAGAAAACTACGAAACCATTGTATTAGATGCTCATAAAAAAATTATGTTTCTCCAAAAATTGTTCTGTACTCTTATAAATGTATAAGCACTCCTTTCCGGTTACGTTTCTAAACAATGCAATATTCCTTTAACATTGAATAATTTCGAATCAGAAAGTATTTATTGAATCACATGGTCCTTATCAGAGAAAATATGCCTGCAGACTTGTATTATTTTAAGTTACTTTTAACAGTTCTTCAGAAACATTAATTTAAAGTACATTTTTTTTTTAAATAAAAAGCCAAATATTCCTAAATATATCAAATACTCACAGAAATTTTTTAAACGTTTTAATACGTTTCTTCATAACAGTACTATGTAAATGAGAGGGGGGGGGGATGCTTCATCGCCAGTTACTCAGTTGCAAAACTGGCTGAGTAACTGGATGAATCACCCTGGCAAGCTAACTGAACTAACAGGAATTTCTTTTCAACAGTCAGAAACGTGACGTCATAAATAAAAAATTGGGGTGTTACTTTGGACGAGAGATGATAAACATTCGCACAAAGTTTATGTACAATCAAAGTATGAATTTGCAGTTTGTGCGATTCTAAATAGCTTCTCGAGATTACGAAGTTTGACGTTATCCACGATATCAAAATAAATAAACTATTTTCTTCTAAATATTTTGATTGAACATTCAACTTGACGCATGAATTGTTTTTATTTTTAGACTCGAGCATGATGTTCTAATGGTTGCAGTTTTGTAATGGCAACATTCGATTATGAATTTCAAAAATTGAAACGATAACATGCATTAAAGCACAATATGCCTTGCTACTAAATATTTCGCGGAATTAAAAGCATTTTTTATTATACTCATCCTTTCTCTACGGATGCCCTACAACTAACTAAATGATAAGATAATCCTTTGCTAATATATCCCGCGGTGGTTTTCTCAAAGAGAAGAGAAAAGAGTACTTGAAGAAGTGTATTTTTGTTTAAATTATTTATATGAAAGGATATTTGATACTTATAGATGAATTAATAGCAATATAAATTTAACGTTAGATTTCGAACATGGACTCAAAAGTTTTGAGGCTTAGACAATTTGTGACTACGTAAATAAAATGACATAGCGATAGTTCCCCTGGTTCTGAAAGATCCTATAAAGAATCATATTCGTTTTGTATTCGAGGTTACAAATTAGTGGAAGTGGTGAAAAGGGCTCAAATTGTAATAAAAGAAGTGCAGAAGCCCTAATTTGTGTTGTTACTGTAAATTAAAATATTCATTGCTTAAAACTTAATGTAAAATTAAGTAAATCTTTGCTTACAACTGTAATTACATCCAGTGTAATAAAATGTCTAATCATTTTGCTCTTTATAATTGTTTTCTCTTATATGGTGACAATAATGTTTATTTCCAAATTAAATTTATTGATAAAAATAATTACACATTTACAGAGTCTATTAAAGTTTTAAATTTAATATAAAGATTCACTGAGAGAAATAAGCGTAGGAGAACTGAGCTCCGGTGAGCTCCTGCTCCGCACACGAGACGATTTTTTGCGAGACAAGACAGAGCTTTACAGCTCTTTTGCGAGACGAGACAAACATTTTTAACATTAGGATATAGGGATTTTGCGAAACGAGACAAAGCTTTTAGGCTGTTTTGTGAGACGCGAGGCGCCTATTTTTCATATCGCGTCCATCCCTACCGCGGATATCTATAAAAAATAATTTTGTTTTCCTTATAGATTAAATATGTACACTAATTTTTTATGTTTAGAACTACGGGAACGTAGTACATTATTCTAAAAATATACATTATTTTGAAAGATAGTTTGTGGGGCATTTACTTTTGGAGCAACGCCAAAGAAATTCTTGAGGCGAGGCTAAATCTCCGGTAAGACATAAAATTAAGTTAATAAACAAATAAATAAATTACTTTTAACGTTAAATTTCTTTTTACATTTTTAAATATTTTTAAGAGACTTCAAAACACTGAATATGAATGATTACGAAATTTAGAACGGTGCTTGGAAAAGCGCTTGGTTTTCTTTGAAAAGTTTGCACTAAAATATGCGGAATGAATAAACTAATGTTTTCTTAAAATCAACTTCTCAAAGATAAACCCGTGCTCAGTCCTCACAAAGAAATATGCGGATATTAAAATTATCAAATTTGGAGGCATCTCCACAAGCTACTACAAGCTGATCATCCAAAATCGAGAAACGTGGTCACCGCAGGATTTAGTTCTTGTAGGAGTGGACGCGAGACGCGAGAAATCTCGCATTGTCTCGCGAGACGAGACAGAGTCTTGTCTTGCGAGAACTTTCCGTATTTATGATAGGAATTTACTTTTCAATCAGAATGGCAGTGCTGTATTTAAGGAAATATGCCATCCTGAAAAGGGAAATTTTCCCTGAAGCCTCTACCGTTTAACATGCGTCTCCTTTGTTTTCGTTCCTGGTATACTATCAGCACTCTACAAGTAATTTTTTGAAATACTTGATGCAAGTACGCTAACTTTGATATTTTATGCTCTAACTGTCACTTGAAAAATATTATTTTTCGTTTATTACTACTAATCTTGACTACTTTTCATCGAAATGGATGGATGAATACGTATGTAATTAAATCTGATGGATATTTCATATTTTTCTCTTAAATAAATTAATATTTATAAGTAAAATGTTTCATCAGTTATTAAAAATGCTTCTTTCACCATAAGCCAAGCTATGCGGATGCAAATGAATGATCAACTGGAGCGATTGCGCATATACAATGCTCACAAATCTGCTCTGTTGTCGCTTCTTTTTGATGGTGTAGTAAATAAACATATTAAACCCGGGTACCCGATTAAATATGAAATCACTGAATCTCATACAAAGAAATGAGAGGGGGATGAGTAGGCTTCACTATAATTATCCCGTCCCAAATTGAAACTTTATGAATTAACTATTCCGTATATTGGGGCCGCTATTAGATTAAAATTTTATTTGCGCAACATGTCCTGACTAGGGATGGACGCGAGACGAAAAATAAGCGTCTCGCGTCTCGCAAAATAGCCTAAAAGCTTGTCTCGTCTCGCAAAAATCCCTATATCGTAATGTTAAAAATGTGTGTCTCGTCTCGCAAAAAAGTGCTAATCTCTGTCTCGTCTTGCAAAAAAGTCGTCTCGCGTCCATCCCTAGTCCTGACTTTGGCATTTCTAACAAAATTCAATGCGTTATATATTTTCGAAAGCTAATGAAACTCCCATCAACCATACATATTACATTTACACAGTTTCGGAAATAAAATTTTCGGTGTTATGTCACATTATATATACGGAATACGGATTAAATCCGAATTTTTATCATTTCAAATAACCATATGAATTAATATGGTAACTAATATAGGCACTGATATAGTAACATGTAACTAATTGTTAATGTTAATATTAATTTTCATTAAACTAGTATTAATGTTACTAAAAATATGTTAACATATCGCAGTCCTTAATTTTGCGAGATTCACGAGACGTCTCGCGTCTCGTGCGAGACGAGACTGGCATTTTGTCTGCGAGACGCGAGACGAGACGAGTTGTATTGGTGCAATCGCTCCAGTTGATCATTCATTTGCATTCGAATATCTTGGTTTATGGTGAAAGAAGCATTTTTAATAACTGAAACATTTTATTTATAAGTATTAATTTATTTAACAGAAAAATATATCCACCAGATTTAATAACATACGTATTCATCCATCCATTTCGATAAAAAGTAGCCAATATTATAAGTAATAAACAAAAAATCACAATTTTTAAGTAGCATAAAATATCAAAGCATAAAGCATAAAATATCAAAGTTAGCGAACTTGCATCTAGTATTTAAAAAAATACAATAATGATACCGAGGCATTCTAATTGCTTGAAATTTTTTCCATCACGTGTTTTCCATCATCTTTTAAAGAAGAAAAGAAAAATAAAAAATATTTTGTTGGTACAGGAAAATTTTCTACGAAACTTGACACGTGTGTCATATAATAGTGCGTGAGGCACGTGTCATTTTAAATTATAATAATTTTTAAATGTATAATTTTGCTCAAATATATGTAAGTAATTTTAAAATTTAATTTTGGAAATGTTAAAAGAGCCTTTATCTTGCGAAAAGTCAACAGCGGTCAAAAATGGGTTAAAATACTTCTGATAGTCAAGGGAGCCTCAAAGTCAGGGCTCCGGGGTCAAATCTAAATATGGTCAGGATTTGGACAAATCGTACCGGGGTTCTTCTGTCTACTTATTATTTTTCTGTCTTCTAATCTTCTCTGTTTTCTTTCTTTTTTTTTTTCCTTTTCTTTCTTTATCCTAACCGTTGTGTGTTTCGCATATCGCTCATATTTCCTAATTTTAAATGTTACGTGTTTGTGTGTATTGTAGAGTGCTGATAGTATACCAGGAACGAAAGCAAAGGAGGCGCACGTTAAACGGTTGAGGCTTCAGGTAAAGTATCCCTTTTCAGGATGGCATATCTCCTTAAATACAGCACTGCTATTCTGATTGAAAAGCAAATTCGTATCGTAAATTTATGCGAGACGGAAAATTCTCGCGAGAAATCTCGCGCGAGACAAGACACTCTCTCGTCTCGCAAAATATTTCCGTTCTCGTCTCGCATCGCAACAAAAATTGCGTCTCGCAAGATGAGACGAGAATGCGAGACAATGCGAGATTTCTCCCGTCCATCCTTAGCGGACACACTGCGAACGATTTGTACGGTCGCTGTGTGCTATGAGGGTCCGTAGGATAGTCTGTGGGAGCTGAAGCAAGGGAGTGAATAATTATTTCTATGTTATACTAGTACGTAAATCATTACGGCAATATGGGAGCTCAAGGGGCTTGGCCCCTCCTGCACATAGGTTATGGATGCCGATACTATATATCATCTTCAGAAAAATAAAAAATAAACAAACAAACAAATAAATAATAAATAAATAAATAATATAAAAAATCCTTCTATTAATCAATTTATAAATAATTATTTATTAATAATTTATTTAATTTTATATATTGTTTCTAGGAATAATTGCATTTACTAATTACATCCATTCAAGAGTAAACTTCTTCAAAGGGGAACGTCATTCCCATTTATTTCTTGGGACTACAGCTCATGCAACACTCGCTGTTTATGGATGTGGGGATCTGAAATAGTTGACTACTTTAATACCTACACAAAATTCGGTCTTACTTAACCCGCTCTTTCACAAGTTGGTTTAGGTAAACTTCCTGACGAAGACAGGTATACATTTCATCCGTCGAAACACTTAACGATCGAAGTGCTGTTTCCTCCGATTGCTTAGTCAAAGCGTTGTCCGAAATAATTTTTTATCTGGTTTTTGAAGCATTAAGAACACACATTTCAGAGCTTATTTTATTAAATTAAATATTAACGCAGCTTTCTTTCCCACGAGAGCAAACAGCACGGAAAACTATCCGATAATTGAATCCGTGTTCACTTGTAAATTATTTCTTTTTCTCCTCCCTCATCTGGACTTTTTTCCCCCCTTTTTATTATTACTTTTTTTTCTTCTTCTGTTGCACGCTAATAACGAAAGACGACGGCCCAAAACCTAATAAATAAAAAAATAAAATAAATAATAAGTCCTCAAATCACGGAATCCTGTCTTACATGCCATTACAAGCACGGTCTACTCCATTACCACACAGGCTTTTTCTCCGTCACAACGAAAACCCTGGCCTCGCGTTCAATAGAACCGCCGTTTTCCCATTGGGTCCCCGCACCCGGGGCGGAGCCGAACGCCTGTCAATCATCCGGAGATGGGCGGAGAATCGATCTGCCGTCTCGTTCCCGCCCCTCGCGATGCCAGGAGGCGGAGCCGAACTATCGGGCGCGTGTCGGCAGCAGCCTGGTCAGTGAGTATTTGTTTCCCCGCTAGAACTGGGACGAGAGGTAACACCGGGTTTATATCCCCGAATCTTTTCGGTAATACACCGCCGAGTGGTTCGATCCCCCCTTTTTCTCTCCCCCCTCCCCCCACCCCCGAGGGACGATCGCAGACAAGGGATCGTGAAGGGGATTAACCTCGTGAATTTGTTCGATCGTACTGCCAAGATATTATATCGCAGCAGCAATGCGTTGTTCTTCGATCCTGGAAGCCTGGACGAGGAACCATTGCATGTCTTCCGGAGAGGAGACCATGCTTTAGAAGAACTTTGTCAACAAAAGAAACTTCCTTCTATCGGACACTTGTGGAGAACATGTCATACGCGCAGTTTGGATACGCTGCGTTCACCCCCACAACCCAGGTATGTACAGATTCGTTCATTTACATTGTTTGCATGCTACAGGTGGTGAAGGCTTAAAAAAATGTGCAGGAGCTAGCTCTAATTTCTTGCATTTGCGAATTGTAAAGTGAATTACCCAATTTATAGTAGACAGTAATTTTGCTTACCCCTACAGTTTGATCCAAAACAATGAATTTAATGTCGAAAAAATCATCATCAAAACTACTAAAATTTTTTTTTACTCAATATAAAAATTCCCGGAAAAGGGAGATGAGCTCCAATACAAATAAAGCCTTTAGTGTAATTATCAGCTTCAAATATCTCAGCTACATTGGCGTAAATTGGTATGTAATATTGGGGGGGGGGGGCAAAATGTTTCCTTCAGTAGAAAATATTTTCAAATAACGGATGTCTGAAGTTTCTTGAATATTTTAGGTGGGGGCGATTGCCCCCTCACCCCTAGTTAGTTACACTTATGCGCAGCTAACTTCTTAATTACGCTGAAATCTTCCGATTTAGTTTCGATATCCACTTTTAGAAGGAAACAAAAGAAAGCTTTGTGCATAATTTAAAAAAGCTCAAACGGATATAATTCCTCATTTATTTCGGGTATTGGGGGGGGGGGGGGAATGGAGGGCCCATACCACCCCCCCCCAACTTCACTTCTAAATCTTTAAATTTTAAATGCTTGTTTCGAAATTTAAGTGAAACTTCCTTTTTCTTTCTGCTTTTGGATGCAGCATGTGCCCCCTACAAAACTTTCGGTCACTCTACATTTGCCTATAATTTGCGGACACAAATAAAAAGAGGAAACACATGTAATACAGTTTATTTCCTGAATCGAAGTTGAATGCTAATTAGTTTAATTTTGAAATCAACACTTTGGTAGGATTTTACCCTCATGAATGAAACCCCAAGTTTCCGAAGCAGAACATTTACTGAAGTGCCCCGTGCCAAGTCAGTCCTTTGGGTCATTGACGAGACAGGGATGGCTGCGAGAATGACGTTGCTACGTAAGAATGGTTGCAAAACGGTAAAGGTGTATTTCTCATTGCTACACAGTGTAAGGAGAGACGAGACACCTGCTTCTCGTCTCGCAATCATCCCTATTTCACTCACTGTGGGGCAGCGTTGGGCGAACCTTATATCACTTCACATTGTATAATACTTAGCATTACTTTTAGGGTTGCTTACTTTTGTAATTGCAGCGAATGTAATAAAATTAATATCAATAGAAATAATTGTGAAGAATATTAAAATTTTATTAAAGTATTCTGCAAATTATACTTTTTTAAAATGCTCATTTTGCTTTCCCAAGAAATGTTTTGTATTATAAGGCTCCATATTACACAAGATATTGTGAGGTGAAACAAAAACAACAAACAAACAAAACAAAAAACAAAGATTGTTTTCTTAAAACAATCTAATTTTTAAAAAATCAAATAGATTTTTTTATCTTTATTATTATTAACAATTTACAAAATAACAGTGTCATGCATATTCATTTTAATGTAAAAAAAAAAAAAAAGCTGATTCTATGAATAGTTAAAAATAAATAAATAAAGTAGGTTTATAAACGTACAATAAATCATCGATTCCAAAACAAAATTTTGAAGTATTAAACATAAACTTACAGTGTATTTTTATATACAAATGAATGCTGATAATTGAACGTTAATTAAATTGTTAAGTAAGACAACAATGTTAAGTAAATAAGAAAAATTACTGTATATTGCATTTTTTAATTAGAACCCTTTAAAGTAACCTTTATTATTATTTGTTGATAGGAATGTGAAATTATAGCCTATCATAGCTGTTCAAAAGGATTAAATTAATAAAATTTAATCATTATTATTATTGTTGTTGTTATGAATATTATATTCATTTTAAAGAAATGTATGACCTTTTCTTAAAATTTGAAGAGCTCAGACTTTAATAAATTACTCAAAGAAAACTGAGAAAAAATTATCCTTGTTCACACATTTGTGAACCATATCAACTCAACATAAAATGTTGAAGAACGCTTCCAAAGTGCATGAGTTAAATTGCAAAAAATAAATGAGGAACAATGCCGTTTTTACGGACATATTTAGATGATAAAGAAAGAAAATATTTTACTTTTAGTGTTTTAAATGAGAATTTGTTGTATCGAAACACATTGCTCATCAGCAATATAACAATGCTTCATTAACAATAGTTGTTCTTTAAAACGGGGATTGTCAATAAAGCAACATTTTTTCGCTATGCATAAATATAATTACATATTTTTTGCTTCTGTCACAAGCGAGTTTTAAAAGATCCATGTTGAATTAAAAGCATGCTGATATACTTTTTTGTAATGAGTTTTTAATGCAATTCCAATAATAATTCCAAAATAAGAGTTATGGTTTGAGGATCTCGAAGAACTATAAATATATAATAAATACAGCTCTGCTCTTCCAATTTTCTATTACACGGGTTACTGAATTATGCTATTAATTATAATTTACTGCTTTTATAAAAAAATCTTTTTATTAATCAATTTTAATACAAATTAAGAATTAAATAAAATGCTCCATAAGACATTTAATTCATAATGTAATTTCATTAGACTTGATCATATAAATACTTTACAGAATGCGTAGTCTACACATCATATAATACTACTTTCTTTGTATCTATGATATCACAAAAAGTGAAGATATTGAAAAGTTGCAAAATTACAATGAGTAAACATCGTAAACTTTGCTACATGTCATTTTGGTGAAGAACAATGACATTTCATATGGTTTGTAGTAAATTTAAAGGAAATTAATAGTAATTCTGATGAAATAGTAATAATAATAATACAGTGGATCTTCGATTTAACGGATCTCTGTGGCACCGAGTAGGTAGACAATTGTTTCGATGAGAAACCTGCTGATATAGATTTTTCTAAAGCGTCAACTGCCATGTAAAATAATTATGAATTTTAATTAGTTTGTAGTAAATCTATCTTAAACTTTTAAAGCTATTTTTTTTTCAAATTCTTTTCAATAATCTCCCAGTTATTGAAATGTTCATTATAAGCTCTATTATTTAATTAAAACATAGGTAAATGTACCATGAAGGGGCTATCTACTTTTACAAATATGAAAACAAGCTCATAAGTCACCCCTGGAAGTAACAGATGTAAAAGTTGATTCCAGAGATGACTTTTTCTTTACATTTTATGAGGTTTTCCAAAAAAAAAAAATTGTAATAGAACGTGGCCCATCACATGTACATGACCCATTACTCGTACCAGTGGCGTAGCCAAGGGGGGGTGTTAGGGTTTCATAACCCCCCCCCCGTTGAGAAATTTTTTGCCATACAAAATGTATATTCTTCATTATCACACACACGTATACATATAGTATGAGTTGTAGTGGTCGTAACCCCCCCTCTCCCATGAAAAATTTCTGGTTACGCCCCTGATCGTACATATAGCTGAAAGAACAGCAGCAACAAACTAGAAAGTCATTTGTGAAGAATTATCATTGGAATCACATTCAATAATTTGATAAATGGAATATACTCCTGTAAATTCCTTAATTATTAAATTAATCAGAAAACACTTTTATGTTTTAATTTTAGCATAGGGATTTTACCAGACCAGAGAAAGATTTGTAGTTACTATGCTAGGCGGAACAGCCCCTTTTCTCATCTCGCATCTACCTGTAGGTACTCAGTCCCTGATTATCGGAAATGTGCGTGCATGGCCTGAAATCTGAAAAAAATTCGAACCCACATCCTCTCCCGTCTTTTCATTGCAAACTTCCATCTTTTCTTGACTACGAGGGCATTCAAAGACCAACATTGGGAAGAAAAACGCTTGTTACAGACGCAGAATATCTACCGTTGTGTTTCTGGAAGGAAAGAAACTTAAATCCCATAACTCCCTCTTGACTAGCCTGGAATTACTTCTGAAACCCATAGATTTAGCTCAGAACAGGCGAGGGGTTCTCTCAATCAGGTCTAGCTCTGGCATTAAGGATAAGAAGGCGAAAGATATCAACAAAATGAAATAACACTTTTAAAAATTGATACAAAATTTGCACATCTACAAATATCAGAAAATTTTAATTTCAAATCAGACGGTCTTGTTCTGCATCATGTTTAGAATAAAGTAAAACTTCGATTCAAAAAGAAGAATTTATTTAACTTTTTCACGTTTACAGTTTTGCCAAACAGTATGACAGGTTTAGAAATAAATAAATAAAATAGCCTTTCTTTAAAATTTCCTAAGATTCTCTAAATTCAGTCAAGCCTATAGATTTCTACCTGTAAATTCAAGATTAATTATCGTCGCAATCGTTTATGCATTTTCATTTATTTTGCAATATTCTTAATTTTACACTTTTGAAATATAACTCTTTTTCAGCATGACACTTGGTGAGAAATTCATCACAACCTACTCCCTATATCTAAATATTCGGCCGCGGTGTGCCTGAAGCATACAGTTATAAATTTATTAATTATATTTTTTTTCTTTACTTTAATAAAATACGGATGAGTGACAATATATAAAACACCTAATACACCCTGTCAATCAGTATAATCATGTGACAGATAACTTAGCACTCCAGCTCATACATTGTTCCACTCAACAGAGAAAGAACTTGACAAGATTTGTCATTGATTTTTCCTCATTTAGATAAAATGAGGAAAATATACTGACTAATGGAATAAAGATGTAATTTTGAAATTGTGGTTTAGTTCACTTGAGCAATATGTCTTATGGTTAATCTTTGACTCCTGCCTGTCAAGTAGAAGATTTATCTGTTATTTTTTATAAAAAATATGAAGTGATTTCATTTTAAAAGCTCAACAAAATATATTTTTTTTAAGATAGTGCCATTGTAATATTTTAAATATAATATTATAAATTAATAATATAAATATCATAATATGTGAATAATATTATAAATAGTTTTCACATTATATATTTTGATAATCTTAATGCACTATTAATAAGAAAAGTATAATTACGTGAAAAAAGGTTTTTCACCTGTACTACGTAGATTTACACTATTCTTTTCTTATTCTAAACTTCAAGATTTAAGTTTTCTTTCTTTCACTAAACTGATGATTCTCACATCCCACCCCTGAGGCTCCAGAACTAATGATTGAGTAAAAAATGAGACAACTGTATCTTCGAAATTAAGAAAAAAAGGATCGACAAAAATTAAATCTTACAATTTATGACAATAAATAAATAAATAAATAAATAAATAAAATGCACCAACATCTCGAAAAAAAGTTCAAAAAATCTATTCAGGAGCTTTTAAACATCTACATACTTTTGCAAATAATAAACTTGTTGGAAGATGCGGAAATTTAAAGCTATAATGTTTGCTAAACGAGTCTTGCTATAACAAATTTTTCAATACATGTTATTTTTTAGTATTCTAAAACTGTAATTATAAAGTTTATAATTTATTTAATCTCAACGTTTGTAGAATGTGTAGGAATGTATAGTTTTCAAAAATGCATAATAAAGTAGACTCGCATATTACTTTATAGAGTTTGTGCATAACCCTGTACTTTCATTTTTTAGGGCAAACTATAAAAAATTGCATGAACTCATCTGGACTCTAAACTTATATCAGCAATCTTTAAGTTTGAAAACAAAAAAGAGTTATAGTTAAGTCTAAAAAAAAAGAGCTTAATTTGAGGTATTGTAAATATCTCAATTAAGATTAAGTTAAATTAGCATAAGGGTGTTGAAATGAGTACAGTTAAAGAAGAAGAAGCGGCTCAACTAAACTTAATTCTTATGATATAAAAATATTCACTAGAAAGACGACTAGAGATGTTGAGCCTCCTCTTGTCCTCCCAATGGGTGCTCTTGCTTTGAAGGGTAAAGAAAACTTGTTTAGTAGACTGTTTAAAAGTAAACTTGTCTAAAAATCTTCGGCTTTAGGTACAAACTTACCTAAAATATTGCATGTTACATTTTAACCCCAGCACCTAAAAATAAATTTAAAAAAAAAAAATGATCATAGAATGAGAGATTACACACACACACACACACACACACACACACACACACACACACACACACACACACACACACACACACACACACAAAAAAAAAAAAAAAAAAAAAAAAAAACCTCCTTGAACTAGTATTGTATTAGTTTCAGCAATCAAAATGTGGGAGAAGTGAAAATTGGGTGCGTTTAATTATATGCTTCTTCAGGATGCACCAAATTCATTTTTCTCGACCATAATAAATCTCAAGACTTTTTTGCCTAGCTGCAAAAACACATGTTCTTTTATAATTAATCATGTCACATTTAAACTATGGAAAAAAAAAAAAAAATCCACACTCTTTTTGAATCCTTCTGTCCTCTTTTGTAGCCGTCGTCCTCATTTTCATTTCATCGTAAAAACTCTTCACCCATTTTTCTTAATTATTTTCCATCGTGGCTTTTTTTTTCTTTCTTTCTTTTTTCTAATACGGCTTTTTACTCGAGATGATGAATATCAATACAGGCGACATTCAGTCCCAGTGACACGTGTTTACAATTCTCGCTCCACTAATAATAAATCAGGCAAAGAAAAGCTAACGAGGGTATAATGACGTTTTATGAATCTATTTTAATTATTATTTTAACTTTGATTTTTATTGAAAAGTGAAAACTCTTCGACGTTGTATTAGCTCGCTTTTTGGGTTGATTGATTTTCAATATTGATTATTTCAAATGAGAGAAACTTGCTTTACGTTCATGTCTGATAAAACTTCAAACTAAAGTCTAGTTAAAATTAGATCTTTTATGTCAGTATATAACGTAATGGTAAAAAATAATTAGATACCAAAATTTTTCATTTTACTTAAAGCATCCCTTCATTCCTTTTATTTACAGAGTGTATCACAATTCCCTCTCGGATTTTAAAGGTTTATAAAAATATATATTACCAATACAAAGTTGACTTTACTGAAGAAGGAAATGTTACAGGTTTTACTTCAGTAAAGTCCAATATGTGAACCCGGTCGGTTAGTTAGAAGATTGACATACACATACATCCATTTTATGGAAGTAAAATAGGATCTTTTGCATTAATTTCTTTTTTTCTCAATTAGGGCGGTCGGCCCTCCACCCCCCTATAACCCGTCTTTGTTTCGTGATGCTGATGATTTGACAAACTAACTGCCCTACCCCACCCTCGACAAAATTCCATTAATCCGTCGCTATCACTCAGTGGGCTTTTGTGAAATAAAACTTGTAACATTTCTTTCTTCAATAAAGTCAACTTCGTTGCTGTATTGGTAATATAACTATATATTTTTTATAAGCTTTTCAAACCCGTGAGGGAATTGTGATACATCCTGCATTTATTTTTTAGAACGCTACACAAAATAATGATGAATACATGCAATATTCAATCCCTGTAACATGTACAGTTCCTGCTCTCTAAAGTAGACATAAAACTTCAACGAAGATCCGGTCCGTAGACAGGGGGGGGGGGGTGCGTTTGTAGTCAGTTTCCCCCCCCTGGAAAAATATTTGCCCTCCTCTGAATTTTCTGAATAAACAGAATAGTGATTTGAAAATGTAAAAAAGTTGAATTAAAAAATTTAAAAAGTAATAAATATATTAAAGTTTTTTGAATCCTACTTTACTACCACTAAAGTGTGCACCGACATTATATGTATCGTACAACATTGTCTCTATATAAATTGGCATTTACAATGGAAAAGAGGTTGAAAGAAAACGGGGAGTTTTTGGATCCAGATTCAGAAGTGACTTTTTACAACAGAAAGCCACAGACAAACTAGGATTCCTTCCTTTATGTAAGTGGCTTCCTTAAATTACCGTAAATTGCAAAATTGCAGATTTCCCCGCTCAAAGAAAAAGGGTAGATTTTCTGGATGAAATCGGCCTTGGGTAAATAAAGACGTTCTTCTAAGTTCACGTTTTACGCTGCCGTAGTTACTAATAATTTTCGAACACGAGTGAATCCGCTTTTCATCTATGGCATGAATATGAGCTCCTTTTGTGCAAGCCACCTTTAAAATGATGAGCTTGTTTCACAAGTGCATCAGTACAAACTTTCGTCCTTGTAGATACCAGAAATTTTCCCCATCACCAAAAACGACTATAAGCCGCGAAGGAAACGCACTACTTTCTATTTAGCTACTCTGTTGTATTAGTGGAAAATGAAGATTATCAGCTGTTCTAAAGATAGTAAGATTAATCAAATATTTCCTTAAAAAGGAAAACATAACTACTTTCCCAAATAGAAAAGAAACAGTGCAATTGAACTTTTTAAAAAAATTCATCCATCCTTTTGAATTCATTCATCCCCTATAAAATTAAACCATATGCAGTAAAACCTCTGAAAGTTGGACAATTGTGGTTCCCTGAAAAAGTGTCCAACTTAATAGAGGTATATTTCAAATGTTGTGGATTCGTTCCTTTCCCAAGAGAGTGCTAACTTAGGGAGGTGTACAACTTGGGAGGTTTCACTGCATTATTAGTAAAATGAATATTATTATCTAACACTTATGTTCCTTAAATTTGAACAGAAAAGTTTTAAACAGACGAATTTTTCATCTACCTCTATAATAGACTTCTGGATTATACTTAGAGACCCTTTTAAAATGCCCAGAGATTTCCCAATGGGATAACCTAGATAGCGTTGGAAATCGAAAATTTCTTTTAAACAAACACAAGTATTCACAAGGATTTATGTTTAGGAATGCTCTATGCCCATATAGTAATGAAGTGGAAATCGAAAAATCAATCATGAAAAGAAATAATATATTGCTATGAATTCGTGTGAGAGGCAATTTCGAGTCTATGAACCTATAAAACTAAGTTCTCTTAGTCAAAATCAAATTAATATTAATAGTTTGCAATATTTAGAGTTAATAAAAATTATGATAATGTCATATTAATGTCTAATTAAGATACGATTCTTGAATGCATGCATACTATTTTCTCATTCATTAATACTTTTAATTACTGTTTTTTTTATCGTTTAGTTTCAAATTCATTTATTAGTAGCCTTTAAAAAAATAATAAAAGAAAAACGAGGGAGAGTATGTGATATTGAATCCTTTCTGTTTAAAGCCCCCGAACTTCCTTTCTGGTTGCTTTTCCCGATAGCTTAGAAAATCCACGTTATATATTTCCACTGTTACATTATAGAAACGAATCTGTCATTTAAAAAACAATGTAAGTCATATTTTTCAAAACACATTCTTTACAGTTTTTACACGCATGTAAATACAGAATAAAAGTATTACAGACTTTGAAACTTCACAATAAAACTTAACAAGCTCTTCAAGATCACTCGGCTTGGGTCCTAAAGATGAAAAAATATAAAGCGAGCCTTTTAAAGGAGCAAATTGTCACTGAATAAATGGATTCAAAGACTGTGAAACCTCTCTTGGACAACTCCATATCTTGGACACCCTTCTGAGAGCGGAATAGAGCCGTAAAATTGAAATATACCTCTAATATGTTGGACACCTCTAAAAGTTGGATGCTTTTTGGGGGAACAGGGTTTCATTGTGTTTTATTTTGAAAATTACTAAAAAAAGTATTTGAGAACCTTTGGCAAAAGAAATGCGAGGTGTATTAAAAAAATACTTAGGAATAATGCATGTACATTGAACTCGGTTATAATGTCATTAAATGAACCAGATGACACTATTACCGAGTGATCTTATACAGGAGTTTCTATTATACGGGCAAAGGAATTGAATGATGCAGACTATTTTGACGTTATAAAAGAGCTGTCTCTATATCCGAATTCAACTCTATTTGTAGCCCCCCCCCTCCTAAACTAAAATTATGGGTGCGCCACTAACAGATAAAATACATTGTTTTAAGGCTTGTAAAGTAATACTGCAGTTATATAATTTAGCTTTTGTGATTGCTATCACTAAAATAAAATTAAAACTGAAAGTTAAATTTCTAGTGCCAGAAGGCATTAATTAAGTCACAAATTGATGTAGCTGAAATTCTCAATAGAAACCATAATTTTTTATTCACTTAATAGATTTCTTGAATCATTTACTCCTGAAATTAAATTTCGCTTTTCTGTGCTGAAAAATCATGAAGTAAGTTACAAATGTTTATAACTTTTGTGACTTACTTAATGACTTACCCTCGTAACTTCTTTCATCTTTTTCTTTTTGTAAAATACATTTCTTTCTATTTATTTTGCTCAAGAAAGTATAACAAAAGTTAATTCGAAACAACTAAAAATTGCGCACATACTGGGGGGGGGGAAGCTTCATTGAGGGGGTGTACTGCGATGATTGTAAGCATTCTTAACCCTTGAATATAAAGCGATGCATATCTGCATCGTATTTTAAACTGCCCGATTAGAATAGAAGATAAATTTTTCACGTCAATTTCACACATAAAGTTTTTCAATAATAAATGTCTCATATTGTGTATAATAAAAATATAACACATTTCCTTCAAACTGCATGTTTTTGGAAAAATTAATTAGTTATTCACAAAGCTGACGTAGGATTTTAGCTTACACTCGTGGATATTGAGTGAACGTCTTTAAAATTCGTGTAGTTAAGTGTAAACCCTTGGCTGACAACCGAGAGGGCTTATCCTAAAAGCAATTACATTTAGTTCAGATCTTTAAAAAAAAACAAAAAAAAAAAACAAACAAAAAAAAAAACATTTGGACTCTCGGTGGTATCTAAACATGGTTTCATTCTCTCCGTTTTGCAGAATTTCAAGCAGAATAACAACCGGCTACTGCTTATAATTCGATAAATATAAATGTTGAAAGATAAAATGGCTTCCATTTAAGTAAAAGACAATCGATAATGTATCTTCTACTCTCTGGCATGCAGAGCGATTCAATTCTACAAATGGGAGGAAAAAACCACTCCTTACTTCAGATTAAAGTGGTGACATCTGTAGAAAATGTACTTTATTTCTCAAAATGAAACGTCTGCTGTTTTTTCATTCTCCTTTTCGGAGACACAAAAATCAGGGAGAGGTACTGACAGATACCCAGCTACTTCACGTCATTTAAAAATCCTAAAAATCGAACAGCAAAACAGAAACACCTTATCACAATCGCTCGCCTCGCTTCATCTGGTGTCGCATCCACGGAAAAGTGGAGGGGAAGGGAATGATTCTCCCTCATCATCCCCCGAAAAACCAACCCCCTGAAGAGCAGAGAAAACCGACGTCTCTGACACTCTAATGACTTTTCACACTGCCTTTTCTATTCCGTAAACCCGGCTTTTCAAGTCTACCCTCCCCGCTCCATTTATCGCTAATTCACCCTGCTTTTCATAGCCCGGGTTATTGAAAACAGGCGGCTATTATACCCTCGAACGCGCTTTTTTTTTGTAGCCCCTGCTCAGCTCGATGGCTGAATTGAATGTTGGGGTGGCAGAGCAGGGGTGTATTTTCATCCGCTATATTATTTGGCCATTTGGCTTCTGATGGGTTCGAGAGAAGATGGAGACCCTCGATATATACACACAACAACAGGAGCTATACGGGATTCGAAAAGTACTTTCAGTTTTGTTAGGTTTTTACGCTTCCGCACAACATTGGGAAAATTGATTACGAAAGGAACAACGCTGTTTTAACACATGTTGCTGAAAACTTTTTGTCTTCTGGTCGAATTTATCGCCGTGTAATCGAAATCATCGATTACGCGGAAGAACGGAGTACTTTTACAGATTTTGTAGGAAAATATTAGACTGCAGGTAGACTAGAGATGACTTAGGGATCATTTTTTAAAGCCAGAGTCCGAGGACTTTTAATTAGAGCCCGAAATTTCAGCTAATAAATAAAAGTCAATTACTTCATTGACAGAATATAATACATTTTACCATTTGTGCATATTAAAGACTAATGTAATACCAATCTCTTAATGAACTAATTCTTTATATTCAATTTTATCAAATAATAATAATAAGTTTATTTCTCCCAGGAATCACTTTATAAAATTTGTTTACAAGTAGTATGTTCAATAAAGGAGAAATTTCTCATGATCCCGAGCCCGAACACAAGCGTGAATTTCAGAGCCCGAGTCCTGTTCGGGCTCTGCCTGAGTCCGTCTCATCTTTAATGTAGGCGGGTATTTTTTTTCGAAAATATTATATGATTTAAATCGGTCATTTCGAAACCGCTTAGGTCAAAACTTTTCAGGAATCAATAAAAAGTGTAAAACACGCACAGATACATGAACCTTCGGGGACTTGTTTAGGTTTATGGGGGGGGAGAGGGGTTTCAGCCCTTTTAGCCTCCTCCCTGGGTTCGCCTATGTGTCTGTCCAAAGCATGGTTTGAGAGAGTATTCCTTCTACAGCTTTCATCGTCAAAACGAAAATATTGTGAAACGTCTTAAGTTGGACCCCCCCCCCCTCATAACTTGGACTTCTCTCTAAGCTGGACACTTTTATGGAAAACGGAACGAGTCCATAATATAGAAATATACCTTTATAAGATGGACACCTCTGAAAGTTGGGCACTTTTTGAGGGAACCGCAGGTGTCCAACTTACGGAGGTTTCAATACATTAAATAACAAAGTCAAAGCCAGTTCGACACCATTATTTATGGAATTTGGGGGTAACAAGGATAAAATCTAAATTTTGCAGATGGGTGGTGAAAAGAAATACTGTGGTGTCAATATCTTTTCCTGATATTCATAGTAACAAATCTAAAAGTGCGAATTTGCTGTATTTTTCAGACCACTGAAGATAATATTTAATACTTAGCTCTGAATAAGAGGGGAAAGTAAATTTTTTTTGAAACGTTATTGCTTGGCTAGAAACTTACTTCTCTTACGAATCTTGAATTAAAACACACATAGCAGAAACGTGTGTTGCATATAAATTTAAATTTAATTTGTCTTACAGTAGCCTTTAATGGTTTTTCTGGAAGAGTTCAAAGATATTACGACTGGTTTGTTTCAGGCTGTACCGTATTGCGCCTCTAGTGGTGAATCAATCACAACAAGTAACATGGGAAATATTTTGGTTTCCTTGGCTGTCATCAAACATGTATGTTAGCGAGCTCCGTTCTTCTGCAGACCATGGCCAAAAGCTTATTGTCGATCGCAAAGAGACAAGACTCTTACTTTATATTCATTATGGCTGATAAGAAATTCACTTTGGAATCAAATTTGTTTTCATGTTTAATTTATTAGGGATCGATCTCATATTATCTCACATTCTTTGAAAATTATTTGGTGAAATTATATGTTTGAACCAAGATATTTAGATAGTTTTTCTTTAAATTTCAAGAAATCTCTTTTCTGTTCAACCTATACAATGATTACAAAAAAAAAAAAAGGTAATTACGTAAAAATTTAAATAAAAGTTGTAAAACCTTATCACTTAGCATATTTATTCTATTTTAAAACTCTTTTTATATACAGCAAAACATGCAATTTTCTTAAATGATCAAGAAAGGCAACTGGGAAAGAAATTCGGGACAATAGATAGAAATCATCCAGCACCACAAATCCTCCTCCTCACAGAAAATGGGGGAATATCAGAAAAGATTTACGTTTTTACTTGTTTTAAGGGGAAAAGTGAAACTGTCTTTAGTGCTTTTGCTGTACAGTTTAATTTAGATTTGTACCCAAAGATCTATTTCTGTTTCTATCATTGCTCGTTTATGCCCTGTTGGTGTTTTAGCAATACTGAAACTAAAATTGGATGCTGTACCATGTAAATTTCTTTTTAAAAATGACCAGTAAATTTACACAAATAATATCATAACGCCAAATTCGAATATCTTTGATTTCTTTTTCTTTTCGGTGAATCAGTATAGAAATTCTGCTGTTTTGAAATGATTCACCAGGTCCGTAGCTAGGGAGAGGGGAGGGCTGCATTTGGGGGCAATGTCTCTCCTGGAAAAAAAACTGCCCCACAATATGAAAAATTTTGCGCTTTCCCAAAATTTGCAGAATAGGTTAGTGATTTGAAAAAATAAAAATTCTGAATTTAAAAAGATTAAAATTAAAATTGAGCATTTTAAATAGAGATAGATGCAAGACGAAACGAGACAGAGATTTACAGCTTTTTTCGCGAGACGAGACAAATAGTTTTGACATTACAATATAGGGATTTTGTGAAACGACACAGGCCTACTTTTCGCCTCACGCCTGCCCCTAATTTTAAAGTTCGAAAATTTCTGTTTTACCACCACTAAAGTATACGGTGGTATTTTATACCGCCATTATAAGTACCGCCATCTTTTTGGGTTACATAAATCAGCATTTACAAGGGGGAAGAGGCTGAAAGAACAGGCAATCTTGGACCCAGATTGAGAAATGACACTCAATTGCTGAAAACAATTGAGTAAATGAAATGGCCACGACTATGCTTATGTGGAATTTAAAAGACTTCTGCGGGGGGGAGGAAAAGAAAACAATTTAAAATGCATAGCCATCCTGCGGGTACTGATCCCCCCCCCCCCCAAGTGGAATCGCTTGGTTATGGACCTGATTCACTCAATGTCCTTTGATGTACATTTAAAAATGCATTGAAACAATGTATATTATGAACGAATATCCACTATGTATTGCATTCAGCAAAAATATTTTCAGTTCCTATCCTAACAAATCTTTCCAGTCTATTTTTTTTACTTTATTGCCTTATTTTACTATCGATTGACAGACTCGTATCAAAACTGGTATTTCCGTTTGTCAAAGTAAGTCAAACACAGAAATATCGTTTCAAGCATATTTTTGACAGTTTGCTTGACAGATGTCTGACGAGTGAATGAAATGTGTGCGTGAGATATTAAAGTACTATAAACTAAGTGAGTCATCTGGTATATATCACTCAAAGCAACTCAGAAGAAGGGAAACAATAGAAATTCTTTTGTGATAAATTTGAAAAAAAAAAAGCTAGTTTTGATTTATTGTTTTTGAGTTACTGATTATAAGCATATATTACTTTGTAGAAGTAAATATTTACTGTACACAACATTATTACAAGGTGGAAGGAAAGAAAGTAATATTCAAATAAAAGTAAAGTTATGAGAGAATGGTTTTCATTAGAGCTGATACCGTTATTGCACTATAGAATTAGCTAAGTTATTATTATTATTATTATTTAAGAAATAAAATGAAAAATTTTTTGGACATAATCTCAGGAAAACAGGAAATTGATTATTTTCAGAAACTTAAGCTTTAGCTAATCAGTAAAATTTCAATTCTCTTGGGGAAGAGGCGTTGAAAACCCTACTTTTAGTTATGTTTTATAGAAAGAAAAAGTACTTGTTTTTTTTTCCTCTGATAAATTCTAAATAACTTTATTAATTACACTGAGCAGAAGAAAATTACATAACAAAAGAATTCTTTTGTATGAAATACATTTTTTGTGGCCCTTTCAAAGTTTTTCTTTCTTTTTTATTCTTTTTCTTTTACTTTACTACCTTTGCTTTCTTTTCTTTCCCCCTCTCTCTCTCTCTTTGCATACACAAAAAGTCATTGTTTAAAATAAAAATATCGGAGTAACGACAAATTCTGCTGTCTTACCTAATATGTATGTGTAAGTGTGCTTAACAAAGAAAAAGAGCTTTAAATTTTAATAAGCGTTGCTATAAATATAAGGTAATTCTTGGTTGCAATAATTAAATGAATGTTTCGCTTAGTTGGACCAAAATTTGAAATCAAAAGATAATGGGGGGGGGAAAAATCTTGCTTTTCAATCTCTAATCGGTTAAATAATATGTCTATTGGTTTTTTTTCTAAGTATGTACATAGTTGAGAAATTTAATATTAAATAAAGTCATGTATTTATGACCTGTTTCCCATTATGCACGGGAAAGTTGCCACCAGTTATATGAATAAAGATGCACCAGCACAGTAAATAAAAAAACTAAGACAATGAAACATTATCTGTGAATTAACAATAACAATGAAAACATAAACCAATATATGTAAACTGAATTACTGTTATTATTATTTTCAAAATTACTTTGCTTTGCTGAAACTAATAAGGCTAGAGGTTTGAATGTTAGCCTGCACAACACTGCATTCAGTGCAAATGATTATTATTGAAATCTTCGTGCAACCCTTTATTGCATTTGAAGCACCGAATCCAATCACACTTGAAACCTTTTTAGCTTAAAAGTATCCTTTACATACAGCGCAAATTTAATTCTGACCAATGATTTAATCATGTAATTGAACTAAATTTAATTCTAACGAAGAATATAGATCCTTTTTTTTTTGTAGTTTTAAGATACTATCTGTATGATAATAAAATGCGAATTATATTTGCTTAAAATTATTAATATCTCTGAGAAAAGCATAAGAAGATGAGTAAAACAGCTTAATACACATATATTATAGGCAATATAAAATATTATATAACAATATTAAATATTAAGTTAATTAAAATAATATAAAAATGATAATTGTTATAATCTTATAATTATAGATTTTACTTATATTTTTTAAACTATAATGTACAGTATATAAAATATAAAGTTCAATTTTTTTTAACCATGTTACAACACAATTATTTTCGTAATGCTACTAGGTTTATGGCCGCTTCTGCTTGCTTTATGTGTGTAAGTGTCCAGTAGCGGATTCAGGGGTGGGGCTAGGGGGCTTCAGCCCCCCCCCCCCAAAGTAGCAAAGGAGAAGCAAAGGAGCAAAGGAGAAATTAGCAATAGTAATTATATACAATGAATTCTAATTCTCACCATCATTTTAAATATTCATATTTTAAAAATAAAGATGCATAAAAACACTGGTTTGGCTCACTAAAATTTAGGTTACTTAATAAATAAAACTATTTGCTCGAGATTTAAAACATAGAATGCTTAAAATTTAGAAAATTTAGATCTTGCATTTTAATCATTTCACTTCAAAAACGTTTCTAGATTAATTTTTCAATACAATGTGTCCTTACATGAAAGCAACTGATTTACAAAATTTTATTCACTTATGTACGAAGAAACATAAATAAAATCAAGTTATTCGTATGTGCAAAGTAATCAGAAAAAAGCATCATTTTTAACACTGAAAACTTTTTGAATGTAAATTTAAATATTTTTTATATTTCTGAAATTTTATTAAAAAAAAGTACCTTGCTGCAAATACATATGCATCAGAAAAAGATAACTGTCTAAGATCTGAAACATTTGTGAAATATATTAAAATTTTGAAATAAAAAAATGTTTAACTAATTTTCAACATTTAATTTTGTTCGGATGAATATGCAATTTTCTCAGAAAAGCACTAAGACTTACCGAGATTTTGGTTACTTAGGAATAGGAATGTTTTGTTTAAAAAATAAAATATTTTGTTAATATAGTTAGTTCACTTGAGTATTTTGATTGCATGAGCAAAAATTTAGAGCACTTAGAAATTAATTCATTTTTTCGTTCATTCTCACTAAAATTCACTTTTAGCACGACATAAGTTTTTGCAAAATGTTTTTTTTTCTCCGAGTATAGCATGAGAAATATTAACTTTTGGTAAATATAGAAAAATTTGACATTTTAAAAAAGTCTTATTGTTGCTGTGAAAATGGACAAAGCATTTTTAATTATCTTTAATTATTATACTTATTCTTTACATCTACCCAAATTATCTTTGGAAAGAAAAAAACATTTTTGTACTATGGCTTATATGTAAAGGTGTATGCTTATGTAAAAATATGTTTCTACAATTCTCTCATTAAAAAATGATAAAATAGCATTTTAATGAAATAAATGAATAACTAAAAAAGTCAATAACAGTTCTAAAAAGCTTTGTACTAGCAAAATTTTTACTTTTTACATGATGATGGTGTTCGATATTTATAGCAAACATATTTATACATTTATTTACTTATTTCTTTCAATTTAGACAGTCACAGGCAAATTGCCTTGACTAAAGAGTTACGTATTTTTAACAATTCAGATGTATATTGATTTTATATCAGATGAAATTCTCTTGACTTCGTTACTAAACAGTTAAGAGATAAATGAATCAAAAACTGCATTTATTAATAAGCAAAAGAGCTCTTTGGTCTCTATAGTATTCAAAATGTTATCACATTTATTAAAGACACGTTTCAGTATTCATCTGCCGAATCTTTTCTTTCATCTTCTGATTAATTGGTACACAATTGTGCCTGATAAATTGACTTCACAACATCCTTGAATGCTAATGGAATTTAATAGGCGAATTTATTAAATTTCGGAAATGTTTTAACAACGATCAACATTTTATGGTGGCAGTTATTAATGATGATATATTGTGCCTGACTCGGCGCACACGCTCCTTTGCTAGAAGGTTTTAATTCCCGGAGGAATGAATTTGAGAACTTAGGACTAACTTAGAATATGAGAATATAACTTTAGAAATCATTTAAATTGTAAAACCCTCTAATTAATAATCAAAACTTTATATGCTGACTACTATAACATATTTATAATAGCTATGTTTCATC
This sequence comes from Cheiracanthium punctorium, assembly GCA_038373885.1. Lineage (NCBI taxonomy): Eukaryota > Metazoa > Arthropoda > Arachnida > Araneae > Cheiracanthiidae > Cheiracanthium > Cheiracanthium punctorium. The sequence continues at coordinate 51,271 of JAWZYV010002088.1, forward strand.
TACATTTAATATATTTATTTTTTAAATGTATTTTCAGCAGAATGGCACCACAAATGTCTATAGCCCCTGTCTGTATTTTCATTTCAACTTTTAAGTAATAAAATGATACGTTTAGCTCCAAAACAATTTAATATTATCATCATACTACATTGCGGTTCTAAATGGCTCTAACAGCTACATATGAGGTTAAAGCAGGATTTATTTAGGACTGATTAGAGAGTATAGAATATGAGACCATAGGATTAAAAAGCATTTATAACACTTCAAAATTTCTCTCCTCAAGAATTATTTCTTAACTATTGATTACTATCTTTAACATACTTAGAACAGCTGCATATGAGATTAGAGTAGAAAAATACTGGTATTCATGCTTGATGAAGTCAGAGTTTAAGACATAATTGTGCAAGTGAAATCTCGTTTCAATCAAAGTCATTTGATTGAAACGAGATTTCACTTTTAAGAATTGTTTAGTCTAAACAATTAAGAATTGTTTAGATGAAGGTGTAAAGTATTTCTACTGGAAGAAAGTTTTGTATAATATTTTTTTTTTTTTGGAAAAGACATTTAACAAAGTAAAATTCAAATAAGAGAATTTTTCACATAAAAAAATCAAACGATTCAGCAATACGAAAAATAAAGAGCCAAAGCGATGAAGAATATATTGAAAAAAATATGTGTAATATTTCAAAAAGAAATCTCATTAAATAGAAATGTCTTATTACTATAAAAAGCAAAAAATGATAAACACTGAACAAAAATGAATATGAATTAATAGTTTTTAATGCTTGATTATATTCATAATTAAAAAAACAATTAATCAATATAAAAGAAAAGAAAAAGTTTAAAATTTAATTTTTGTAATAATTTGAAATTGTCAGTAAGCAAAAAATAATATCGCCACATGTATATTAACTATATTTTCGAGCTGAAATTTAATGTGTAGTTTAAAAACAATAAAAAGGGCTTTTTAATTATTTACTTTAACATGTCCTTTAAAAATATTTCCCCTGCAAATTAAACCTTAATGAAAATTTAGTTTTACGAATTTCCCTGAAAAATAAATTCTACTAAAACTGAGTTTATCTAGATTTAATTACATGACAAGTAAATTGTTACATTATTTTATACATGTAAATTTGCAGAAACTGTTCGCGTATGCAACTTTGAGAACTGATTCATGTTGGATATAAGTAATCGGAATATATAATAGAAAAGAAAAATATTAGAAATTTGGCTTTATTTGAGTAAAACGAGAGGAGTAACTTCAAATGTGCAATCAATACTTCATGAGAAGTAACTTGCAAAGGATATCTCATTCGATGAAAGACTGAAAGGCGAATATGTACAGTCCTCAAGAAAGTGCTTATCTAATTTAGCTATAATTTCTGCCTTCGATCTGAAAATAATAACTTTATTTTTCGATCAAATTTTTGAAAAATCTTTAAAAAACTTATTGTCCTACCTGCTTTTAATACATATTTCGTGCTAAGATAATCTAGTTTACGTAAAACTTCCTCCTCTTTTCGCACGTGAAAATTATATCATAAGAAGAATTCTAAACAGGCGAATTTTAAGTAAACAAAATTTATTGTTCATCTTCTTGAAATGTTTAGGCACTGGACACCATTGAATTCATCCATCAAGTTATTTGAATGGACACCATTATATAGATTTTTTGGTTCATCTGCACAAAATGCTTAAATCGAAATGACGCCAGTAGGCCAAATTTCTGAAGAATTACTGAAAATCTTAGAATGGATGGATTTTTCAAAGTTTTGATTTAACTCAAATTTTTCTATCTTGGTTTTTACAATCTGCAAAATCTCAAGCTGATTTTCCATGTTGTGTAGATTCGTAAATACAGTATTACTCTCGATTATCCGTGAGCGGATTATCTGGTTTGCGGACTATGCGTGCTCATTCCGGACGCACAAAAAATTTAAAGAGCATTTTCACGCCTATCATTGCACATTATAAAATCGATGTTGATCTCAATTAGAGTCTTGTCCGGTTTAGTTAATAGCATTCAAGTTAAGTCAAAGCGAGTCATTTAGGACTACCTGCAGTAAAACAGTTCCCGGATAGTGGTAACCCTACCTCTTGAACATAATGCAAAAGAATTCGAAGGTTTTGAAAATCTGGATGTTTTCAAAGTGATGCATATGTAAGCCTGGCTTTCAGTATTTGGCAGATGACATCATTACTTGTGTTGTTAAATCTAATAGTGATGATAGAGAATTTGATTACGGTGACATTACTGCGGTTCGTAAAATATGTGTCGGTGTACGACAAAAAATGAACAAACAGAATCAAAGACGCCTTACAGATTTTTTTTTTTTTTTTTTTTTGAGCAGTAAATGTTGATAGGAGAATTTCTAATTTGATTATATATAGCATGGAAATGTAAGTAATTTTTATATTTCTGTACTGATGTTGATTTTTTCTTTAATATAAAGAAGTTTTCGGATTATCCGTGAGATCCTCCCCGGTGCTTAGCCCGGATAATCGGGAGTACACTGTATCACAAACACAAACACAAATAAATTTGCTGTTTTATATTTATCGTTGCTTATATTATTCCTATTACTTACCAGACCAGATTAACATTAGAAAACTGAAAAAAAGAAATCGAAACATTCCTAATGGGAAAAAAAAAAAAAAAGTTTTTGGTGAAAGTAACCAAGATAGCCACGAAAATAGTTCTCAGGGCAACCATCCTTTCCTTTTCCCAGGGTATCAGGAATTATTTATGGCTACTAAACCGTTCTGCAGCCTGTACACGTAAACAATCCGTTCCTCGACTCCCAAATACATTTGCTACAGACATATATTTGCATGTAGCAAGGCATCCTGCATGAAACCTTGCTCGGAGGGTGCTGGGAATCAACACACGCAGACTTGTCGGGAAGCTGTGGGGGTGCTCCCGCTAGAAATCGATTCCAAAAACACACAAACTAAGGGGGCGCCCCGGGACCCCGGTTTCCAAAGGCCCCCCTCTTGAGGTTTGTACAACAAGTTCATTTGCCACCTGCCCGGTAACGAAATGAGTGTAGTGTCTTTACGAGGCAGTTAGTCAGCTCTTGCACCGTAAGTCAGACCATGAGGCTGCTACCGTGAATTAATTTATCTATGTTCACGGTGAGAGGGTGCCAGTGGAATGGAAATGAAGCCAGGTTTTTGCAAGTCTCTCTCAGATTTTCACCTGTGCTTCTCTGGTTTGTGAGATTTACAACTGTCTTGGAAAGTTATCGATGTCTGAACCGGCTGGAATACTGAATGTTTCCTATCGTCGTAGAGTTCATTTAAAAAAAATATGATTTTTAATTGAATTTTTCTAAATGAAATTTAAAAAGTGTTTCTTTAAATTGATTCTCCGATTTTATTGGTTATGCAGTTAGTTTGTAAGTTATTTAATCTGCGATATGCTTATACCTGTTTTCTTGTATAGATATAGTTAGAAGACCTGACTTATATAATATACCTCGATAGCATTTCTTTGAATGAAATTTATAAACGCGTTTGTAAAATCACCGGATTTTATTACGGAGAGGAATTAATTTGAACAACGCTTAGTATGTAATTTGCACAGTTAGCTGTTCTCTAAAAAAGGGAGAACTCTTTGAATCAAAGATATGACGGAGAATACTGAATATTTCATGAAAATGTAACAACCGTGACCTTTATTTGAATTGATAAAGAAAACTAGAAAAGTGTTAGATTTCACTGCATGGTGGGGGGGGGGCACTCTCATCTAGAACGAATAGATGGCTGTTGTCTGTGTCTCAAAACTAGAAGAATAGATCGTAGAATTATGAGTGTAGGCGATACACGCAACTGGTATAGACGAAATGGTCAAGAATTTCTAGTTCGTAGTATTCTGGCTAATCACAACAGAATGACTAATTTGTGTAACGGGAAATTATTGTTCGATTTTTGTAAGGATGGACGCGAGACGATTTTTTGCGGGACGAGACAGAGATTTACTGCTGTTTTGCGAGATGAGACAGAGATTTACTGTTGTTTTGTGAGACAAGACAGAGGTTTTTAACAGTACGATATACGGATTTTGTCGGAGGGTGCTGTTTTGCAAGACGCGAGAAGTCAACATTCCGTTTCGCGTCCATTCCTAGAGTTTTGGAGTACTAGAATTACCGTTTGTGAGTCTATACGCAGCAATTTGCAGATATTTTTATGTGGGTATACAAGCGGCGGCTTAAGGAGGAGAGATCTAAAAATTGAATAAGTGGAATGTCTCGTTCTATGAACTAGTATTTATAGGGAGTACATGGACTCATAAATTGTAGTTCCACCAACTGTTTTCTAGATGTCAGTGACTTTTTAAATTCTATTTCTATTATTTATTTATTTATTATTATTATTTTTGAGTGGGCATAAGCAGTGTTTTTGTAACATGCTTAACATATGGAAAAAACACTCAAAATACTGGTGTTAAACAATAAAGTAAATAAAAAAACTTTGTAAAAAACACACATAAGATGTTATAGGTAAGAGGATACGTACGTTTCAGCCAAAAATTGTTTTGGCCTTCTTCAGGTCCAAGCCCTTCGTCGCAAGCAACACAGGGAACTGAAAAGAGATTTCTCTTTTCAGTTCCCTGTGTTGCTTGCGACGAAGGGCTTGGACTGAAGAAGGCCAAAACAATTTTTGGCTGAAACGTACGTATCCTCTTACCTATAACATCTTATGTGTGTTTTTTACAAAGTTTTTTATTTACTTTATGCTTAACATATGTTGGCCAGTTTTCCTTCACATGGGCTCATAAAATAGAGAAAACCTTTGTGTCTTTCGAACATTATTGAAAAACTGGATGGACTATTAAATATATACCACATGCCCAGAGTTATGGGTTGTAATTTTTCAAATGATGTTCTAAATATAATTGACGAATATTGTTAGAAAACAGCCTTAAATAATTTTCATTAGGTTTACGTATAGTCTGCAAGCATCAGTCAGATTTTAAGCATACAAAATCCCATCTCTGCTATACTAAAGTTAAGTTAGCCCTGCAAAAGGGGGATCAATAAACTTCACAGCCTCTGGGGGAAGGCCTGAAAGCAATACTGGAACATTTTGCGTTTTCCTCGTGAGGATCAAACATTTCCTGAAAAGCAAAAACCCCTGTGGAGATGAATTTGGCAGAAACACACACTCCCCATGGTCACAGGGGTGGAGTTAGCAAGAATCCCTATTGCGGGCCAGGGAAAACCTTCGCATTGTTCCGTTTCACATGCATTTGCCTCGTACTGTTTCGAATTTTTCGAAAATTAGTCGTGATGATCCTGACGAAAACTTTGAGAGTGTACATCGTATAATGTCGAAACGTTTCGGATTCAGAATATATCGATAACTTATAAAATACGACAACAAATAGATTTACAAATTATAACAAGTGTCCTTTTATCATTAGTCTAATTTTATTTAACATCCCAGGTGCAGTAAAAGAGGTACAAATTTATATCTATGTATGTATAAATTTAAATCATTATTATGCATATTTTTTTTTGTTTTATTTATATTTTAATGTAGTTATAAGAGCGTTCTTGAAAAAAATTAACATAAGAGGAACTAGGAAAATAAATGAAACTTATGATGCTTTTGAGTTATTTGTGAATAAATTTTACGAATTTCATCAGTATGATCGCACGTCAACAGTCGTTTAAATAATCATCATATGTCAGTATTATGATACTTTGTATTATCTTATTTATTTCTGTCCTTAATTTACATATTGTCAGTTTCCCTTCATCTGTTTTTCAAATAGACTGCAAAATAAAAAAGAATGAAAATGAAATTTTCATTATATTGAAGTTATGAAATTTTTAAATTTTATTCTGTTTGTAGACCATAAGTCCGCATACTTATTCTTCTCTCATTAATTGAAAAAATCATTTTCAATTAATTTATTTACTACTATCCCCGAGTTTACTTTTAGAATCCAAAGTTCTGTTCAGATGCAAAGTATAAAGAAAGAACAAAACAATTTTCTTACATTGAATGTTGATTCAAATCAATGCATTGGAAACGTAAATCTCAAAAGTGTTTTTTTTTTTTTTTTAACACTGAAATGCAGGTCTTTGAAATCTTTTAAATTTTACTTTTAATGATAGAAAACTGAAACAAATATTTGCTTATTTTATAGATGAAATATGCAAAATGTTTGGGTACTTCTACAAACTAGTACTGTTTTATAATAGTTAAATAGTAGTGAAAGATGACAATAGAATATGAGTTGGTATCTTATTTGCAAGAGTAAACATATTAAATATTCAGCCAATTTTTTAAAAATAAATAATATAGACTTACGTATTCTTCCTTTGTGTTATTTTAAAGTAACACATGACTATATTTGAGGTTTTCTTTTCAGCATGATATTTGTAATAACATAAAATATCGTAACGAGCATTCTGTATTATGTTATATTACTCAAACTATATGTTTTATGAACGAACATTTTAAAATGTCAACCTCCGTCGTTTTATTGAGATGGAAATTTTTTAAAACTGTATTTTGCGTTGTTCTCAAAAGTTAATTTACAGAAATTCTCTGTATAGATAGGCGCATTAACGTTAACTGGGATTGTGGATTAAAGCATTAGATTTATTATTACATATCAAAGGACTAAATTTAGAAATACTAAATTTGTGTTTAGGTGTTTTTGGGAAACACCACCCTTTAGTGAAAAACCGTTAAAATAGGATTTTCCTTGAGTTATGTATTAAAGTTATGAAATCTTTTGTAATTTTATTCTGTTTGTAGACCATAAGTGCATATACTTATTCCCCTCCTTCAAAATATCATTTTCAATTCATTCATTTACTTATTATGCCCGAGTTCACTCAAAGTTCATGGGAAATACTAATAACTTGTTTTAAGTTTTATAAAATTTAAATGATATAATAATTGAAAAAATGAAAAGAAAGTGAGGGTGGATGGGTTCATGAAAAGTTTTAAGGTAATTTTATGTTATTGAGGATTTTCATACTTGCTCATATAATATAGGAAAGAAAAAAATCGAACTACTCTACAAATAATAATTTAAAACTTTATAATAATTAAATAGCACGGTTGTAAAACTATTTTCTCTATCGAACATATTATTAATATTATTTTATTTAAAGCATTGGCATCTGATGTGAAATTATTAAAGCTTAATTTTCATTGCTTAAAATGTTACTGTTTTTGCTTAACATTCCTCAGTGTAAATTAATCATACCAATCGTTTTTGTTGCTACTACTACTACTACTACTACTACTACTACTACTACTACTACTACTACTACTACTACTACTATTATTATTATTATTTGTCGCTAAAACGCAAACTTCTTATTGCAAATAAATTTCTGTTTTTGTAAGTCCGCATAATGTTTTAACTTGCACATGAAACTCTGCTTTAAAAAGAAATATTATTTTTACAATAGCAATAGAACACTTCCAAAATTATTTTACTGTGTAAAGTTATCAAAATGTAACGATTTTCCATAGAATTATAAGAGGCTTGACTTTCAATAGAAAAAAAAAAATATTTGGTAATTTATAATAAATAATGTTTTAAGTTAATTTTTTTTTTTTTCAAATCAAAATTGTTTGGCATACGTAGTTTTCTTACTTGTAAGTCTATTTTTACTCTTTGTAAATCTGTAATAATTTTTCTAAAACAAGATACAAATATTTTCACTTCTCAAAAATAAATGTAAGGAAAAAAATAATCATCTTTGACTGTAAATTCTCTTGTTTCACTTTTAAAATTAGCTCATTATCTAATACATTATGTTAAATCGTGAAATGATAATAGCTCACAGTGAGCGATAAAATCACGTTTAAGCTCTTCCTTCTTGATAACTTTAAATGTATCTTTTCTCAGCCATGTCAACCAAAAATGGAGTGACAGCTATTCATAATTATCACGTTCTATTTGTTGATAAGAAAATGATGATTATCATCTGCAAATAATACGATGCATTATTTGCTTGTGCAAGGTCGAGGATAAGAAAACTAATTAGGTCATTGTTGCTTTATGCTTTAGCGTTATCGTAGGACATGCCAAGGGATCTGAATAGCTGTAAAATGATTAATAAATTATAATATTAAAGGCAAATTTTTACACTCTAAGAATACTGAATAGCTTAGTTACTAATTAATACTTAGTTACTGTAGCTTAGTTACTAATTAATTCTTTTTCAATAACATTACGCTTTAAAATTAGTTTTCTAGTTGCTTATGCAGAAAAAAATGTACTTTTTAGAACGCAAGAGACTTGTAATTTTATTTAAAAGTTCCATATGACTGCTTAACTTTTACAGATAAGATTATTATACTTTTTACAAAATCCAGATTTTGGATTACTTATGCTTTTTGTTAAGGGTGTTCTTTCTGAAAAGCGATAGGCGACACAGGAATTTTGAACATCTTCAAAAGCAAGCTAATAATATTAAACAACCAAAAAAATTAACGACGCTTCTTCACTAACTGGACCAAAAAAGTATAATATGAACATACATCCTATTTGTTTCATGCAAATTTTAGAAAAAATTCATAAACATAAAAATTGCCTCCAAAAATGGGCCGAAGTTTAGGGAAATATAGAAAAATTCCGTCTGTTTAAGATTTTTTTCCTGAATGGCTTCGTTACAAGGGCGGATTAAAAAGGGGGGGAGCGGAGGGCGCGACCCCCCCCTAGAAAAAAGAAATTAATGTAAAAGATCCTATTTTACTTCCACAAAATGGATGTCAATCTTCTAACTAACCGCCCCCACCGACAGTAGCGGATCCAGGGGAGGGGCTAGGGGGCTTCAGCCCCCCCAAAAAGAGATTGCTCAAGGGTAACATTCTGCTTTCTTATACACTTTAAATAGCTAAAATGACCATATTTTATTACTTAGCCCCTCCCAAAAGCCTAACACATTGGTTTAGACTATACTTTTGATTTGTAGTACATTTTAATTGGGTGGAATAAGCTTTTTAAAAAATTTAGCCCCTCCCCAAAAAAAATTTCTGGATCCGCCACTGCCCACCGATAAACTAATCGCCCCCCCCCTGACAAACTTGCATTACTCCACTGCTTCGTTACTCCTATAAGTCCATTATTTACAATAGTTTACAGTACACCGCGTAAAAAGACGCAAAGATAGAATTTTCTCGAGTCTCTAAAGCGTAATGGAATTCTTTAGAAAGCTGTTCAAAAGTTACATGATTTTTTAAAAGAACAGCCTTCACGGAAATATTCACTTATCAACTTGACTTTCAACTTGAATTAATTGAAAGTTATATTTACAGCTACAACTAAAGTTACTTTTTTATCGTTTTATTATTATTATTAATATTTTTTGTTTAATTGTTACGAAAGCCTTTAAAAGTTATGAAGAGTGTGTATAGTAATATTAATTTAATTTAATTTAGTTACTTTCGAATGACCATGAAAAAGTTGACAAAGTTTCTCTAATAATGAAAATTTTTCATTTATTAACACGATTAAACCCCAATTTCGATATGTATTGACTGCGTACTAGAATTCTTATTTTTCTTTTCAAAATATTTTCCATTTCTTATAAAATTGTAGAAATCCTTATATTAGGAAACGCCTATATAATTAATATTTTTGCCTGCCCAATTAAAATTTATTTAATCGTTGAAAAACTTTCATATAACTTCTGAATATTCTTACGCTTTCTAAATCCTATGAGTTACTTGGAAAAAGAATCAATTTCATTGCACCCATTCGATTGTCTTAGAAACCTTATAATTGTCAATCACCGAAGCCCTTTCAAGACAGTTGTTAAAATTTCTTGTCTTTTATTATTTCATGATGCTAACAGATAAAGAAAACAGCTGTTAGATGAATAAGCTACATGAGAGAAGTGAAGGCATTAAAGAAAGTACAGCACCTTCATCTATATAAGTGATTTAAAAACAATGTCCGAAAAATGTTTATATGTAGCTTAAAAATTTTGTGGTTTACATGCAAAAATCTTGTTAAGTAACTCTGCTGGTTCTAATGTAGACAAGGAAAATTTTATCGCTTATTATTGGAATGAAATCATTTTGGTAAAAATGGAGAAATTTATAACATTTTAAAAACTTTTTGACAACTGTAGACATTACTTTGGTACGGTATGGTAGAAAGGTTACACTTAGAGTTACAAAAATGTTTCTGTAGAGAAAATTTTTTTCAACAATGATAAGTCAGAAACAAGTTACTTACTAAGCAGAGAAAGTAGTTAATTTTGGAATTTTTTCTTTTAATGACTAGGAAAAGAAAGTAAACTAATGCATATAAAAATTCATAAAAACAAAAATCTGCAGTGGTAATTTATTCGATTGTAGATGCGCAAGTGAGCATAAAAAACTCATTTAGTAATACCTGTTAAGTTTCATATACAGATTGGAAGCACTAGTGTTTTTAAAATTGTATAATGGCATATTATTACATGCAATTACTGCAATTATGCAATGAAAAGCATTTGCTGATAACTTTTTATTTGAAAAAAGCACTAAAATTTATTTCTGTCTTGTATTCGATTAAATATTATTGAGCTATTTACTGAAAATTGCATTTTATCAAATCTTCAATGCAATCTTCCCCAATTTTCTTAATAAATTTAACTATTACAACTTAGGAATTACGTTTCGGAACTAGTCAAAATTTAATGGCTAAAAGTAATTTCAAAAATCAAGGATGCGTGTTTTCCGCGTAATAACATTTTCCCCCTCTTTGACAGTGCCCTAGTACCGACACGGGAAACGAACATCGCCTACGGCCACCTTGCTATCTAGTTAGAAACCTTTCTAAGGACGGAACCTGCCATAATATTGAAATATACAGGTTGCTTATAGTTAAACTTTTCCTATGAACAGTGCTCTACAGCTAAAACGGGTAAACGGATTGCAACCAAAATTGGTATATTAGCTATACATGACATGCGTTCCACTAATTTCGAAAAAAAAAAAAAAAATGGTTCAAAATATGTACACTAGGTGGCGTTTTGCACGAAAAACGGTAAATTTAAAGATGGGAATGGCTAATTCGAAATATACAAACAATTTTAACATTTATAGAATAAATTTTGGACATTTATTCACTCATTTGGGTAATATTTGAGCTGATTTCACCATGCAAAGAGCCATCTAGTGGACATTTTTTAAACGAAACGTTCTGAAAAATTCCATTGAGCGCATCTCCTGTACAGTCCATTTGCCAAATTTGGTAGCAACCGATTACAGCTGCAGAATGCTGTTTGTAGGGGAAGTTTAATTATAAATACCCTGTATATCTACATTCTCAATATCTCTTACAGTTGGACACGTTTCGAGAGAACAGCTAGTGTCCAACTATCGGAGATTTCCCAGCACGTATTACTAATTTACCTCACAAACATGTTTATATTCTATTAATTTTTCTTTACTAGATGGCCCATAAAGATAGATAATACTCAATTCCTTGATGTATTCTTTTTAAATGTAATTCAGAAATCCGTCAACCTCAGATGTCAACTTGCAGAGGAAAATATTTCTTGTGATTGTGAAAACTTTGCAGTGTAGCGTCCACTGTTTAACTCTTTGAGTCTAAACTCGCGAAACGTGCACGGAGGAAATAAAAATAATTTTTTTTAAACTAAAAATCACCAGTTAATAAAAAATGAGTTCTTACTAAAAATGTGTCTCATCTGTCGTAAGATATTCTTCATTTAAAACAAAAACTATGAAAATTAAGCAATCGTTTTCCCTGAAAATATGCAACTTGCATTTAAATATGAACTAGAAGATACCAGTTAAAATTTGAAAGTTAACAACTACTATATGGTTCTATAGAAAAAAATGAACAGAGCCACAGTAAATGTTAGAACATTTCACAGAACAATGTTAAGTAACAGTTAAACGAAATGTAAACTATTTCTTCCTTTGTTGTTGCACTCTCATTTGATGTTGTTTAAAATAAACAATTCTAACAGTTTCTTAGCATAAATATCTTTACCAAAGTTTAAATGCGTTCCAAATTCCATGAAAACTATCTTTATTGAAACGAAATAAAAAAAGATATAATTGTACTCAGGGGCGTAGCCAGAAATTTTTCATGGGGGGGGGGGGTGGTTACGACTACTGCAACTCGCATATATGCATACATGTGTGTGATAAGGGAGTGAAGAATATACATTTTGTATGGCAAACAATTTCTCATGGTCCATAATGCACAGCGTTTATTCCCATATCATCTTAAGTATTGGTTTGTTTTAATAGACAAAAGTCTTTATAGCACATTATGCCAATTTTTGCCAATGTCATATGCCGATCACTACTATTTGATTTCAATTTTGCGCTGAGTTTTAATACATATCAAAGACGTAACCAGAGTTGGGCTACGGGGGCCTGGGACCCTCCCAAAATTTCGTTTTTGCTATTTGGATGTCAACAATGAAGATTTTTCTGTAAGGAATTCTACCTTTTAGCCCTGTCTAGGGATGGACACGCGACAAAAAATAGGCGTCTCGCGAAACAGCCTAAAAGCTTCGTGTCGTCTCGCAAAATCCCTATATCGTAATGTAAAAAATGTGTGTCTCGTCTCGCAAAAAAGCTGTAAATCTCTGTCTGAAGGCTACGTCTCTGATACATACCGATATTTTTAATAAAATAATTTCTGTACTCTCAATTCTTATTGCAGTCAAATATTTCTCTTCCAGCTAATGGTGGCTAACACAAACACGAGCTCTGTATCCTCTCCGTGCTGTGCTGGAGATAGCTCAGGTAGAGCCTCCTCAGGCGTAGAATCCTCGACGGTGTGCTCACTACCGGCGACTTACGATTCCAGGCTACTCACAACCTATCATCCTCGGCTCTATGAGCACCAGGGTTATCCTAATTTCACCGGTGTTGAGTCTTCAGCGTTCTACCCTTCCCTGGTAAGTCGTGTAATAAATATGTATAGTACTTATTCTTCTGTCTTAGTTTCTTGAATGTCTGTAAAGTTCTGTTCACTGAACTGCAGTTTTTACTGAAACACACCTACATATTTTGTTAAATAAAATATTAAAATAGTTTTCCCAAACCGTAAATCATCTTTTTTTTCTGAAAAAAAAACATGTTTAGAAGTACGCTTAGATTAACTAATCTTCTCTTAATTAATCTAACTACCCTTATTCAACATTTTCTCTTATAGATTCATGTCTGCAAGAATCGAGAGGTACATTTATACGCGCATCCTTCCCTAGAAAAATAAATCACTGTGTAATACATAATATTACACAGTGTTGTACAAGTTTATTTAGAGATGCCCATCTCTAATCAGAGCTTTTTCATCAGATTTTTCTGATATTGTGAAAAATGCTTTAAATTAATGCATATACAGAGTTTTTCAAGGTGGAAAATCATCTTTAATCATCTTTACTTTCCCTTTATTTTGGTTTTCTTAACTAACTAAACTAAACTAAATCTTAACTATCATTTAAATTAACTTCTCATTAATAACTGTTTTTGTGTGTGTGTGTGTGTGCGCTGATGCTAAATTAGGGATGAAAAAAGTTTCTGAGTGCGAATGGATGTCGTAAATTATCAAAAATTTTGATAAATGCACGAAATTGTTTTTGTAAAATCAAATGTCAAATTGAAGACTAGTGACAGCCCCAAACTGGTCAGTGGTTATAAAACATTTTTAGGCAATTTGTTCTCACTTGGGGATGGAAAAAATATATAAAGAATACCTAATCTGTTAACATAAGGGAACTTCGTCTGGGATGAAGGAATAATTTAGCCAATCTAAACAGGAAAGGTCTGGGGAGAAGGAAAACTTGAAAATTGATAAGAGAAAAGTTCCATTTAACAATAATAATAATAATAACAATAATAATGTTGTTAAATTAAAAGTTTCTTAAAAGTAATAATCGTTAGTAAGAAATTTTAGGTGTATTCTAAGTCCAAGAAGTATTCAGAATGTAAAAGTTGTACAGTTCTTGATGTACATGCGTTCATTATCTATTCGATGGATTCTCCAAAAAACCCTATGCTTTCTAAGGTACTCTATCCCAGATTCATTTCATAAATAAATTTCTATATGACAGCTTCAACATCACAGAACGAAATAAAATATTCCGTATATTTTATCACGGAATTTCACGCAAGCATGTAAGCTCATCCGATAAAAAGGAAAACGCTCCGTTGTGTTTGTGTAAAAAACTCTCTACTGAATAACAACTACATTTAATACCTTGCTTCAAACAGGCGAAGCGTTTAAAATTTAAAACACCTTTTTCCCAATTCTCGGTAGAAATCCTACAATGTAAACATCAATATACCCGTTATATATATATTCAGCCAACTTTGCATTAAACTTATAGGAATAATTTCTCGAGAGGCCAGATCTACAGATGTTTGCTGAATCGAAAATCGGAAATGCTAACTTAGTTCTTTCTCCTCTGGGTGTGTCAACGTCAGTTTGGTTTCCATGCATAACAATGCGGTAACTATGGAAAGCAAGTTTACAAGGCGTTGGTTTTGTTATTCCTCTTCCCCAGAACAGGAATAAGAAGCGTTGGTGGCATGGTATTGCATCTTTTCTTATCGAATTTCATCGCTTTTTTGCATAATCTTTTAGGCATCACAGCTCATGTTTTCTTGTATTTGTTTTGGGGATATACAGACTTGGTTGTAGAGTAAGAATTCGGAGAATAAATAAATAAGAAATGCACATATCCATATCTATTTTCTAGTGCACGCATATGTTCAGTCGAAAGTAAACAATGGAACTCATGCGAATACATAGACTATCATCGTAAGGAACGACTAAAAAATTCAACTTTAAAATTTAGGTATAGATAGGCTTAAAATAAATTTTTAGAAGCATTTTTCGGTAAGATATACCAGTTGTCAAGAAATTTATTAACTTAAAATTTTATCACTCCACAATCCTGTCAATTTAAAATAAAAAGTGATTTAACAACGCACAGTGCAACTTTTTCCCTTTTTATTATTTTTACAAATTGACTTCAAAAGAAATAACCCCTTTTATTGAATGAATACTATTTTCGTAACAGGTCACATTTCACAAACATCTGGTTCCCGAATTAGTTACAATCTTTCTGAAGAGAAAAGTTGCTCCACGAATTAGACTTTAATGATCAAGTTAAATATCCAATCATGGAATAACATTTCTTGACAGAAAATTTACGATGTAAACGCTGAATGCTTTCTACTTTCAGTAAACAGCACTATACATAGTAAAAAGAACGAATGCGAAGTATAAATTGGTCAAAGGATATCAGGAAGACAAAGGCTAATATTGATCACAATGAAGATTCTCTTTAGCAAATCCAACATCATTCCATCATTTCAACTATAGCCTGTTTAGTAAACAGTTGTTCTTTGGGTGCAAGCGACTAACGAGGACAGCTTGAGATTACATTTGTTACTAAAGTAATAAAATCTCTGATTTTTAAGTTCTAAGCTGATTCTAATGTTTAGAAAAGTCTTTGGTTGGATTAAAATGCAGTTGTTGACTGAAGCAATATTGACAAGAAGTTGCTGGTTGCATTGCCTATCTCATAACCTTTAGAATCAGACATTATTTTGTAGAAAGAATGCTGTGCCCATGTCCCATGAAACATTCAGTTTTCTTTCTAATCATGCACATATTTCATTCAGCAGACTAACTCGCTTTTTTCAGACTAACTCGCAGACTAACTGGCCAACTTCGACAGCTGGCTGTGCCCGGCACAGCCAGCTGTCGTCAAAAAAGGTCTCTAGATCTATGGCACGCGATGAACGTTTCGATCGTCCGCCATCTTGCTGGTAGTTAAGTCGAGCGATGGCAACGGCTGCCCTTTTTTTCAGCATTGGGAAAGGGTTGCGCCTCAGAGGGTTAAAAATGCACAAAAAACATCGACGGCATCTTCGAAATTCCACGACTTTTCCCACATCACGGGGGTGGACGGCAGAGAATTTTCGTCTGAGCCGAGCCAAGACGCCATCCTGGGGTCACACACCGTCTGGGGAAAAGGGTAGTTTCAGAACAGACAGGTTCCTTACGGGAGGTTGATTTTTTTATGGAACATCTTCACCTGCCATGACCCGGTGACTGTCCATCACTCTCCGCTGGTGGCCAGGTTCGCCAAGAACGTGACGCCATCGATATCTGCGGGGGTGTAGCTTTGTTTTTTCTTTTTGGTCTCTCTTTATTTTATTTTATTTTTTGTTCCAGCAACAAATATCCTGTTGGCTGTCATATCGGGTCTGCGTCTTTATAAAATGTTTGGGAGGTGTTAACAAGAGTGGATATGGTAATGGGATAGGTGCAACAAGCATGGGTGTTCCCTAAGTACTCGCTCTGGCGTAGTCTGACGACATAAATCACACATTCACGCTTTTCTCAACAAAGATTTTTCGCCTCGGGATTATTATCGCTTTATCATGAATTGAATAAATGTGAGAACTCGGAAACACGATTTATTGCATTATTTTACGGTATCTTTTTTTTTTTTTTTTAATGGCTTGATTTATATGGCATTTCGTGTTCGTGAAGCACTTATCTCGTATTTTTGGAAATAGAAAGAGCATTTTGTGCGTGCATACATGAATCCGAATAAAAGATGCTTTTGCCTGGCATGATTGGTTGAAATTATGAACGAATTTATAGCAATCGCTGCAAATTCACTTTTATAAATTAAAAATCGTAAATATCTCATTAAGAATTTTTGGCCGACAGAGGGGTGTGTATGTACAGGGTAGCCCTAAACTATATGTCAAAAATATAAAGGGTGGTAGAGAGGACCAAGACGGTTCAGAATCACGCAGCAATGTAGCATCGAAAATGTCGTCTTCATATACTTGTTAAAAATCACGTTGGAAGAACTGTTGGTCTAAATTCTCAATCAAGTTTCATAAACAATGAGCTTTTCTCCGAGACTTTCATCAATGTAACGAAATAGAATTTGTAAACTATCAGTTTTAGTTAAGTGCTTTCTTTAAAAATTGCGTTCGGTTTGGCATATGGTTTAGGACCACCCTGTATAAAATATATCCTCGTCAGAAGGTAGTTTTTTTTAATTATTATTTATGATATGAAATAAAATAAAGTTTTAAATTTCTGTACACCCTGTATAAAATGTATCCTCGTCAGAAGGTAGTTTTTTAAATTATTATTTATGATATGAAATAAAGTAAAGTTTTAAATTTCTTTTCCCATGTGAAGAAAGATATCGTTTGCGGAATTCATGGAAGATGCTTCTAAAATTACATTTGTTATGGTTAGTTATAATTGATAATTGATATCCTCGAAAAAGTCTGCACCATTAGTTGTTTTGTTTAGAATGTAGTGCATGCAAACCTCAAAAATCTTTCTTCTTTAGAGAAAGAGAAAAGGTTACAATTTACTCGAGAGATAAATGAAAAAAGTAATATGTTAATTTACAATATTATTTACTTTATGTAAAATTGTAAAATATTATTTTCTCTACGTACTGCAAAAAACATGTTTTTCAAATATTGCCATCATTTCAAATAATTGATGGACTACTTTTGATTAACAACAATGACAAACATTTTGTATAATAAAATGCTTTTAGTGAAAGTGCAGAATTTTTATTCACTGCAATGTGTAAAGTCATTCTCACTATGGAAAATATAACTGTAGAATATAGGGATACGCATATCGATGCTCGTTTTGCCTAAATGAGGTATGGTGATGGAAATTTTCCACAGATTTTTCTTTCCATGAGGTAATTTTCTCTCTAAGTGGCAATACTTGATCTATGATAATTTCTAGCTCTCCTCTGATCTAAAAAAATACTTTTAGGGAAAGTGCAGAAGTTTTTGTTCACTGCAATGTGTAACGTCACTCTCACTATGAAAAATATAATTGTAGAATGTAGGGACAGACATACCGATTCTCGTTTTCCCTAAATGATATATGGCGATGGAAATTTTCAACAGATTTTCCTTTCCAAGTGGTAATTTTCTCTCTAAGTGGCAATACTTGATCTATGATAATTTCTAGCTCTCCTCTGATCTAAAAAAAAAATATCAATCATATCCGAAATACATTTCTTCATAAGTGTAAATTACAGGACGTTCTGCGTCAATTATGATGTCTACAAATGTAATCTCTCTCATAGGAGCCAATAATCATCACGTTCAAACATTGCTCCACGTCCATCAAGGCAGCAAGCATCAAATCTCCGGGAGTTTTGCTTAAGCGACTCCCGGAACAAGCAAACAAACAAGAAACAAACAAAAATTTTTCATTTCTTTTCTTTCGCAGGGACATCGATTACGCATATCTGGAGTTCCCAAATGTGAAATACCCTTAATGCACGGAGCCGACCCTAACGAGTGTAAATGTGAAACTATTAGTGAAGGCAGAGAGATTGATTGAAGAGTTGATCGGCATCATTTGTGAACAAGAAGGATTCCATTAAAATGGAACAAACATTTAGTTCCTTCCTTCTCTCTCCCCCCCTTCTCCTCCTGTTTTGCTCTTGCAGAGAGAGAGGGAGTAGCTGTGCAGAAGGGAGCTGAGCACAAATTTCGTTCCATCTGAATACTTTTGAATTTTAAAATCTTTTATTCAAGAAAGAGTGTGTTTGCAAAGGAAGTTCAGCAGAAGTTTGTTTTCTTTTTCAAGGGGCTTTCAGATTATATGAACGTGATTTCGAGAGTTTATTAAAAGCTTATGTAAGAATATATTGGAAAACGGTCTTTTTCTATATCTGTATTTGTTTCTCTTTTAGTGTTCTGTCACGTTTAGACAATGTCAGAATATAGAATAAAAATTGCGTTTCATTACATGTACTGATGTTGGGGTAGCCGATTCTCACTCCCTACGACGACGCTGAGAAAACTGATTGATCATGCAATTCCAGAATGTTTTAGATGAATTCCTCGATGGTAATTGTCAGCAATTAGTTTATCTTCACTTCATACGACTCGTAGACATCACTGATTCTTTTAATTAGCTGTTGTATAGTGTAGACTAAATGTCTTTTCTTTCCATGGGTAAAATGTACATAATCGACTAAATTAAGTGAAATTTTTTACACTGTCGAAGAATTCTGCATAAAAAACTGAGGGAAAATAACTTATAAAAATAAATAAGATGAAACATAAGAAATGCTGTTTTCTTTCGACATCCTTTTGTTACTGCTCAGCGTATGTTTAATTCCTTTGTATATAGGAAAAGCAGATACAAATCTTTAATGAAGGAAGTAGCAATTTTTTCTTTCTGAAGCTTTTAAAAATGTTTCAAGGAAGAGAAAATTTGCGGTAATTTTTACCCGTATATTGTGCTGTAATTAATGAAACTGAGTGAGGTAAAAGGAACGAATTTTCAAATGTAAAAGTTCCAAATTCATTTATCTTCTTTCTTTTAAGAGCATTTTCCCAAGACTATTTCATATTTCTTCCACCTTACTATACTAATAACATAAGTGAATGCTTGAATTTAAATGTACTATAAAGTCATGTTTCTAAGAGTTGTTGCCAAAAGAACTGATGTTAAATGTGAGTTGATTGGTATCTGACATATTTTCAATTAAACTTAGTACACAAAATTCCAAAAGTTAAAAATTAGATTAATGTAATAATTAAATTTTTCCCCACTTTTAATTTAAAAGCAGACAAAAATTTTTTTTTTTTTTTTTTTTTTTGAGTTATAGTATCATAAAAGTACCATCATATCAGATTTAAGTATAAAACTATATGATAAGTATACTAAAGTTGCACATTTTTTTCGTTATATGCATATTAAAAATATCCCTTTACAATGCTAAAATGCTGTATGATTTCATCAATAAAACTTAAAATAAATAAATAAATTATTAAATGAGTTCTACGAATTGTGAAGAACAAAATATCAACTTATATTTTTCTCAAACACTTCTTTTGTTTCGTTTATCTTTTCACCTCTTTATAAAATTTGCAGTAACTGAATCCATTTCAGCATGTATATGTTTATAATTTTAAATCGAATGGATTTTATAATATGGAAAAAAGCTTATGAAAGTTTTGCCTTTTGAAATTTCGTTGTCACAGCCCATCCAAATAATTGCAAGTCTATGTAACAAGCTAATTTTAATCTAATTATTCACTCAACACTCTCGTTTGATAAATTATGCGCAGATAACTTCATTGTTTCATTTTAAAAATTTCATATTATTTTCGATTAGCTTGCTATTATAATTGCTATTATAATTATTTAAAAATGGTTTTCCCCTTTCTGTTTTGAAAAGAAGATATTAAAAATCAAATGTCATCATGTTTAAATATTTAAGCGATAAATTTTTGCTTTAATCTAAATAGAAAAGAATTTGAAATTTCACTCCTGCTTTATTGAAAAAAATATGAATTTTTAAAATAAAATCAAAGATTTGGGAGAAAACGGTTGCAATAAACATTCTTTCATATAATTATTCTCTTTCAAAATAAAAGTATAAACAATCTTTTCCAGGATTTGTTTTAATCTATTATTGGGGTTTAATTTCTAAGTAAAAATATGTAAACATAATCATATTTTTGCATTGCATCAAAAGCATTTCGAGCAGTTTAATCTCAGACATGTCGCTATTTAATAGTAGAAGATAAATAGGTAAAACAAATCGGTTTGCATAATTCATTTTATTGATACTTTAAGAATGTCCCATATTGCCACAATTATGTGAATAACTGATTTAATCATTTGCTTCTTTTTAAAAAATAGTAATAATATTTATATTTTATTTTGACATTTATAGCACATTTTATAAACTCTGTCTTTTTACCTGGGTGTTCCATGGATACACGGGAAAAAATATTTTGTTGAATTTAACAAAATTTTGTTGATTCTAGAAAAATTTGGCTAGCGTTATTTCAACTGAATAATTTTGTCAGTTTTAACAAAATTTTTGTTGAATTAACATAATATTTCGTTAAATTAACAAAAATTTTGTTGATTCAACAAAAATATTTTCTTTGAAAATTGAGCCAACGAAATTTTTATTGAATCAACAAAACTTTTTTTTTTTTTTTTTTTTTTCAGTGTACATGAAAAATTAACAGTAAAATTCTCCAAAATTGAAATTTCTTGATGAAGACTATGAAACAAGTTAATTTGGAATGCAATAGAGATTGTGGTTTTTTTTTTTTTTTTTTTTTTTTTAAGAATCGTGTGTTGAAAAGGCTCGAGTGTGAAGAAACTAAATGAAAACGTAAAAGAATGTGTTAAATTAAAAACAGTAGGCGAGAGAGTGATCAGCGTACAACTGGTCATATCGCATTTTGTTAGTTTCACTGTCCCAAGTTTCTATTAATTAGACAGTAAAAAGTAGGAATTTACTTTTTATTCAGTATCTGAATGTAATTTACATTCATATAGGAAAATCTTTTATGAAAGTAGTGAAACTCTACCAGAAGTACCTTAAAATTTATTCTCTGGATAGAAAGTTAAATTTTCTTCATCTTTTGTCTTGGTCGCCTTCCCTTTTGTCCTCTCACAGAATTTTTATGAGTTCGCTCCAAGTATCGCTTACATAAGTATCAATAAGAGTCTTGTGAAGTTATAACACAAAATATAAATAACTGACACCATAAGAAATGAACTAGTTAAAATATTTTCCCAGCTTATCAGGATACATTCATTAAAATCACAAAATTATTCATCCGCGGCACCTTAATAAAGCCATACGTATTTGTGAATCATTCAACACATAACGTTTTGGAATAAGATCTTTCTAAAAAGCAGTTACCAGTTTAGAAAAGTTAGCTTTTTATTAAGAATAGGAATAGAGTTGTATAGAGATACTTATATTGAGATTGTTTATAGATAATATTAAAAACTTATCATCGTTATGCCAATGATCCGATCATGCAAATTTTTATTAAACTATTTCCGTTTGAGTAATTTTATTGATTATTGAGATTACAATAATATTACCTGCATTAGGCGGCTTAGACAAATTTTGAAGGAATGCTTGTAAAAAAGGAAAAGTTTTTACAATGGTTTAATTTTATTACTATTATTACAATTATTGCTGTTGTTATTTTGGTAAAATGATCTACATGTAAAAAAAAAACAATTTTGTAACCAATTACTATTAAATTTTTAAATACTTGGAAAAGTTTTCTAATTAAAAGAAGTCATACATACATTTTAATGTTTGATGTAAAGGTATAAAACTAAATGACAACGTACTGTAAATGTGCAGAATTAAAAATTATAAAATTAAAATGTGTGAGACTGCGTAAAAATATAAATGTATAAAATTATATATAAATGTGTAAAATTAAAACTGTGATTTAATTTTCAATTACATTCCTTCCCAAAGAAATTTTTACTCAACACTTTTTGTTTTTTTCTAAGGAGTGAGACTTTATTTATTAGCTTTCTAAATTTAGAAATGTAATATTAATTATTCAACATTATTACAGATGTCTAACTTACAATTTGTTTAAAATAATTAAAGCCATAAGAATAGGAAACTTTCACATTTAATTATTAAACAATAAAAAAGAGCTTTAGAACAAAAACTGTTATATCAACTTTTCATTTTATAAGTTTTGTCTGTAAAACTTAATTTACTTTAAGGCTTTATTTCCGTTGTTTTCTTAAGTAAGAATAATCCATTTAAATTGAAAAGAGAAAATAATTTTTTTAAAAATGGTGGTAGCAGAAGTATATTACTTTGTTTAAAAAATTTCGCCTTATTTAACTTTTACTACAAAGTAAACATTCTAAAGTAAAAGAACTGTTTATAATTTTTCTTACATTTTATTTCTCCTTTTTCTATTTATTTTTTATGCATTTATAATTATTTGCTAGTATGGAGCATTTTAAAAATGTCTCGTCTGAGATTGTAAGTGTCTTAACATGATGGTTTTTATTCTCATTCACTATGCATAATTTTAAATAATTTGAAGGTGTCATGATTTTACGTGATATATATTTAAAAAATTATAATAATTTCCCCTTTCTTAATACGAACTGGCATTCTTAAAAAGTAGTAATTTGAATTTAGTAAAGATTTACCTTGAAGCACAAAATGATAATTAGGAAAGTTTCAAAATTAGTAAATGTTTCAACGGTATATTAATATTTTATGATTTTTTACTTTGTGTATCTTTCCACTCCAGGAAGAAGCTCATGCCCCCCCCACCCTAAAAATATAAATAATTAAAGTATAAAATTTTATTAGAATATGTCTGTTGCTTGAAATGCTTTGATTTATTAATTTATTCACTAACTTTTTAAGCTCATGCCTTGTATTATATTAAAAATAAAATACGATGTGTATAAAATAAACAGATTCTCATGAAGTTTGGATACAATTTGTAATTAGAGTAGAGCATGATACTCGTCACAAATGTTTGGACTATTTTAATGTGCAAAAATCCCGAACAATTAGTTTAGGTAACGTTCTTTCTCCCTCCACATTCGCCAGGTTTAGCTCCAAAGAACTTCAAGTAAGTCTAAATCACACGCTGATCCTTTCGAAATTCGAAAGCTGTGGTGTATTTCAAACGTTACTGGAATATAGGCATGGAAATATTTTTCACGAACTTAAGAACTATATGCTGTTTGCATTGGTAACACTAAAAATTTACAAGGACATTAGAAATTTCAAAACTTTCTCCCTTTTGCTCGTTTTCGGAGGTTTTGTTTTTCGCACTTACAAAGATTAAACTTCTATTTAAAGTAGCTACATCACAGAAACCTCAAATAGGGATGGATGGAAGACGAGACGAGACAAAGATTTACAGCTTTTGTGCGAGGTCAGACGGCGGCTTTTACCAAAAATGTATACGGATTTTGCGAGAGAAGACAAAGCTTTGCAGCTGTTTCGAAAGACGATATAGGCCTGTTTTTCGTCTCCCATCCCTACGTAAAATCTCATCTAAGGTATTTTTACACTTCGAATAAAGCGTGCAAGGCGTAATTTTTTAGTTTAATTAAACTATTTCAAAAAATCCATGAGGTTTGAGAGAAAATTACCACCTCTATGTAGGAATGGGCGCAAGACGAAAAATAGATCTGTCTCGTCTCGCAAAAAGCTGCAACGCTTGTCTCGTCTCGCATAGCAACTGTAAATCGTCGTAAAACTGTAAATAGCAACTGTAAACTGTGTCGTCTAGGGAAGAAGGCAAGACGAAACGAGACAAAGACTTACAGCTTTTATGAGAAACGAGCCAGACCTTTTTATCATTACAACATAGGGATTTTGCGAGACGAGACAATGCCTTGCAGCTGTTTTGAGAGACTATCCCGTATAGGTATGAATGCGAGACGAAACGAGACAGATATTTACAGCTTTTATGCGAGACTAGACAGACGTTTTTACCATTGGTGCATAGGCATTTTGCGAGACTAGACAAAGCCTTGCAGGTGTTTTGAGAGACTATCCCGTGTAGGTATGGATGCGAGACGAAACGAGACAGATATTTACAGCTTTTATGCGAGACTAGACAGAAGTTTTTACCATTAGTGCATAGGAATTTTGCGAGACGAGACAAAGCCTTGCAGGTGTTTTGAGAGACTATCCCGTGTAGGTATGGATGCGAGACGAAACGAGACAGAGATTTACAGTTTTTATGCGAGACGAGACAGAAGTTCTTATCATTTCTACCCAGGGATTTTGCAAGCCGAGACAAGGCTTTGCAGGTGTTTTGGAACTGACCTGTTTTTCTTCTCGCTTCCATCCCTACAGATGTATATTGTCCTGCATCCATGCCTACCTCTAAGGAGCGAAAAGTTTAGTTGTTTCCTTCCTGTGCACCTGGATATTTTAGATTTCAGCATACCAACCCGACACCTTCTACGCAATGAGTGTTCCATCCCCCTCCGCAATACTTCCAGCAACGTAATAACCCTTTCGATCCCCCTATTACAATGGGAAGTAAATGGGGAGCAATCTGTTGGCACTCAATTTCTCCCTGGAAAAGCACCACAGATGCGGAGAATGGCGCGGCAATTAACGCTCAATAGAAAGTCACAGCAGCAGCCTCCCCCGCTTTATAGATCTGACCCGTAGACAGGTGCGTCTAATAGAACCATTAGAGCGAGGAAACGGATTAATTAGGACTTATGGCTCGGCATTTTGATGTAATGAGGGTTTTTTAAGGCTCATTGCTGCTCAAGAAGTGGCACCGATTTCTGATTCTGAGATGTAGAAACTGTGTGTTATTAGTGTTAAGGCTAAGTACGAGTCCGTAAGTTTTATTTTTCGTCGCACTGTAATGAAATTAGGCGTCGAAAAAAGAATGATGATGAAAAAAACATGATGGAATTTTCTGCATGAATTATATGATGCACGAACATTTGTTAACTTCTTTATTATTAGATTTTTAACATACATATATAAATATAATATAAATATAAATATAACAACATATAATACTATACACATACACCATACACATATATATGTGTAGGTTTTCGCTGTTGTTAATAATGCAGTTATTATTAATAATAATCGCTGTATTTTGTTAACGATTGTGAATAATGCATTTTAATCACATTAACTTGTTATTATTAATAACTACCAGTGAAGTTCCTACGATTAGTAATTAAGCGCGAGTCTTTAACCGTTACACAGTTTTTTGAGGTCCTTCTTAATAATCAGCTTTCAGTGGGTTATTTTCTTTTAAAAAAAAGTGATAAGTATGTTTATTTTAAGCTAGCTATATATTTAAACAACAAATTGACCTGTTAAATCTCAGCCTTCAGTTCAAAATTATTTTATTAATCTAACTCCATTGGCAGTCGATAATAAGGGATTAAATTTCAAAATAACAATAACCAATTAATCACGTTAATTGTAATACACACACCCAAACATATGGTTAACAGGAAATATATAAATCAAACAGCAAAATTTCTAATTGTATATGGCAATTAGCATTTATAGTCACTGTGATTCTTTCTGATTCTCTTCAGGGACCAAACACCACAGCAGATTTTAAATTTAAAAAACGCCACCACCATAACAACAACAACTACAAAAATTGGATTTCTTGTCCCAATTCTGCTAGTGAAAACACAGCTGATCTAAAAATAAGGCAGCAAAAACTATTTATCTCTCTATATGTATGTGTTTATTGATTAACGTTATCAGAGAGATACTTTTTAATTTATATTAAGTGAAACAATATACAAATAATTAATACTGTATAAATTTTATGACAAGCAAAAAGTGGCCACGGAAAAGAGGAAATTCATTCCATAAATAAACTGTCAAAATTTGTTTATAAAATGATTGTTTAAGATCAATTATTTTCGAATTGTTTAAGACTTTAAAATATTTCCACCTCTAGTGAAATATACATGGGCTGATTAAATTCTTTCCCTTGAGAAAAATTATGATTTACTTTAAAGTTTTTTAAAAAATCTAAGAAATAAATATCTGATAAAGAGGAAAACAAAAATTGAAATTCAAAGGAAAAGACTTATTCATTGTAATGAATATAAGATTAAGCTAATTATCAGCATATAATTAGCTTATAACTGCGCATATAACTGTTAAAAATTATTGACACATTACAAGCTTGCAAAGGCTCATAATTCCACAAAAACTGAGTAATGAAATTTATGTCGAATTTTTTTTAATCAGAATATAATTTTTAAAATTTTCTAGTTCTGTTGTAACTGTTGTAACGCGTTCAGGTTATATAATTATAGTTCAGAAAAATATTATATAAGCTCTTAGTTTTACATTTTCTATATGATGATATTCTAGTAAATGGCTTGAATTATTCAAGATGGTTAAAACTGATAAAAAAAAGCATATTTAAAAATATGAATGATGTTACATAATTAAATGTACTATTAATGTTAGCATAAAGGATTTTGTTTTTAATTTAGATTTGTCTGTTAAACATATTTTGTCATTCATTTAAAAATTCGTCTTTTAACAATGTTAATAAATACCGTTGTGTCTTTAAAACAGAATCAGAAAAAAAAAAACATATTTGTATGGTAATGGAATAACATACTTCAGAGATGAATTTTTTGTTTATCTTTTGTGTATTTATTTGTTTATCGTTTATCACCATTTCCAAAACATGTAATATATGCTAAAATCGCTCACTAAAATTTTTTATTTAATTTTGGGAATACGGCCAACTGTCTACACGAGTGTTATAGATAGAGGGTGGGGTTGCGGGTGTGCGCTCCGTGGGAGTCTTTCTAAGGGGTCTTAACTCGTATTTACGCTAAGCTTCGGAAAAAATTAAAATTTTAAGTGCGTATGTATAAGTTTTTGTTACTTATATATAGTACCATTGTACTATATATAAGTAACAGCACAGAAAATAAAAATGCAAAATTTCCTAGCTATTTACAAAAAATAAAACGCTGCTTTTAACAAATAAAAACTGCAAAATATAAGTGAGAATAAAGTCTTTAAATTACATTTAAATCTGTTTAAATATTTTCCAGTCATAATAGCTTTTTCTCTTCTTCTTTTCTTTTCCTTATTTTATTTTATTTATTTATTTGCTGAGAGCACAACGTAAGTGCTTACTAATTTTACTTATGAAGGAAGACCTACTTTGTACTGCAGAAGTAAGATTCACGGGGATATTAATAGCACTTTTAGAATTTCTTTACAGTTTTGGTTTTGGATTAAAAAGGCCTTACGCAATTATTCAAATAACACCGGAAAATGAATATGTTATGAATAAGATATTTAAACGAAATTCCTGCAGAACATGACAGAAACCGATGAGAACTCAGAGGCAAAATACACGCTTCGGCATATCAATATAAGTGTAATCCAACTTACTTAATGTGACTTAAATATTTTAATCGTGGATTACACTTCTCAGATACAACTTAAACACTAACCTTCAGACGAAAGCACAAAATAGTTTCACAGGAGCTTAAGTTTTATCCTGCTTAAGAAAAGTTTTATGATTCGATGATTTTATTTTAGTGATTTAATGCAATTTTAATTATAGGTTTTTATAAAACACGTTGAAATCCACTTTGAACTGTTACGTATGATTAATCACTGAAGGATTTAAAGATCACAAATCTGATAATTTGAAATTCAATTACTTTAATAAAAGATTTTTTAAATTTAACTAGAAAGTGTATTTAATTATAGCAGTATAGTTACTTCTTCAAACGAAAAAAAAAAAATGAGAGTGGAGTAATTTTTACTTTTTCATTTTGTGTTATGTTTTTAATATTAGTTTCACAATCCATAAGAGAGATTTTTCTTCAGCTCTTTCATATTTATTTTATGTCTTCAATTTATGAAGAAGATATATTTATTTTTAGGATGTATAAAGCAAAATATTTAAGCTAAATACTCTTGTTGAAATATTGGTTAAAGATTTTTCCTACTGTTATAGAGGGGAGTTAAAAACCTGCTCACGTAGTTCTTGAACGGTAATTAGTGAAGTAAGCCAGACTCGAAAAATTTTACAATGTTTTTGTTTCTTCATAATTTTATTAACAATGAACTTATTTATGTTTTAAAGTGCTGTCATTTCACCTTTTTGACTGTCAATTTTTTATTTCACCCTTAGCAGGCATTTGACTTTTTTTGGGGGGGCATTTTTATAGCTTTTGGTACCAATCAGATTATGTACTTTAACCAATAACTATTTTGCTGAGGACAGACTGCTAATCAAATCATATTCGCAAATAACTAGCTGTATTTAAAATTGAATTTTTTTCAAAAAGGTGCTGTTTGATGGTGGTTTTCAATATTTGTTTGAGATTATTGAAATTCAATAGCTTCCCGTTAAAACCTGTGTTTATGTTCTTTGACGATATTTAGCAAGCCAAAACCGTAGGAAAGGCTGGTTTGTATTTGATGAAATAGATTATGGGTGGTTTTAGGTATGTTTTGATCTTCTGAAGGTGAATGGACTCATGGACCTGGTCTAGCCCTGCCAGACAATTGGGGATGAGAAATAACATCGACAACGTTATAAGTGCTATTTTAATTTATTAAATGAATATGTATTCGAATATAAATCTCAGAAAATTGGTCACCGAGTTTTTGACTGTTATCCATAGCTTATATTTAGCTGATTATCACGGCCTGAGTAAATATCTGAAAAGATTGATGCAAAATCTTTTAGAGGATTTTGTTGAATTGCCAATGATGATGATTTGACTCGGTTATGTTGCACATTTGAACCTACCAAAATGAGCACGTTCCTACAGTGGAAAATTTTCTGGGGGAGCAAAATATGCCCATCTGATTAATTTATATGCACATAATTGAATACTTTACTCGGAACTGCAAGTGTCCAACCAACGACTTTCTGGGAGAACAGAAAGTGCTCATAAGATTTACGTGTGCGTCCATAAATTGAACGCTTTTTGAGGGAATCGCAAGTTCTCCGATATTAAGACTGATGTCTTTCTGAGGGAATAAAACGCGCGCGCATATCTCCGTAAGTTAGACACTCTTTGTTGGGAACCACAAACGTCCAACCATAAGACGAACAATTTTCATTAGGAACGGAACGTGCCCATAAGATTTACAAATATCTCCATAAGTTAGACACTCTTTGTGGGAGCCACAAATGTCCAACCATAAGACGAACAATTTTCAGGAGGAACGGAACGTGCCCATAAGATTTGCAAATATCTCCGTCAGTTAGACACTCTTTGTGGGAGCCACAAACGTCCAACCATAAGACGAACAATTTTCATTAGGAACGGAACGTGCCCATAAGATTTGCAAATATCTCCGTAAGTTAGACACTCTTTGTGGGAGCCACAAATGTCCAACCATAAGACGAACAATTTTTAGGAGGAATGGAACGTGTTCATAAGATTTGCAAATATCTCCATAAGTTAGAAACTCTTTGTGGAAGCCACAAATATCCAATCATAAGACGAACAATTTTCAGGACGAACGGAACGTGCCCATAAGATTTACAAATACCTTCATAAATTGAATACCTCCGTAATTTGAACTCAAGTGTCCAACTTTTGGAGGTTTCACTACACCAAGTATTTAGGGCTGATTAAGTAAAATTGAATATATATATTTTGTTCACAGAAATAATTTTAATGTCAGAAGGGTTATTTTACTTGAAAATTTAGTCGCTCAAGTTCAAACATCATATCTAATATTTGTGCATGTGAAATGTGCGTGTAAAGTTCTTGCGAGTAAAATGTGGTGTTAAATCTCATACACTGCTTGTTAAACAAACCAAAATTTTGTCGTTGCGTCATCTTTTCATGAAAACTTATCTCCCATCACTAAATTTTAATCACTTTTGCACCACAATAACCGGATACAAGAAATGAACTTCCTGCGAGTATGTCACCTCTAAAATCAATATACATGCTCTCTAACCCTCAAACGAGTAAATAAATAAAACGCAAAATAGAGACATACAAAGGGGAAATTATCATTGTTGCAGTTGCGGCATTGGTTATTTAGGAAGCTCTATCTGTAGAGGCGAAAAAGATACTCAGAAGCCATAAAAAGTGCAGGTATGCTTTTAAGTACCTTCTCTTAAATGCATAATTCTACAGTCTCATTTTCCGGCCCGCCGGCAGTAAAAAAACCAATCACGCAAATTATCTCTCCCAGCTTATCGTAGTTGCACCAATAGCAAAGAAGAGAGACATGTCGTATGTACGTATGACGTCGAAACGATATGAGCGGATTTTAGGTTCAACGACGACATGATAAGAGTAATCCGAGATGATGTCATAAGTGAAGCACAAAACACACGTAACTGCTCAATTTGCGAGTTTATGTTTGCTTAAGAGCTATATTAAAAGGACATATAGACAATGTGCTTTCAACTTCCCATGAATATTTTGAATTGCTGAACTGAAATAAAATAGTTCTGGTATTCACATAAACAGGCTAACCTTTTTGAAGGCCTCACCATGGCACAATGGTTATGCCACTGGAAATGGTAGACGGGCGAAGTGTGAAGGTTCCGGTTTCGGGTCCCATCGCGCGTCCATCGACCTACCCGTTCGGAGTTTTCCGTGGTTTTCTCCGAAACTTAGCGTAAATACGGGTTAGGACTCCTAGAAAGACCCTCACAAAGGGCACCCCCCCTTGTGTTGTCCTTCTGACGAGGATTTATAAGCGGGGTTCGAGCCAAGCACACAAATCCGGTATACGTGTTAACAATAACAATAACAACCTTTTTGAAACAGCCCCATTCCTATATAGAAATGAGTATCGACACAGGGTCATTTTATATAACATTTATATAACAGTGATTCCAGTTGAAAGTTTTGGAGTAATTGGTGAAGGGTTCAGAAAGTTCTTAGGAGCAGGTAGGATCTTTGTCATTTTTGCTATTAAAAAGACCATCTTTCTTCGATAGGTTTACATTTTCCGTGGAAGGACCAAAACAATATTATATATATATATATATATATATATATATATATATATACACAGGGTGATTCGCCAAAAGACTGACAAACCTGCTGGGGGTGTAGGCGGTACAGAGACGGTTCAGAATCACATTGCAATGCGGGGTCGGAAACGTCGTCTTCATATACCTGTTAATAATCACTTTGGAAGACGTGTTGCAGTGTGCGTCTAATTTCTTAAGTTTCATAAACAATGGGATTTCCTCAAACAATTTCATCAATTTAATGAAAGAAACAATTCTGAAATAACAATCTTTATCAAGTGCAATCGGTGAAAGAGGGATTAGTTTTTGAAAAGCCATGGTCGGAAAGTTTACTATTACTTGAACATTTCTTCTAAAGTGATTATTAACAGGTACATGTAGACAACATTTCCGACTCCGCATTGCTATGTGATTCTGAACCCTCTCTGTACCCCCTACACCCACTGCAAGTTTGTCAGTCTGGTAGCGAATCACCCTGTATAGCGAAAATGCCGTCCCTTAAAAGGGACACTGGGCATAAGTGGATTAGAGTTCTATTAATAAATTAATAACCCTCTGCTGTTAGATTAAATAAAATTGAATGAAATATAAGTTAGACATGAACATGGCTCTGCTTCACAGAGCTAGCTTTAGGTAATTAGATATTGACAAAACAGAACCACCATCCGAAATTTGACTACAAAATGGAAAAAAAAAAAGAGGAAAGCATTTTCCTTAATGTTAGTCTACGTAACCTCTAACCTATTTGAGTTAAGCTATCAAGTATTCATCAGTTTCAAATTATCTGCTGCATATTATCCGAGCTGATTTCGGAGAGGTTTAGGGAAGGTCAGCAAGCCTGCAAACAAACATCAGAGAATATCAATTCGCTTTCCACGTCGGAGAGAGCAGAGTCGCTTTACATCAAAGGAATCTCATTCTTGATGGCCACCACTTTGATGACACGTTTGAAGTAAAAAGGCTGAAGATGAAATTTCGTTGACGGAAGGTATAAGACGCCTGTTAATTTGAACAGCACTGAAACCATGTAAGACGTAAGACAAACAATGTTGGCGAACTGGTGTATAAGCAATATTGAACCCAGACAGCACATAAGCTTAAATCAAGCTTGACATTTCTTTGAATTTGACGCATTAATGCAAGCTTGACAGTTCAACTCATTCTAAGCTGGCAGCGAGCTTGCAGGAGTCAAGTTGAATTCTCAAGCTTAAATACAGCTTGATTTAAGCTTGACAATTGATACTCGGTTGATTTTTCCTTTTTAAAGGAGCGTTGATGGTGCCATCTGTGAAAGAGAATGGACATTAATTGTCTAGCGTCCTCAAATTTGCTGAAAGTTCGTAAAAGATGTGTATTTTATTACCAGTGCCATATTACCGGCAAGGCAAACGGGGCAACTGCCCAGGGCCTACAGATTTTAGGGCCCAAAAATCTTACACTTTTGTAGTTTTAAAGTAAAATTACAAAGGATAAAAAAAAAAATTCAGAAGTTAAATAATTTTAAGTATGAACAATGAAAATAATTCAAATTTACATTTGTATAAATTAATTTAAACTTATTTTTAATTCTTCGAAATGCTCTATATCGATATAGCATACCAATATGTAGGAAAATAACTAACCACATTTGTAAAGAGAATTTTTAGCGTTAAAAAATAACAAAATTTTTCAATTATTTGTTATTATAAGAAATATTTACAAAAATGACTAAATGTTTGTATTCCATACATGTTAGCAACTGTGATATAGCATTTCGAAGTAACGTTTAACTATCTGTTTCTTTGATTTCAGATTAATTAACACAAAATTTGTGTTAAGTAAGTAAACCCATTCTATATTTCCAAAAAAGGAAATTCTTCAAAATAAAATACAATTATAGTGCGAATTTGATTTCAAAATCAGTCGTTTGTCTCGATTTTGGCCAGCAGTATTGCTCATGAGTGTTGCGAAAGTTTTAAAACGTGTGCTGCTCTTAAGTTTATATTATGTTTATTTCCCTATTAGTAGAGTCTCTAAATCACACATAACATTATTTTAATTTTGATGCATCCCATGGAAAAAAAATAATAATAACATATCGCCCACTTATCAATCTGGCCAGAAAACCGCTTGATAATTCACTTCAAGCTTTAGTCCAAGCTCCATCGAAGCTTGGTAGCTGAATAGATAACGCGTTCGGCTTCGAACCGAAAGGTCCCGGGTTTTATTCTAGCCACGGACACTCGATGGAAACAGATTAAATTAAATTGAAATTTCAGCGCAGAGGGGAAAATGCGTGGCAAAGTAAAATATGTGGGGCGAGTTCGGCGCCCCGTGTATTTAGGAAATTTTTTTAAGCTTGAAATTAAGCTTGAAATGTCAAGCTTAATGCAAGCTGGGCAAGTGTAAACTAGAACACTTGATTCAAGCTTGCATCAAGCTTACACGCTTGGAATTTTCAAGCTTAATTCAAGCTTATTGACTTGATAAATCAAGCTTGCTGCAAGTTTGATGCAAGTTTGCTGTGCTGTCTGGGAATAAGAAACATATTTTTGTTTAAAACGCTTAAGCTGTTTTGCTAGGTAGAGGGGGGGGGGAAATAAAGCAGCTTTTAAAAATCAAACAAATCATGTTAGACACACGGGAAAAAAATTGAAAATTTTCTTCAAACTTGTTACATGCTTTAATTAATGTTACATGATGAAAATTTGTTACATGCTTTACGTTACATACATGCAAACATGTTACATGCTTTATCAATATCATTATTATAAAAATAAAAATTTCTCTTTATTCCTGTCGCTTTATGAGATAGTTTCTACTAAACTTCCCACGGAAACATAATTATGTATTTTAGAGGTATTTTTAAAAATAACATTTAAAAATTTTTATGAGCAGTAATTAACTAAAACCACCTTTGGTATGCAGCTTTACATGCAGGAAAATAAAATCGTTTTAATTAAAAAACTTTTTTCGATTTACAGATTCTTTAATTTTTACATAATTTGTATTTGAGGTAGCCCTTCGCAACAAAAATCATAATATGGAATCCAAAAAGTGTATTCAGTTTTGCCAGATTCCATTTTACACATACTGTACAGAATTGCTTGACGATCACAATTACCGTGTTTACTCACGTAATAGTCGCACTTTTTTGCCAATCTAGTCTAGATGCGACTATTAATGCGGGGAATTGCTACATAATATTGTAACTCTAAAGCTTTATTTTCTGCTTCAAAACAGGGGTGTAACTATTATGCGAAAGAGACTATTACGCGAGTAAACACGGTATTAAATTTTTTTACAGAAAAAAAAAAAACTTCATAAGTGTTTGAATTATATTTAAAAACACCAATCTCCCTTTTCGGACTCATTCGAATATAATTACCAACAGCAGAAATGAATTCTAAAACATAAAACCTCAAGAACTTTTTTCTAAAAGTTCACTCAAAATTCATTAATTACGAATATAGCAAAACTGAAGCCTCTCTTCAAGCATTTTCCCTCCGGGGGTTTTGCGGTAATGCTTCACTACCAATTACAAGCTGATGTCAAATTCGTCTTTCTCTTGATGTTAAATACAGTCTCATGTCAACAAAATATTCATTATGTGATCCGTCAACTGGTTTACATGAGGTTCTTTTGAAGACTGCCGCCTGTTTGGTAAGAAGGCAAATTGATCTTTGCTCTGTGTTTGCTTTAGTGGTGACCTTTGATTTCCCACATCGGAGCGAACAAGGATGACACATAAGCGCTGTTCGGGGTGGCTAAAAACAATGAATGCTTAAGTTTTTGACGTGCATGTTGCGGCAGGGTGGTAAGATGCTGGTTGCGGGATAACGGGCATTGTCTGAATTAAATTACGTAGGTGAAAAACGAACAAAATTTGACAGGGAAGCTGTTCGCTTGTTTTCCTTGTCATGAGAGTTTACCCGATTGAACTTTATGGCTTGTCAGGCTTGCTATGTGGTCATTCTTCTTTGAATGATTTATAGCTGTCTAATGAAGAGTAACTGAGCAGGCAATGAAATACAGATGGACAAGTCCTATGAAGAAAATTAGATAGATGCGTGCATGTTGGCAATTTACAAAACGCACGCATTTGTATTTGAGGTTCATCTGTTTTCCTCATCTGCGTCAGTTTAAGTGATCAATGGTTGTTTTAGATGTAGCTTTGCTGTTCTCCATTTTGATCTGTTACTCCATTTTGTGATCATTAATGATTTATGTCTCTAAAAGCAGTTCTATCAGTAGCAACTGAAATATTTGAAAGGTAAATCTCTACACAAAGAACGTCGAAGATCCTGAATTATTGGGAAAGGGGCAGTTTCTGTGTTAAAAATTTTTCATATTATTAGTCATTGCATGTTTTCTTTCTTTCTTTTTTTTAAAAAATAATATGTGCTAAAAAGACAAAGAAGTTTTAGAAGCACATAGCATTTTTGATACATTCCATTGAAATGTTTCAAAAATAGTTTCTGTCTGCTGTAGCTGCTACTACAGTGTACACATATATTGCACAGAGTTATTGTGTTTTGTTTATGTTCACCACACCATGACCTTTACTATAAGTAATACACGCCTCATTAATAGACACTCATTAGAATCACACTAATCAATAATTCGAATCCATGATTTATGGTTGGTAATTGTTTTAAAGTGAATTTTAATCAGACCTAATTTGCTTCAAACAGTATTGAAAGGAATATGTACCATTGAAGTGTATAAAATAGTGCTCTCAGTCGAAAATGGTGGAAGTTACATTTATAGCTATTTCCCAGAAGCTCATAAAATAACTTTTAAAGTGTAATGGCAGCTATATGAAAAACGTACGTTTTTATGACGTTATTTTATTTGCTTTTATATGTTCGTTCTGAGTACTACAAAAGCATAGTGGCCCTTCTGAGCCGAAATTATTTTCCCATACAGGTCTGAATGCTTCACGGACACTTTTTCATATTGTTCTGAATTCTTCACATTCCTTATTCGAATCGTAAGTGCACAAGTAAGACAAATATATTGGAAAGTGTTTTAACATCAATGCCTTTGGTGTGATTAATATTAAAGTTTTAGAATCTAAGCTATAGATAACAAAAATTACTTCTATTACAATTGCATTTCAAATTACATTCGTTTCCTTCCCCTTTTTATAACAAGAGACAGTAACTTATAAAGCCAGTGCCATTGCACTGTACGAGGCATAAAATAAATCTTAAAGTATCCGCTGACACCAGTGTATGTATACGTTTTTAAAAAGCTTCCTAGTAGCTATGAGTTTTTATTACTCACTTTCATCTAAACGAATGATAATTAACCCTGCAAGTTAATTTATGAAATAAATTGATTCAACTCTGTAATCACTTATTTTCGCGAGCCCGTCTCAAAATACCTTACAGTTATCTTAAAATACCTTATGAAAAGAAGTTCTGTATTTAGATACTTTTGGAGTTTTTCAACTTTCGATTCTTTTCATAATTCGCTAAATTTTCAGCATGCGATATCATCGATATCTTCATGTTCGCGAAAATTACCGCTCGCGAAAATAAGTGATTTTACAGTAATTCATTTCTTTCTAAAATTGAAGTTTGATAATAATAGGGTAAATTGTGTATAAAATAATGGGAAATATACACTCTAACGAGAATTTTTTTTGGTTTTGCACAGTTTTTTTTTATATTTTTTTTAC
This sequence comes from Cheiracanthium punctorium, assembly GCA_038373885.1. NCBI lineage: Eukaryota > Metazoa > Arthropoda > Arachnida > Araneae > Cheiracanthiidae > Cheiracanthium > Cheiracanthium punctorium. Next base: position 88,262 of record JAWZYV010002088.1, read on the forward strand.
ACTAGTAATTCCATTCCTTCTCAATTAATCTGGCACCTTTTTGCTTGTTCCGTTTTTATATGCGAGGGTTTTTGGATAGCTTTTTCAGATTTCGAAACAATTTATACCGACACTCAGAAAATGGATAAAACGATATTATATATACGTTTAGTTTTTTTATTACAAACTTTTATTTTGATTAAAAAAATTCTATTTAACATCAGTGTGGCAAAACATTGTAAATAATTAAGAATGTTACAATGTCCGCGCTAGTGTGGAACTATTATATCAATTATCTTCTGAATGAATTCATTAAATGTATAAAATTTTAAGTTCTTTTAACTAGAATTTAAAATAAATGAAAAACTTATACACAATCCACACTAAACATTATCTACGGCAATGCTTTTAAATACAGTTGAATTTCGGTGTAAGTCATGATTCAACAGAAATATTTGTCTTTTCCTCTATAATACAACATCAAGTTTGCCGTTGAGTGTCGCCAAGAAGAGACCTACTGAACCTTCTTTTTCTTATCTTTCTATTACTTTTATATCGCATAAACTATCTATTATTATATCTATACCTCTCTACACCATATTTTAAACTTATTTACGCATTTCTGCAAGAGCAGACACTTACGATGATCCAAAGATATATATCATCCTCACATTTTGCAGTTCTGTTGCAACCTTTTATAACTGTTCCGCAAAGTGCCGTCCATACGTGTTCCTCTGTCAGTTCGAACTGCTTTTTAATCGTAATCTGAAGTTCAACTGCGATCCTCTCATAGCACCGATTATCCTCCTTCCCTCTAATCTTTAGGACTCATTCGATTCAAATACAAATTAGGGAAATCAATAACAAATCAAAGCTTTCCCGACAAAGTCCCTCGTTATTTGGATTAGACTTTTATCGCCAAAATAACACCGTGGTTATAAGTTTGTCCCCTTATGAGTTCTGTTTGCTCTCGAAGATTTCGGTTCCATGCCGACTTTGATCTCGATACCGTTGCACGCGCAACTAAGAATATCAGGTGCCCCAGAGTAATTCAGCGAGTGTAAAAGAAGTGTAAGTGCTGTTTGTTTTTCCGATAATAAAGTACACGGTTTTGCGGCTTTCTTTGACTTTTGGAATTCTTATCGGGAATCAATTGAATATCCGAAGTATTTGTAATAAATAGGTAATAGGTTTCCAAACACCTACCTTCCGCAGGTGACACAACTGTAGGATTCCGTAAAGCAAATTCCGAAGCTGGGGAGAAGCAGTCTTCAGAATCACCCGATTTTCCAGTTCACAAAAAGAATAATTACATGTAATGGAATCTTTTGTCATATGAAAGAAAACTGATACATATTCGCAATTGTGTATGGAAAGTTGCTATAATTTTAACGGCTATTTGAAAACAAAAAAGAGTTCATCCAGGATAATCACACAAAATCTTCTAATTATCATTCAAAATATTGTAATTTTCTGTTTATATGGTGTTTTCATAGATAGCTGAAATGCATTTGTTTCTTTGCGGACTAGGATATCCCAGGATATCTTGAGTTTGTAATTATCGGATATCTTTAATTTCACAGATGCTATATCGCTGCGTTGAATTTTGATATGTCCTCGTCACCGCTTTTTAATAACGGAAATTCCAACAGAATAACTCCCGTACATATTCCGACAAAATGCTTCAGAAATATTGACAGAACTGCAGTTGAACAAGCTAAACGGCATTCACATAGAACTTAAATGTGTCGTTCCTGAATTATTTCATTTGCATTGTTGGTGATAATCTGAGTTTATTTACGCAGAAACTTTCGGAACCCACGAGAAAGAACCCCAGGCTTCCGTTGACGGCAGTTTGACATAAAATATATCTCGAAAGTCGTAAAATAAAAATCAATCAGCATCAAATTGCATCATGTCATTACTGAATTTGTTGAATGCGAATGAAGATCACATGTCTGGAGAAAAATGACGTCATACTTATACCTTGTTACCATCATTCTACAAGCATAAGAAGAAATTTTATCAAAACCTTTTTTTATATAATCTTTTATGATGACAGCTGTGTTAGTACACCCTTTATCTGTCTATTCATACTTCATTTCTTCAAACCAAAATTTATAAAAGTTAAAAAAAGAATTACTTGCCCATCTAACCGGGTCGTGGAATGACATTCAATATACAACATTTTTCCATGCTGCAGAACAAATTCCGTTTTATGTAATTCAATATGTGGAACGTTGTATTTGAATGTCCAAGGGTCAAGAGGCGTTGAACTGCAGAGGTTTCGGTCGGTCAACCACATGGGTGGGGAACGTTGAGATTACGGGGTTTCTGACTTGACAGGTGGTGATGACTGCCAGGACACTACTGAGGTTTCACTCATCCACTCTTCAAGAGTTGGAGGATCATGACACCGGGAAGACAATCCACACTTATACGAGGAAGAATACGTCGTAAAATATCACGAAATATATCCAATAATGCGGTTTTTCTACTGGTCTGGAAATCACTTGAGGTGTTACTAGAGAGATATATCCCTGGGTTACTTTGATAAGAAAATTATTTTAAAGACCTTTTAAGATATCAACAAGCTTTGGGATTGAAGATGCACTCTTATTTATTTAACGTTCCATGCAGGATAAACTGCGCTAGATATCATCCTACCATATAAGAGGAAACTTCAGGGGAAATATAGAGCGGAGAGTATTATTATTTTAAAAGTAAAGGTTCTTATAAGTGTTATCCTCATAGGTTCCGTTTTTCTCAACCTCTCAGAATTATGTTTATAAACATTCTTGAAGTTTTATCTTTTCAAAATAAATCTGAATGCAAAAACTGCTCAAATGATTAAAAGGCAATACGAGGAATTATATAGAAATAAAAATTTAACGATAAATAATAACACGACTCATTTACTTTTAAAAAAATAAAACTTTAAAAAATAATTGGCATTTTTAAAAATATGTTCAAGCATAGAGTATAAAATATTAAATTAATTAAAAAAATTAATTTCCTTTTCGAAAAACTAAAGAAATAAAAAAAGTTGTTTGCTAAAAACAATTAATGAATTACAAATGCAATTGATAATTCCAAAGACATAGTTATTTAGCTTCAAAGCTTATTAGAAAATACTTTTTCTGATTCCTACCATACTAGTTAAATATTCTAGATTCTTATTTTTAACAATAATACAAGTTCAAGGTGATGGACTGGAGGAAAGTTAAAACTGTGATTTAATAAAAAATTGTTCTGGTTCGTGAAATTATTTTAAAATGTTGTTCAGGTTCACTAAATTATTCAAAAATGTTATTTAGGTCAAAGTTGTTAAATATTGCCAAAGTTCATGTTTAAAAAAAATACCTCTTACAAATGTCTTATCTAAATATTTTGAAAATTAAAAATATTTTTTCTTGGTTTAACGAAAAACACCTGTAAACGTCCAATATATATTTCACTATTTTCAGTTTTTCTCATACTATGTGGGACTAGCTATGCTTCATGTGTGTTTAAGACAAACAACTGTCATTTCAAAATGTCTTTCCAGCCGTACACAATAATTTCCATCGTAAGCACGTTCTCAGGACGAGGTACAAGTTTGACTGAATTCGGAATAAACAAAATAAAACTGAAGTCGCGACAGTAGATGGTACATAAAACTTTCTAGGTTAATTTTTCAAAGGGACTTTCATTGCAAAATTTACTGAAATGTCACATCTATTCGAAAAAACTTTCTAAATGTATCGAAACCTTATATTTAAACTATACCTAAGTTAGGGGAAGGAGAGTCTAACATTTCGCATGTTTATAAATAACTCTACTTGCAATAATACCATTTAAATGAAATTTGTAGTCTATATATTGGCCATATGTTGTCTCCTATCCACGTTAACATGAAAAACAAGGAAACATTTTTTCATATTAAAAATTATCGTTTTTTATTCAAAATCCGGATTCAGCAGTCAAAGCGGGGTAGGTTGTCACAGGTGTTGAGGCTGGTTGTTTGATAAGCCTAGTGCACAGTATAATCAAAAAGTTCTTTACAAAGTAACTTAACTGATCTCTACAGCTCGCTGTTGCGCCAACAGGAGATGGCAGTGGAAGACAGCACTTCATAATTTATAAGACTGAGGCAGATGTCGTTGTTTTTGGGGAAAGCAAAAAGAAAAAAATTTCATTCGTGGAAAGTAAACGCACCATGAACTTTGTTCCTATCTCATCAGTATTAGACGGTATTTTCTGAATTAGTATGAAGTATTTCACAGAATTTTTGCCTGAAAATTTAACCACGATATGATCATCGATCTCAAGGCCACTGATGTTAGGGTTTTACTTTCTCATTAAATCTTTGTTTATTGAGATATCGCTTTCTGTTTCCAATTAGACATATTCGTTGTCATATGACTTGTTGAAAAATCGTAAAAAAATTGTCCTTTTGCATTTTTTTGTTAGAATGCTGAGTCTAAGCTTTTTGCATTTATTTTTGTTTGTAAATTCGCTTGCAATTTAATTTTGCTTATAATTATTCGTTCGTATTCTAAAAGCATTAAGTATTACACTAAAAATGCTAAAAATGAAAATGAACATGTTTACGTAAATAAATGCCAATTTAAAATATCACATACCTTTGCAATTGCAGTTTCACTATTTTGATATACTAAGATAAAGATTTCGATTCTGTTGAATGGATACTGTCTACTTCAATATTTATCGATAGATATTGCTAAAAATACCTGTGAAGACCTACCGCTGGGACAACTTACCTTTCCTTCTCCTACATTAATTCTAACAGAACTGCCTAAATGCAGAGGCTTTACAGCCTAATCCTCATTACTAAACACAAGGAGAGATTTTCAATGTAATACAAAGAAAAGCACAAACTGCTAGTTTAGATCCTTTTGTTTTCAAATTTTACCTGCAAATCTAATCAAACTGTCAACACGTTGATACATTATATACAGATGCTCTTTTGTCTTTCTGGGGCTGCACTTTTTCCAAGATCAACACGCTCGGGAAAAAAAAAAAGAAAAAAAAAAAGGTAATCTTCTGAAAAGAGTTGACTGAACAGCAACAAGTCTCCTCGGGTTTCATTTCGACAGGTTTTTGCGGAATTGAATATATTGCGATTTCGAGAAAAAGTATATAAATAAATGCCGCGGTTCAGTTAGTTACCATTTTGCAACGAAAACGAGGGAACGGGAGTCACGCTGTCGATGTCGCTAAGTTTTCGCTCCGAAGTATAATTCTATTTTTGAGATCGCTTCTCGGGAACATTTTCAGGGAAAGAGGGGGAGATCAATTATCTCGTTTCGAGACTCATTGACTGGAGGGAAAAAAGAAAAAAAAAAAAAAAACAGATGACAGATACTTTTCAGGGGAGGTTAGGTAAAGGGGTCAACGAGACGGAAAGATCCGTTTTCTACTCCCGGTTTGCGGGGAAGCCAACCGCTGGTGACAATCAAACGCTCGTTTTGGGATCTTTAGGGATTACGCGGGTATTTACTACATGACAGTCTATGGAAGCTAAAACAAACACAGCGTGTTTTTACTATATCTGCGGTGGACTTATGCATGAAATATTAGTTACATATGTTACTGTACTGGGCTTGAATGAAGAGCCCGATAAAGGAAACGGTGGGCCCTAGGCTAAGGTGACCAGATCTTTGAACATAGAACCGGGGACATGTCCTCAATTCTGTAACAAAATTGGGGACGTTTTATAATTAATGAAATAACTATCAGTACTCAAATAAAAAACAATTAAATAATTAAAAATGGTCCCCAATTGTTTTTGCACATTTTGGGGACAAGTCAAAAAAAGGCAGAATTGGGAACTGTCCCCGAAAATTGGGGACGTTTGGCCACCTTAGCCGAGGTGGGGGGGGGGGGAATGGGCCCCACACGATAATCCCCTACCCTTTCCTTAGAAAAAAAAAAAAAAAAAATCATATATTCTGAAAAGTTAATTGCTTTTTTTTTTGTTTCATCCAAACACAAAATTTTATTCTAGTAATATGAAATAAACGAATATGTGTAATAACATCAGTGAAACTTCAAGTCGAAATTCTTTATGGACTATAAAGCATTTCAACGAATTGTAAAAAATGTAATTGATTAAAATTAGTTTATTCGAGTGTAAATGTGAGTTATTGTCATTGTTATCATAATTCAAACTATAATTTGAGATTTTTCTCTTTTGTTACTGTAATTTTTAAAAGGAAAAAATACATAAGATTTTTGGCCCCTAAAATTTGTGGGCCCTGGGCAATTGCTCCGCTTGCCCTGTTGGTAATAGGGCACTGGCTTGAATTTGTTTTAACAAACTACTTTCATTTTATGCGCAATATGGCTATTTAGAGAGGAATTATTATTTAATTGTAAATTAATTCGTTAAGGAAAGCCATGGTGGGGAATAGGGATGGATACGACATGAAAAAGAGAGCAATCTCGTCTCGCATAGAAAGTGCTAAACTTTACTTCTCTTTTCAGTCTCGACTCGCACCACCTTTAGAAGGGCAAATGCACAGGGGTTCAAGCCAATAGGGATATCAAAATCATATAAGAAAGAGGTACTTTTAATTATTTAAGCGATCGAACAATTAATTTAATTTTCAAAATACTAGTAAGATTGCCAATTATTTCACTCAGACATCCTCAAAGATATTGCCATTAGTATTAAGAATGCTATAAATTTGGTTTGTTTTTTGTCGAGAGTGAATATTAGGCATACACATTTACTACATAACAAATGAAGACAATTACGGCCTTCAGAGCTTTTTATATCTCAATTCCTTTGGTTTTCTTAGTAAGAATAATAATTGGCACTTACGTCATTTTCTACAGAATACATGGTGAAACTAACTTATCCCGTCTTATTTTAATTTTTGTTTCGTTTGAAACAAAATCACGTCATTATAGCATTTCCTTCAGTTAATACCCACGAAACTTTGTTAATGAAAATTATTTTATTTTGCTTCCAGAAAAAGACCTGTAAAAACTGCGCACATTAAACAGAACACATGTTATAGTTGTGTAATTCAACTTTAGAAAATTCCACTTCAAGCAACAGCAGCATTTAAATTTTCATGAAAATTACTAATCTCTACAATGAAGAAACTAGGTGAAAAAATAATTTTTAAATGAACGTAAATATTACTTTTGTGCTGTATGTTTCTATAGTTATCCTTTTTAAATTTGTTCTCTCTTTAAAAAATTTTTGAGCATTTTTAATAATGCTGTAACTAATTTTTATATGACCATGTACATCGTGAAATTAAAAAGTGAGTTTTTTTAACAAAAAATTATAGAGAAAAATATGTTTCACGAAATTCCAGTTTAATCTGAAAATAATTTCTAAAAAGCACTCTTGAAACAATTTGTTACTTGATTATTAATTTTTACCTATAGGTGCAGGATCGTTATGCCAAATTGCACTAAATTTGAAAATTTTCCAAAGAATAGAGAAATTAACTTTGATTATTTCGCTGGTAAAAGTGTTTACAAAAATTCACGAAGAAACACTCAAAAGGAAAAAATTAAATGTGTTTATTTTATTTTATTATTTATTTATTTTTGGTTACTTCTGTTTAATTGATATGTATGGTACTTAAACAGAAATAATTGTTTTCCAAATATAATAGAAATAGAGTAATTTGTATTATATGAACATTGTTTTTTCAAATACCAGCATAAAAATTAGAAATTAAAAAATACCTGAGGCGAACATAGTTACCTTCTCCTTACATCTATTAAATTACACACATTTTCGATGTTCTATAGAAATTACAGTATTTTCTTTACTTTGTACACGTATAATTTACAATATACTTCGTACATGAAAGTATCAGTGACGTCCCACCTGTACTGAAACCCTTTTAAGTTACCCTGTACCCTGTAAAATAAACTACCCAGTTGAAAGTAATAAGGAAAAAAGGAGCACCATTAGTTGCAATAACAATCCTACATATAAAATTTCAGTATTCTACGGTTTATAGTTTTTGAGATATACGAGTTACGTACATACGTGTAAGTCAACAAATTATTGTAAGTTACTAAAATATTTCTTGAGAATTTTTTCTATATTGGAACGATGCTGTAACTAATTTGAATCGGAGAATACTCACATCGTAATATTAATTTAACGGGGAGTTTTTCGTGAAACAAAAGATCATAGATCAATATATGTTCATGAAATTGCAGTTTAAGAGTGAAATTAAGAATAATTTCTTGAAATCAAGAAAATATCAATCAAAATTATACTAATTTGACAAAATTGACGAAGAGATTTTTGGAATAAACAAAACTGAATTCAACAAAACATTTTTCTCTGTAAAATGTAACAAACATCTAAGAGCCTCCGAAAAGCACACTATTTTTGCCGTAGTTTTCTGAGAAATATTTCAAAAGCTGTATTATCTACTTAGACTGATTGACAGGAAAATTCTTGTGACAGATACTTTGAAGAGAGGTCGACGGGTTAAGCAAAGGGGGTCGGAAAGACACCAAGCATCGGGTTACGGCCGGGCGCCTGCCTGTTAGCAGACTTGAGACATGATATGCAATGCTTCAAGTCAGGGTTACGTGGTTAATTGTCGTAAGCAGTCACTTCTTCCAGCGTTAGGAGTTTTAATTACCTATTACCTTCTTTCCCCATTGCAGTACATTAAGACAGCATTTCAAAGAAGTAGTTAACTGCCGACCATTTCAAATTTTAGAACTTGAGATGTATAAATCATTAGCAGCGTGTTTGTAAAAAGGGTGTTTTTAAGAAAATAAATAACTATTTTAAAGAAAATAAATAAATATTTAATAAAAAAAAATAATAATTAATTTCACTTCGAAATTTTGAAAAGTAGTTTAGTTAATAGTTTAAATGACATTGCTTTAACCCCCCCCTTCCTTCTTAAAAAAATTTAAAAAAATCAGTGCATCTGCTTCATTATTTATCAGACATAAGGTGGAAGTTAAAAATTGATCGAACGTAAATAATTTCAATGAGAAAACTTATTTTACAGTTTAAATTTTTAATTCGGGTCTTGTTAAATTACAAATAAATGAAAATCTTTTTATTATATCACTGATCCTAAATATAGCTTTTTGAATCCGGCATTACCTTTTACATTTTATCCTCTGGTTTTTATTTGAGTTTTTAGTATGTGTTTTGAATATTTCCTCCATATAATAATTTTTAGCAATTAATTTGTTTAATTTCGCCAAGTACTTGGCACCCGTGTTAACCCACCAAAACGAGGGTCAGATGTCGAATGGATGTACATTTATCTTTATTTAACGTCTAAAAGGGCTAACACGGGTGTCAAGTACTTAGTGAATACGGCCGTATGCATGATATAGATTTTACAACAGTCAAAGGATAGCAGTATCGTACAGTGCCCTCTATTAATTAAAAAAAAAGAATCTGCTGAAAAATTAATTGATATGTTTGCAGGCTATTCTGGATAACTTTATTTTTTGCTCTCCGGAGAAAAAAAGTTATAAAGTTTTTGCTCTCTAAGCAATTTCTCTCTATTATGTTGCTGATTGGTATTATTTTTCTGTAGCATATTAGCTTTAAGAAATACGATTTGAAATGTTTTACAAAATATAGTTACACTTCCTGCATTTCTAACTTGTGAAAACTTATACGTTGAAACTGCCCTATATGGCTATTATAATTGACGCAGGATTGAGGACAATCGTAACACTATGCACTGATATTAAAATTCTACTCATCGTGTCAAATGTTATTCAAAGAATTGCATTTATGCGAATGATTTTGATTTGAAAGGATTTGCGAAGTCTAGCTCAATGTGAATTCAGTTTTTACAGTAAGATATATATTAAATGTTAACAAAAAATGTTCAAAACTATTACAACCAACAGCTTGAACAGTCTCTACTACACTATTTGAGTCTCTTCTCAAAAAGTAGAGACTTTTGAGTAGAGACTCAAAAGTCTATTGTAGTTTCTACTACACACTATTTAACATTCTTCATGGGATTATTCATCAGCAGTGTGTTCTTACATGTGGTGTTTTCCATTCTTGTTAGTATTATAGCTTGTCTATTAATATGAATAATCTATTTACACAGCATTTTGAATTTCCAAACTCAAAATATATTTTTTATAGCCGTAACATGTTTTCATGCCTTTGTATTTAGTTTAGTAAAATGAAATACCCCATCAATATTGGTAGGTTTAAAACTAAATCTCTTTCTATATCTAATGTAAAAATGATTCATATTTATTGAGAAAAATCCAATCTAAAGTTTTGTAAATCTAAAGACACCTACCAATCTAAAGACACGGACACTTTTTTTTTTCAAGTTCTTCAAAGCAAGAGGATTCTTTAGATGGTCCATCACATTTAAGAAAACAAACAAACAAACAAAAAATAAGAACCATATGCGTAGAATATAGAACTGAGTTTTTTTTTAAGTTGTTCAAAACTGTTTTTAGTAAATGTTATACAGGAAATCTTTCGAGTAATTATCTGTAGTAAATTTCTGTTGTTATGATTAATTTATTGAAGAAATATAGAAAGCGATTTGTACTAATATTGTCAAGTAAAAATCTCTCGACGGGTATTTTCAACGGTAAAAATACTACCATTAAAAAGAAAAAAATCTTTTAAAGAGACATCTTAATCACAATTCCTGACTTTTTAACAAAGAAGAAGCTATGTAACCACATTGAAAACAAACATCCCCATGCTTCGACAAGCTCTGCGACTTGCGCGACAGCCAAAGACATAACTTTCTCCGAACTCCTCCCGTAATAAAACAATGGCTCTGGGGAATGAGCTGCAGCCAGAAAACATCCCGCTAAGCGCTAAAAATCTAATTTTAGTCTCTTTAGAGGATCCTTAATCGAGGCTCCAAGAAAAGAGAAGAGCCGACTAAGAAAAGACCTCGCGGAATCCAGAGGGAAAGACGTTAGAATGCACGCCATAACTCATTAACGACCCAAGAACTCCTTAAGTATCTTCCATTGACAAACATCTTCATGGCTTTTTAAGTGGCGTTCAAAATACACACACACACATGCACTTAATGACTGCAAAAATGCGAAGCGGGGCGGACAGGACTTGTCAAGTCAGGGGAGAAGCCCCTTGTCTTCTGAGGTCTTCAATTCGAGAAAAACGTCCCTCGAATGGGGGTAAATTCCGTGATCGCGGCTCATGGTAATCGGCCTTCTCGCTCTCTTGAGTTGGAGAGACCCAACCTTGACTTGACAGAAACGTGTTAAAATACCATATCCTCCTCTGTCGAGTGAGAGGGATTCCTGCCTGACGACGTAGCGAGAGACAAGAATATATCACATTTTACAAGAAGGCATTGTTTCAAATTCCTCTAATAACAAGGCTCGACAACTGATATGTTGGTTCACAGATGTCAGTGGGAGACGTGTTGCGACTATTGTCTAAGTAGGCTTTCGTGTTTGCTTGGATTCTTTCTGTCTCCCGTTTAGAATTGATGCACTTTTATTTTGAGCGATATCTGTTTTCCACTTAGCGAACAGCAAAGCTAGGTAGAAGTCTCTGAATAACCTTTGAAAGACACCGTGAAATATCACCAATAATATGAATACAGAAATCTTTGAAGACATTAATAAATTCATAGAATTATTAGTATTATTTTAAGTTTTACGCAGAAAATATGTGATATGCACTAATAGGATCTATCTAAAGTTTTTGCATTATATGCTAAATATCAATTTATACTGAAAGTTTGAATGCACTCATGGTATCATACCATGGTATCATACTCATGGTATCATACCATAAGTAGCACTCATGGATATTCATATTTTCATTCATAAAATACGTACGTGTTTAGATAATTTTGTGCTTAAGCACAAGTAAACTGACGATTTTTGAACAAAATTTTTATAAATGTCCAAAGCTATGGGTGATGTTAAGATGTGCTCCACTTTCTTTTAGAAAACATTTTGCGATATATTAGAGTGCTCTTAATGGTAATCAACTGTGGCTTCTCCAGAAATTGGTCAGTAAAATGCAGCTATGATATGAAGGAAGCTTTAAGCTGTTAAAAAAGTTTACATAAATTTAAAAAAATCTGAAAAACGTTTTAACTGTTAATCAATTAAATGCAGGAAAATGGATTAAACCTTCAAATTCGGCAAAAATAATTTTTTTTAGAAAGTGGTTTTTTAACTGAAAAAGTTTCTTCTGGAGAGATTTTTTTTTTCTGATTTGGTAAGCCTTCATATACATTCTTTTGAGGTTGCTGACTGATTTTAGGGCATGGAAACTGTTGCAGAAGAAGTTGAAATAATAAATACTTATGTTTCAAAAAAGAAAGCTTCTAAAGGGCTACGAATAGGGCTATAAATGGTTAATTAATAAGAAAATGAGCATTGAGTGCATGAAGAAATATTTCTTTATTCAGTCGAACCTCGTTAAGACGAAGTCGAAGGTTATCAAAAGTCTTTAACCGAAATTCGGGTTAACTGATAAAAAAGCAAAAGTCAAGACGTGATTCGGGAATTGTTCCCCTTCGTCTGAAGGAAAATTTCGTCTTAAGCGTTCACTTCTTAAAGAGGTTAAACTACATTGCATTATGATCATTTTACGATGTGGTAGTTTAAGAGAATTTAGAGTGTACGCATTGATATTGGGTATTCGGTATTGTACCGATCTCTTATCAATCTATCATCTTTAGCTTGCTTTACACTAGAGATAATTCTGATTAATTGAGCATTATTAATACATTTATTATTAAATTATCATATTTCGTTGCAATTGAATTAGAACAAACAAACAAATACTGACTCTACCAACTTTTTCTCCTTCCAGACCACAGCTTATGGCATGAAAGATGCAAGTGATCCTTGGAGGGGAATCGCACCTTCCGCATCTTATTATTACGACCCCAGTTTGGCGGCTTATGGGTAAGTATCTGTTTACTATGTGTGGCATTATGATTCTATTTTCGTACCTGTTTAAAATTTTTAACTCTGGCTTCTATTTTTCATATTCTATAAAATCTGGTCATTTTTAGGCGTATGACTTGGAAATCTTTGTGTCCATTAATGGCAACTCTCTTCTATGTTCAGACACTGCTCGCAAACACATTCCAGCTTAAAATTTGCATGAAGATGCATAAAATTATCAACTGCTGAGATCGAAAACCATCAGATAACAAGACAAATATCAATCCCATGTTTAGGCACATGCTTGTTTGTCATTACAATATTTTGATATCTTGTTGAACATTTATTTATTTGAAATCAATGTAGAAAAACGGCATTACTTTGCAGAGCCCCCGAACACTAATAGCTAAAATATCAATTTCAAGAACATATTCAGGACATGACTTCCCGGTTCCTTAATAACTTGTTTATTTGTGATGACTCATTTATATAGTGCAGTTGTTCTGACGTATTCAATTCTTCATGGAATTTAATATTATTACGACTTTATTGTAACGAAATGTATTAATAAGCAATTTTCACTTCTGTATTGTGTCAGAAAGAGTTAATGTAAACATCTACAGTTACTGTTTCTGCGTAAACGAAAGAGTAGAGTAACATATAACTTGATAATTTTAGTACCCCGAGTAGTTAAAAATCTGGTTGATTTTTTTATTTTTAATTGCTATTTTAACAATTTTTTAAAATTTAATTTCATTACTATCCATTCAGAAACATTTTGAAGCAATAAAATATTCGTTTAATGATGTACAAGAAACGAGATGAAGAAATTAAATTGTTGGGCTAATACTATGTAGTCATTCAACTAAAATATGTTTCATTTTTTTTAAAGTTTGTAAATAAATTATTAAAGAATTTAATTTTTTTTATCAAAATGTGTGCTTCAAATTAATATTTTATTTATAGATTTTATTTATTTACTTTTTTTTCTGTGGAGAGGGGGTGGTGTTTAGTTCTTAAGAATGCTTACTGATTTTTTATTTAAAATAAACAATTATCGTTTTAAAATTTGTTTTGTAATTTATGTATAAGCGTGTATTATTTAAGAAATTGTAAATTTGTAAAGCAGACAATATCTGTTAAATCTACAGTTTAATATGGCAGAACTCATAAAAAAAAACCAACTTTTAGCATGCATGGTAAATGTTTGCTTTATTTACCGTAGCTATGGAGGACTGGACTTTAACGGTGCACGAAGGAAGAACGTGACACGAGATTCGACGAGCACACTGAAAGCTTGGTTAAACGAGCATCGCAAAAATCCGTATCCTACCAAAGGCGAGAAGATCATGTTAGCCATAATCACCAAGATGACGCTCACTCAGGTAATCTGCATTATAATATTAAATATGTGTACATAGGGTGCTTCAGAATTGTGTGTATGCAGGCTTTGAAATGCAATGGAAAATTTATTTTCCAGCCTGCAGGTTTAAATATATGGGAAAAGTAAGGGATATCGACCAATTTGAAAATTAAGAGTACTTTCTGGCCAAATTGAGTGTTACAAGTGATGGTTACAATTGATTTCTATGTACAAGTCACGACTGATCGCGTACTTTGCTGTAAAGTTTGATAAAAGCGGAGTTCTTCATAGCGCTGTGGGTTAATTCATTAAGCATATTTTTCTGATTAAATATATTAAAACAATTGCTAAAAACATGAAGCGCTTGTTTTATGATTAAAAAAATTATTCTAATTTTTGCGACACTGAGATAATTCATAAAGCTTTTCTTATCGCCCTGTTACTGACACAATAACAAATATATTAAGTGTCTTTGCTAACCGATCTGATGACCTAAACGTAAGCAAGCCAATTACGGTGATGAGCACTTATGACGATTGCTCCAAATTGACTTTAATAATTTTGGACGTCAAAACATTTACAGCTGGAGTGATTGAAAATGAAAATGATGGTGTATTATAAAAGTATTCGGCTGTTTAATGCAATAAAACGAGGTTGACAAGCTACAGTGAATTGCGTAACTATTGGTTCTTAATCGCTTACAGTTTAGGGGGGGGATTAGTAAAATGGTTGATGAGGTAATACGTTAGCACTGATTGATGCTTCACACCCTTCTTTTATGATCTTTGTTCCCACTGGCTAATTTTGTATGTCCTCTACAAATGAATCTTTATGTGTGTGAAATGGTCATTTTGTGAGAAAATCAATATCTTTGAACTATTAAAATGTACAAAGTGATTAAAACTCTTCGAAAAAAAAATGTGAGGGTTGGTAAAGGGAACCAAGACATTCCAGAATCACACAGTGATGTGGGGTACGAAACGTCGTCATCATCTACATCTGTTAATAATCACTTTTGAAGATATTAGAAGAGTATGTGTTGAAGTGACAGTGAACTTTCAGAGCATGGTTCGTCAAAAACTAATGTACGTTTCACAGAAAGTTCTTGAATAAAAAATGGATAGTTTACAAATTCCAATTTTATTTCATGGATCAAATTGCCGGAGGAAAGCCCAGTGTTTATGAAACTCGATTAAGAAATTAGATGAAAGCTTCCCCCGCTTACCGAAATCCTGCTGTCTTTATATCTACAATCTGCTGTGTGGCCCCTGATGAGAGTAGCTGTGATTGCTATTAATTCCATTTTGCACTTAAAAAGAAATCTTGTTTCTTATAGTAATTCTTTTTTCACACATGTGACCGGCCCCCTGTATTGCTGTTTCTTGGAGGTACAACGGTTATTGTTTCAGTCATTAGTTTATTTTACTTTTGCTATATATATATATATATATATATATAATACTTAATAGAATGATAAAACAGATTATTTAACACACGTTTCTCCTACTTTAATTATATATAGTAGATATAGTAAATATAGTAGATAGTTGTCAATATACACCGGTGGTTAGTCTGAATAAACTAGAAGATAATCAAATATTCGGTCTTTCACCTTCGTATTTGGTGTATGTCAAGGGCGGATTAAAGGGAGGGGGACTGTGGGGGCGCCCCCCTGAGGAAAAAGAAATTAATGTAAAAGATCCTATTTTACTTCCATAAAATGGATGTATATGTCAATCTTCCAACTAACCACCCCCACCGACAAACTAGCATTAATCCGCCACTGGTATATGTTGACATTCACCGGTGAAAGCCGACATTCTCCAATGTCGCTCTTCCACAGTAACATTTTATTTGTGTGTGTGTACATATGCTATTTAAATGACATTTGAAAGCATTCGAAAAAATTCTCTCAGGTCTCTACATGGTTTGCAAATGCTCGTAGGCGGCTTAAGAAAGAGAATAAGATGACGTGGGAACCAAGAAACAAAATGGACAACGACGATGTGAAGGATTTCGACGACGATGATGACGACGATGACGATCGAAGGACGAGGAGTGAGAAAACGGACGATTCGAGGACGGGAAGATGCGAAAGTGAAGATGAGGGAGATAGGCGGGGAACAACTTCATGCGACAGTTCAAGTAAGAAAACAAATATATATATATTTTTTTTCAATTCTCTCCTCCTAATTGAAGAATACTGGGCAAAGAATAAAGACAAAGTTTCGAATTTAACACCTAAGATTTTATCTAATTAGGTAAACATAATTAGGTATGAAAAATATTTTCAAAATATTGCAGTAACCTATTCCCCCCTGAGTGAGAAGATAAGTATTATAATATTGTAAGATAAGTGATAAGAAGAAGATCAACATTTTTTTTTTTTTTTAAGACGATACAAAAATTTTAAGACAAGTGAACTTAAGTTCATCCCCATAATAAATTCATGTTTAAGTAAATTTTCAAGCAAGAATGTCCGGTGTCGTTATTGCGGTATATCAAAAAATTACAATATGGAAAAAGAAAAACAATACAATTTTTTATGTATTGAATTTAAAATCACAGTACTTTGAGCCGCTTTAAATTGTATTTTTATTAAACTAAAGCAGGAATCTGTGGGATAGTTGTATACTCTGCAACTTTGAGCAGTCATGCGTACTAAAATGTAGTTTTTAAATTACTTAAATAAACTTTAATCAATTTTCGCTAGTATATTTCCCTAACACAGTGCTGTTTAATATTAATGACAGTGTAATTTTTACGTCAATATATATATATATATCTATATATATATATATATATAATGCCTATGCCTTGTGCTTTGTAATATTAATTTTGTAGTGTTATTATTAAATGGTTATAGTACTTCTCCTATTATCAGCATTTTGTAGTTCACTCAAAATTATTGGCAATCAGCTCAGTCTTTTAAAGTGAGCAGAATGCCACCAACTTTGATATATTTGTTCGTGGAATGTATAAGAGAGATGAGCTCAAAGAACTAAATATACAATTAAAAATGTCCTCTAGGTATCGCTGAACCGAATAATGGCAAGTTTAACTAATGAAGTGATTCAAAGTAATCATCAAACGATCAGAAGCTTGTGAATAAATGCCAAAACTGTTTGCTCATTTCGAGTTGGTCATTTCTTTTATTAAATTTCCTCTTAATATATGCATTGCACCACTTAGCAAACATGTACAAACAAAACTC
Source organism: Cheiracanthium punctorium (assembly GCA_038373885.1). Taxonomy (NCBI): domain Eukaryota; kingdom Metazoa; phylum Arthropoda; class Arachnida; order Araneae; family Cheiracanthiidae; genus Cheiracanthium; species Cheiracanthium punctorium. The sequence continues at coordinate 105,709 of JAWZYV010002088.1, forward strand.
AAAAGGAAGATAAAAAAAAAAACAAATAAAAATCCGTGAGCGTATTTCGTGTGTTAAGTCCACACACCAAAGTCAGTGGCCATTCGCTAACTGTTTTTGTTTAAACGAGGTTTAAATATAACCATCTTGCTTATTTTGATAAAATTTAAAAACAGAAAAAAAAAACAAGCATCTAAGTTTTGATACGCTTGCCGCATTCTTTATCGCAACTTTTGAAAAGTTACATTTGACCATTTCTAGCTATTTACTATAAAGGAAAAAGAAAGAACCAAAAAGGAGATGAAGCGATACACAAGTACGCGATTAAACTCTCTAACAAGTCGACAAATTTCCTGGCAAATAACATTGTTTCATTGATATCTAGGAATCTTCTGAGAGGCTGTTTGCAGGTTATCGCTTTGGGGAAGACTTCAATCATACGGATGTAAAAAGGATGATGCCAATCACATTTGTGTGATAAGTTTCTTTAAGGGCGACGGGTTATTTTATTCAACCGTGCAAATGGTACGCATCATTTAAAATGCGATTTTGCTTGTTTGCAGCAAGAAGTCTGCTTGCACCACGAGTGTATCTGATAAGAATTACATTTGCAAATTAATGCAAATCAAAAATTTATTACAGTTCACAAAAGCTTTATTTTAACAACGTGTGCTCACTGTAGCAGCTTTATTTAAATAATCCTCGCTCGAGATGAAAAAATAAATTGAAATTATTATTCTGTAAGAGTTTTGATGCTTTAGATTAGCAGAGTAAGATAACATCCAGAAGACAGCTGTACCTTTTTTTAGCTGTTTAAAAAATTAATTTAAACCTACTTTAAATTTTACAATTTGTAGTTTTACTTAGTTATCCAATTTCAATGACCAAATTTACTGAGTTTGATCATTAACAGTTTTACTTAAGTACCTGTTTAGCTTTATATATTAGCGGATCAGTTACAGAATTTGTTGATTCTTTCAAGATTGACTTAAGTATTTAGTGTAAATACACTAAACTTGGCAAATTACAAATTTCGTGGCTATTTCTGAGATGTGCACAGATTGCACTATTCTGATTCCTGTATAAATAATGCATCGAATACAATCATTAGTCAAGTTACTTTATTGTTACTTTACGTACCTTTATACCAGTTTGTAGGCTAACGTGAGCGACTAGGATATGTGTGTTTCTAAAGGTGTAGAAGAGGGAGCAGTAAAATATTCACTGCACGTTAGATCATCAAGCAAGGAAACAATCTAACTCAACTGAAAGAATTATGTTATCATTGCCACTAATCAATTGTCCAATGCTGTTGCTTCTAACATGATGCTCTGGAGAATTTAAAATGTAATCAATTACGATCAAAACGCCATCCTATAAGAAACATTATGGCTGGCTAAGGAAGGAAAAATAAAATTTAGTATAGTACATTAATGCGTAAATATCGATGATTAAGATTGAAAAAGCAGTTACCATAACCAATTCTTATTATAAAAAGCATGTATAATCTGGAAAGCGAAAAACTGTTATCGTTTCACCGCTGTTTCAATTTGAAAAATGTTCAGAAATGAAAATCGATAACGCGCCATATGCAATAACTTTAAACGCCTAAGCAAGCAGAGTTCTGAAATATAATAATTAGCAACTTCCGAGGATCGCCCCTAATTCACTAACTTGCAAAGGAGAGAAATTCATACGTTTATTCCCATGTCACTTTCCTCAAAACTGGACTCCTCAATTTTTAACGTGATCCCCTCCCGAACTAAGATAGGAATAAATTTGTGCCTCCTACTACACTTCATTTGCATGTAAATGAAAACGGGCCAAGTGATCATCTGGCCTTCCCCGACTTTTAGATCTCTCTGAGCAAATTCCCGCCTGGCCATATTTATTAAAACCCTCTTCCACCTCCCGTCCCTCCCCCGACCCCCCCATTCTTTAACTTCCTGCCCCCCTCCCCTCCTTCCCTCGTCGCCCATTCTCTGGGCTAATCTCGCCCATTCTTTTGCCATTTTAACGCATTTTTTATCAGCATTTTTTCGCCATTTCCCGTTGTTCTCATTTTCTTCGCTTAATTCATTACCTAATTACATTTTCGCCCGTCTGGAAAACGTTTTAATTTATCTTTCCCCGAGATTTTATTTTCATTTTTCAAACTCTTTTTCTTCTTTTTTTTTTTAAACTGAGGCAACTTAACATCCACTTGTTGTGTGCTTAATTATGCATTAGATATCCCCCCCTCTCACCAACACTTTCCCTGTCTAAATAAGGGGAGGTACTCTGCGCATATATATATTTACAGAGCGACAACAGATTTTATTTCGTTCTTTTCATGCTTTTAATTATTTTTTTCTTTCCGGTGGCAACAAAATTTCTCTCGCTTGACCCTGTTCAATAAAAATTAATAAAGTTGTATTCAATTACGAGGAAGCGTGAAGAGCGGTACCAGGTTTTGGTCTCTGTAATAATTTTAATTGGTTTATTTCGTGTTTGTTTTTCCGGATAAATTATTCGCGATATCTCATTCATTCTGATGTGTCGTATGTAAATTATACGTCGATATCTCATTTTGTTGTGTATGCAAATTAAATTTGTCTCTGAAAGTTCTTAATAGGATACTAATGATTATATTCTACGATGAGATGAGCTGCATTTATAAAGGTGGAAAAAAAAAGATTGTCAGGTTCGTCTTGAAATTGAATTTTCCACTATACGCTTTTGTGACCAAATGTATAAATTGAGTTTTTCGAGAAATTGGAAGTTCTTGTTTGTTTTAATAAATTACTAAGATGGAATTATTTACTATAGAACACATTAATTTACTTATTCCTAGACTTCTGTAAAACCTGTAAAAATGGTCTCAGCGTAGCAATGCTTAAAAAAAATATTTCTTCGTGTGCATAGCACTACATTTACTATTAAAAATTTCATAACTTACTTCAATCAGTATTATCACAGAATATTAAAATTTTCATTAAAAGTAAAGTTCAATTAGAATTAGAGTAAGATTTCAGTTTGAATATAATTTAAAAACTTCCAATAAAAGTTCAATTTTTTTACTGCATTACGCATTTGTTTTTCAGACTTGAAATTCCCCCAACATTTGTTCCTTTCCCTTCATAAATGTCAATTTGAAACACATATAGTAGTCTATATATTTTTGAACTAATATCAAATATCACGATGATAATAGAAATTTTTGTTCGTACATTTTAGACTGCGCATTGAATTTTGGAGAATATGCTAATTTTTTTTTTTTTTTTTTTTTTTTTTTTTTTTTAAGCTTCTAGCTTAGGACATGCCATTTGAAATCCTTTATAATTTTGCAATTATGTTCATATGCATAGTATTTTATTATTAAACATGGTATAAAATTTACTTAGGGTATAGAAGGATGTTTCTAAAATTAACTAGAGAATGAACGTTAAAAAACTTTTAAAAGTATGTCAGATCGATGGAAAAATATTATCTTATCAACACTGGAGTTAAATGGTTCAATGTGATGAGTTACTTATTTTGAATGTTTAAATAATACCATTTTTATGAAAATGATTTGCTTTTAGAGTACTCTTCTATTATAGGGTTGATTCTTTCAACAAATACAAGTTTTAAACTTAAAATATGATGCTATTTCATCATGTATCTATTCATTTTTTAGCATAAATTTCATTAATTGAGGTAACTTTCTAGTTTTCATTATCAATAACTGTCCAATGTATTTTGATGGCATGTAATTTTTTTTATTGTAAGAAAGAGGAGTGCTGTCATTACTTAAAGAAATCTTTCAAACATTCAATTTATAAGATATAATTACATCTATACATTTATACATAGACATTTATAAATATTCCTTGAAAATTGTCAAATATTTTACTATATCCTCTAATAATTTGTATTAAAACTTTTAAAACAAAAACTTTGTAAACAAAAGCTGTAAAAGGTAAAAAATAAAAGAGCTATAATAATTATATATTAAGAATTTTGATGTATCGGCAAATTTTGCTAAAAACGCAATTTGCTTTCATTCTCGTTTTCTTCACAAGCAGAAAACTATAGGAGTTTGTCAGTTTATAACATAATTCACTGAAAGAACAGCCAAAGATAATGAGTTTACAGATAAAGTTTAATTTCCTTCTTGTAAAAGATTGACAACGAGTAAAAAACTGTCGTTAAAATGATAATAAAAATCAGTAGTTGCATTGCAATAAGTGCATTTTCTGTCAAAGAACATTTGACGAATATTGATTGAACTGCTTCATAATATTCTTTGAATTCTGAATAAAAGTCATGTCTGAAGAAAAATTACTTAGTTTAATAAAACTCAAAACTGTCCGTTTAAATTATTTTAAATAGATTGTACAGCAACTTACTGAAAGTCTATTGTATTGGAAATTTGAAATTAAATGCTACAAAACACTGCTCTTGTATTGTTGTCTGAGTATAAAATTAATTTAAAAGTTTAAGTCACAAACAGTGGCGCACCCAGGATTTTAGTTTAGAGGGGGCTGGGCTACATACAAATACTGCTGAACTCGGTCATCGTGACCTCGGTTAGTTGAAACTCTCTTATAACGTCAAAATATGCGGTATCACTTGACTGTCCCATAGAAGACAAGCAATGTAACTCATTATAGAGTCATAAATAATTATCTGATCTTTTGAGCGACGTTGTAACCATGTGTAACAGTGTTTAAACTAACTGTAAGCATTTATTTAAAAACTTTTTTAAATAAATGTCTTTTTTGGTAAGAAATAATTTGAGGACAATTTAAAAAAAAAGAAAGAGCTAAAAAAATTAATTAATTAGCGACAATTTTCATTTTTTTAACTCTTTTCACTTCTAACTTTCTACCTTTAGGGGGGGCTTCAGCCCCCATAGCTCCCCCCGTAGGTGCGCCTATGGTCACAAATATGTATTAATTGGACGAATGAAGAATTAACATAAAACACTCAGTATCAGTAAGTGAAAATATTTGCATCATGCAGGAAAATGTCAGAAATAATTAATAAAAACAATAAAATAAATTGAAATTTTGAAAAATCTGAATTAATCTATCAGAATATGATTTAAAATTTCATTCTGGTAAAATGACTGTGTGTTTTGTTTTGAAAATATCAATTTCTTCACTATACCCCCAGAGGAAACTTTTAAGCGGTCAATATATATTTTTTACTTTAAAAAAAATGTTTTGTAAAATGTTCCAAAGATTAACTATTAACAATTTCGCAATATTCAAGGTCTCATATCAGTTACGTCGTCTATGGTCCTGACTTACAAATCAGTATAATGACGTTCCTTCTCGAGAGCTTAAGAAATGATCTGGAAAATGTTGAGAAAGAATTATTCATACATTCATTTCAGTGCAGAGCCAATTATTTATGACGTTGCATTCTTTCTTTTTGCAGTTGACAGCTCTGCCCACTACGCATCTTCGCAACTTCCCGGCCGTGGATCGTATCACTTGTCCCACCACCGAGACGAAAACAAGCTCACCACCGGACCTCACGGGGTGGACCATCAGACATCGCCAAACCTCATCCCCACTTCCGAATTCACCCCGACAGACAGCTCCTCGTCACCCAATCTCGGCGGGCATCACCTGACATCACCGATGGACGGCAAGGACCCTTCCAAACAGTCCTCCGAGGATGATTCCGAGATGGCTGCTGGCAGGGCGAAACCCAAGATATGGTCGCTGGCCGACACGGCCACCAGCAAAAGCCCACCCGCGGCAAGCGAAGGGACTGCCGGCAGCATGATGGACATGTTAGGACACTGTGGTTGGTTTTCAGTGAACCCTTATCAAGTCACCACTGGTGGTTTTGGTGGTTATCATCCCAGCGCATCGGCAGCGTTCTCCAGCGGTCAGTGTTCTTCCTCCGGGCAGGGATTCCCGCAGACGGACACTCCACCCCAGACACCCCCGAACATGAAAGTGTCGTCCGGGAATTCGACGAACTATCTGAACGCCCAGGGTGGACAACTGTATAACAGTCCGACGGCAGGTGGCATGAACGCGAACTCGGCAATCCAAGGTGAGATCTTACTGGATAGAGTTCATTTCTCTCTCTGTTAACTCTTTGTCGTATTTTGATGGGAGGACAGGGTTCGAAAGATGTACATCAGAGCACCGATTAGCCTAGCTTGTCTGGACCGTCTGTAGTTCTGATAAGCGGGAGTTTGGATAGTTAGATTGGCAATTCAAAGTATGCTTCAGACCAGGATTTCTCTCATTTTTTCCTCTCGTGGAGTGCTTTGAGGACCTATGAATTTCCACGAAGCACCTTGTGGTGTGAATTTAAGTGCAGTGAATTAGAGTCTCAGTCAAAGAAACTGCTTTTTCGTGGTTTCTTTGACGGAGCACAGTCTGAGAAATTCCTGACTAAACTAAAATGATTATCCTGATGTTAATCCTGATTAAACTAAAATGGTTAGCTTAACGATTTTTTAATATAGTAAATTATGTTTTGTTAAATTTATTAATAAATGGGTAGATTAAAAGATTATTGTTCGAGTAGAAGACACAAGATGAGTCTACGGTGAAGGTGAGGGTTGGGGATAAAAGGATTAAACAAAAATTCTTTTGTCCTGAACTTGGTTTTGCTCACGATTTCCAAGCTCTTATTTTGATATTACTGCTCTCTACGATACACTGATCGGGGGATGTTTCAATTTCCCGTATCATATAAATAAAGAGAAGATATAGATGTTTTTTGAATATCTGAACAATTCGGTTAATTAGAATTCGGATAATCGGTGCTCAACTGTACTTTAAAAAAAGACCTACACGATACTCAAAAAGATGTACTACAAATAAAGATTGAGTGCGATGATCATTCATTTTTATTTCCACGAGTAAATCTAGCGACACTTGATTCAAAATAATTATAAAAAAAGTAGTTTGTTTAGTACACCTCATTAGTGTATGGGACACATTTTACTAACTGGGAATTTTTTGTACGGGGGTCGTATACAAATTTAAGAAGCGTAACTTTCTGAAAATGAACGAGAGGGATTTCTTCTTAAAGTAGTCTTTTTCCCTACCGTATGTTGAACATTTCTAGGTACATTCCCACTTATCTCTAATAAATAAAGAATTAAAGCGTGTTACAACCTTTACGGTACACACTGTACGCAATCTAGCGCCATCGAAATTTAAAAACTGTCATTTCAGCGATCCAAAGGTCCTCCGTCTTATTAATTACTGTACTTAGTCACTTCATCTTTTCCCCCTGTGACACCAGATACACCGTCTCATATTTGTTGGAAAACAAACCCCCCGATAAAACTGAAGAGGGAAACAATAAGATATCAGCAGCAGAGCGTTCTGCGCTGATTAGAATAACGCCCGGTGTGTGTACCCCAAGGGGGCATTGCGCTCGCTTCCTCCTAAAGCCCGGGTTTCCTGGGAGCGGCAGCGTCCAGCGCTCGCCTTTGACAACCGCGAAAAAGTGCCCGAGGTGACATCTGTGAAAAACTGTCCACAGCTGTCGCGAAAGGGTGGTTTCCTGCAGGCGCGCGAGCGCGCGGCATTTTTCTTCGTCCACTTTCTGGAAAACGGTTGTTGGGCAGGCATTCTTCGTTCGTGCTATAAACTGATTTTACAACATGCATATAAATAAGAAATAATTGGATTATCACATAAACATGGGTATATTCTTTGCCTGATTACCACGTGGGTGTGCCGGGCAATAGCCCGGTGTTCTGTAAAATAAGGGCCCCCAAATCTCTCGATTTTTGGAATTGTAAATTCATAGACACTACAAGAATATTTTTTTAACACTAAATAGCCACATTTTTTAAAATGATTAGTCACAAAACATTTTTTCATACCTCTTGGAATTTATTTTTCTTCCTTTATTTTTTTTCTTTTGATTTTTTTTTCTTTTTTGTATTGAATACATACTTACATGTTATATCTGTTATTATCTAAAAGCGTTTAATTCTGACTTTGAGTACATACAAATGTATGAAACGTGCTAATTTATTTTCGTTTTTACCAAATATAACATGAAAAGGGCCCCTAGATTCACTCTCGCCCCTGGAACTCGTAAACCCAGGTTGCGGCACTGTATTGAATCAAGAAACAAAAAGTAAAATAGGATGTTTTTAAAAAATTTGTTTACCTAAACACAATAAAGAATCACAGGGGATTTCTAGACACAATCGAAAATTCGTTTTTTAGTATATTTCAGGTACAAAGTCCCTTTAAATACAAAATTAATACTTAATGATGAATTAAACCTTATTTGTTTAGAAAAAAGAACGTACAAAATGTATTTTGATATTTTTCATATCTCATTCAATGCATGTGTGTAATAGCAAACAGTATATACATTTGTAACATGTAAATATATTTTTTTATTCTTTTGTATCGTTGAGTATATAATTATGAAAAAAAAAAAATGTGATTTATGAAAATATGCGACTGCTAAGTTCTGTTTAATCAAGCATTAATTAGTACTTATATTCTCCATTCACAATAAATAACTACTTATTAATACTCATTTAATGTGAATTCGTTAAAATCCAAGGTACATTGGATGGTGTGTATTTCTTTTGTGCGTCCACGAATTCTCCACGGGCAGCGGCGTTCGCCGAGCGTCCACCACATCTGGACGGAAGCGGCGATCGCCGAGCGTCTCCTCCCGCCGCTTTCGCGAGTAGCAAACCACTTTTAACAAACGCGTTCTTTGGACGCGAGAGGCACCGCTGAGGTCATTAATCACTCTGGTCGCTGGACGCCGGCCGCCTCCAGGAAACCAGGGCTTAATATCGCCGGAGCGAGCAGTGGAGACCATCTGCAGGAGCTAGTTGCTGCAGCGCAACTGGAAAAGTGATACATCAGGCAGCTGGTCAGTTATCTCAGTGATAAAAAAGGGAAAAAAAAAGAGTAACACAGATTTGGTTCGGATTCTAGTTTTGAGAGCAGAAACCGAATACTAATCATACTTTTATGGGCGGAAAGAAAAAAATATATATATAAGGGTTTTTATGTGTTTGAGGAGAAATTTACCACATCGTCGCGAAAGGAAATCTACAGAGCGTTTCGCTACGTTGTGGTTTGAAGATTTATTTTAGCTAAGAAGTGACAGTGAATAAAAAAACTAAATGAAATCCCCAAGCTGTCACCAATACGTACGAAATCCAGGTGGGCCCAACCATAGCCGACTCAATAAGGTCTATGGCGACTAGGTTATGGCCTATCGTGCGGCGGTCGATTTAAAGGGCTGGAGTTTTGAGAGGTTTTCTCCAGATGTAATGTGAGTAAGCGTTAGAACCCTTTAAAAGTCCTCCACGTAAGGCACACTACCATAGGCAGATGCCCCTAGTGTAGAATTGCCATAACACAGAAACAAAAACAGTGGTATGTATCCAAAATAGTTTATGGGGTGATGGGACAACCAAAAGCGGATAATATTAATTTTTGATTAAAATCCAAATTTTGCCTGGAAAGTGGTCGTTTATTTTATATATCTTTTTTGTTAATTAAATCCCTGATTAAATTTTAAACCCAAGGTCACGAATAATAGACTTAAAGAGAAAAATAATTCTACAAAACTTGTGCCACTTAAAAGAAACATCCTGATACCTTATGTTGTATGAAAACTTTAAGAAGTTTAGAAAGAAGGTTTCGTGCATTGATAAAGCAAACAAAGTATGGGTAGAGGAAGAGGATATCTGGTCTAATGTGAATCTGGCTTTTGGGAAATAATAACCCTAAAGATAAAGCAACCACATTGTTAAAAAATTAAGTCTCCCAGTGCCGTCGATTGAAAAAACAAGTCTCTGTGGTATACAATATATTTCCTAATAACTATAGTATTTTATGTGTACGTCATACTGCCGTATTATTTCTATTTGAATCCATACAAGATATATACATTCATATAGCATATATATAGCGTTTCTCAAATATGCTATGTTAGTTTTAAATTAAAAAATAAAAATAATGAATATTTTAAAAATACATTACGATCAATGAATTTGAGGTACCATAATTTTTAATACTGAATAATGCACTTTTAAAAGGATAATTCTTTATTAACAGATCCAAGATAAGAAATCTAACACTCTCAAATTATTTTTTTTGAAATATCAATGTCTGTATTTTTTAATTTATTCAATCTAAATATCATTATTTTTTTTAGGGAGTAAAAGTCCCGGATCCTACCCTTTACCTTCACACAACCGATCCTACAGGTCCGAAGTATTACCTGAAGATTATTCAGCGACGGGGAACTTCAGGCCGAACCCCCTGCAGTAGTGGCTTCACTACATCACCCAATCATTTCTCCGGAGCTTCCAATGAAAAGAAGCCAGTTGACTGTGTTTGAAGACGGGATGATAGATGTACATCTGAGTTGCATAGACTTGTGCTTCAGTGATTGGTTTCTGTAATTAAAACGTCATCTGCAAGTTTATGGCAGAATTATTCAGATTTTAGGTTTCATCTTCTTGGACACTGGTGTATATAAATTTGTTGTTTGGTTTACGAGACTGAGTTGCACGAATCATGCAAATAGTGCCGTAAAAATTGATATAGTGTGCAATACTGTAATGAGATTTTATTTTACGCAGGACTGCAGAAACGCTGCACTCAGCAAGGTGAAGAGTTGCGTCTGCAAAATTTGGTGGATAATTTACAAACAGTACTAACACGATTTATTAAGTAATTATTACCGCAATTCTAAAACAGTTGTTGTTTATTTCATAGTACAGTATTAACATTTTAACATACGTAAAACCTGATAATATAGATATATGTATATCTATACATGAAATAAGTAACACTTCTAAATGAATGACGCATTACAAAATAAATCAAATCCCGTTTTTCAGCCTCATTTGAAAAATGTATTCCAATTGAATCGTTAAGAAAGTGTTAGTTACTTCATTGTAATACAATATAGAAAATCCCTAAATTTTTTTATTTTTATCCCTAAAATTTAAATTTTTTTATTTGTAAGCACTGAGGATCTAAATAATGTTTAAAGGTCATTTGCGCAAAAACTATGGAATAAATAAAATATTCACAGAATTTTTACCAATTTATTTATACAGAAGCAAACAAACATGCTTTCGGGAAAGCTAAAAAATTGGAAGTATATAGATAGCTCTTAACACGGGCATAGCTATGACTTTCACATGAGAGGCGTCCAACTATAGTGGGAATGGGGGGACCATTCTTACCATAAATTTTGATTGACAGTAAATTTTACTATAAATATTTTGAAAAATACTTCCATTAAACTTCTAAACAGGTTAAAATTACTACAGTAAAATTGTTTTTAACCAGGAAGGTTAAAAACAAGTTTCTAACCTTCCTTAGTGTAATTTTCTTTATTACTGATTAAATTGTAGAACTTACAAAAGCAATATAAATTTTTAAATTTAAAATAAATTTTTCAAAATTTATGTGAAATTTAAAAATATTTTTTCCGTACACTATTTTGAGGCACTGATACAAAAGGTATGTATTCGGCTACAATGAGCGTTTTTAATTAGACTAAGAGGATATACAGACCCCCCCCCTCCCCCTCTTACATACGTCCGTGGCTCTTACCATCTTTATTTTATATTTTTTTAAGCAAGAGTAAAATAATTCGTTTTCCTGTGCAGTGCAACATGATAGCACATTGCGTATATCCAGAACATTTTTTTCCCTTTTTTGAACAAAAATAAAGAAATTTCTAAACTCATCGGGCTTGGTTTTTGAAACCAAACGATTTAGTTTAATTTAAAACTTTACAGGTATTTTCTTTTTCAAATCACAAATATATCTATCATCCCCTATTTAGCGAGAGAACACACAATCGTGAAATGAGATAGATTTCCATCTATCTCATTTCACAATACGCGATTAAAAAATAAAATGCTAAAAAAAAAAAAAAATATGTTTTTAATGAAAATAAGATTTATTAATTCAAAATAAGTTGGGAATTATGGGAAATTACGACTGTCTGCTGTTTGTAAAATAAAGATTATAAATATTGTAGATATAGATGATTACTTTTAGTGATAATTTAAAAGTCCAAATGCTAATTTATAGCAAGGGTTTCGAGTGAATTGCAAAAAAAAAAAATGCAAAGCACTAATGTATAGATGAAAATGTTAAAACATCAGGTACTTTGAAAAGTGATATTGACTAATTTATTAATCAATAATTTTGGAAAATTAAATGCATCTTGATCAAATTTTAAAATGTGCTTGAACATAAGTACACGCTTAAAAAAGGGATTAAACTAAATTTCACTCCGAAGGGTTTAAAAGCGGCAAGAGCTTGTCTCAATTTTAAGTCCTACGGAGTGAATATTTGCTCATTCTTTTAAGCGTGTAGATATTTAAAAAAATAATCTTGGAATCACAAATTGCAAATTTAAATTCATAAAAATTTACTATATGCTAAAATTATAATAAGTTTACTGTTAAATTAGTATTAATCCTTTTTAAATTTCCCGAATAACTCATAAAGTATTGCTTTACACATATAAAAAGTACTTGCCTGTTTCTGAAAAAGTTTTTATCATAATTGCCTTTCATTTAACAATGGGTTTCCTTTATTAAAAGAAATAGATTTTTAATTTTCTTTTTAGAAACTTAAAAATAAAAAAATGTCATATTCACAAATATTGCATTTAATTCTATCTATAAATAAATAAATAAAGCATTTTTTGTTTCATATATTGAGTGTTTTGAGTAGAAAAATTTTGTTTTCAAACATGTCTGTTGTGTATTTTCTTGAGAAATGTATTTTATTCCTTAACAGTGTGCATTAAACGTTGTATTATTTAGGCATATTTTTTCGGTAATATGATTTGAAATTTCAAGCATTCCACTTGCGAAACAAAAACATTGAAACTAAAATCTTATTTTGTTGCCATATGGTGTACATTAATTTATTTGAAAAAATTGTAATTATATTTAAATTTAGCGAAATGGTTTCATATTTTATAAAATTTACTTTTGTAACTCTTCTTATACTAAAAAAGACTTGCATGTCAAATAAAACCAATGTACTTTTACTTTAGATCAACGATTACATTCCTGTAAATGCAATAATTAATATGAAATATTTCAATAATTGTAAGATGGTATAATAAATGCATAAATAATTTTATCAATTTATTTTAAACGCACATTATGTAAATTCTTTTTTGAAGTTTGTTTTTGTTCTATTGATAAAGAAATGCAAGAAGTTCAATTTTTATGGTTTACCTTACATCTATGCTAATTTATGATGAGTTTCTATTTTTAAAATCAATATTTTAAAAGAAAGTAGTCTTACATAAAGTAAAGAAGATATTTGAAAATGTAAATTATTTATCTTTTTAATGTATCATTTATTTTGAAAAGAATTGCATGTAAAGAGAAAAAACATTTAGAAATTGCTGCATTAAAATCATGGCATTTGTATGCGGGCAAATATTTAAATTAATCTTAATTCTTAGATTATTATGGATATATACAAAATTTCGCATATGCAGAAATATTTTTCTAATCAGTATTATAAAAACGTGGACATTTTGGACTGATTTTATCAGGGCTGCGAACGCTGGATTGAAAAAATGCTGGAAGCGATCCAAAAGTTTTCATAATAATTTAAACGTTATACAACTTTTTAATGTATCATAGAATATTGTCACTTTTTTAAGCATGAGATTATAAAATAACTCTTAGATCATTCGATTTTAAACCGAACAGAAAATGCATAATAAAATGTAGAATTCATACCAGCGCACAACCGTGTGAATAAACACCACTTGCTCAAATGTAGGTAATCCATCTTCTACACAGTACATATACCATTCAAAACCGATTTTATGAAAAGATTTGTTGGTTTGCACCACTTGAGCTCAATGTTGTGCGCATGCTGACGGCTTTGTGACAACTTTTAGCTCAAAAATAGAGAACTATTTAGTTAAATTTTATTATTGTGTAGGAATCGGTAGCAGAAATAGAGTTTAAAGAGAGATGTTGAAGTAATCGTTTTTATTCAATAGTTTTAGAGGGCCTTTCACAAACTGATTTTAGAAAACGCAGAATGTTTGGGATGCATTTATAATTTTTTGTACGTACGACATAAATTTATTCATTGAAGATAATTTATAATTTATTTTATTTTTACTGTAGAATGTATACTTTGAAGTATTGCATTAGATTCCCAAGCAAATTGACTGTTGAGTACTTTTGAACGATAATATGCATAAATCTTGTAATAAAGAACATCTTAATTTATGATACCTATGTTTTTAAAAATTAATTACGAAAAAGTTTATATAATGAATTTCATTCAAAATTAATGCATTCATATGTAACTAGAATCACATGAAATAATTCCGCCAAACACAGTTTAATCATTAGTATTAGGTTTATGTAATAAGTTTATGAAGTATCGATGAAAAAATAATCATTGCAATATCATTAAATCTGTATTTTATATATAATTTACCATTTAAAAAGTAACAAAAGTACATAAATAAAATTTTATGGGTGCATTAAATACACACTAACATTTAACTAATAAACATCTGATCCAAAAATGCAAATAATGCTTACAATTTTATTGAAAAATTCAGTAAACAGGCATTACCTTTTAGCTCAATTTTAACAGCGTTAGCTCTCTTATTGTTTTTTTATCTCTCTCCTCAATTGTACTCAAGCTTCCAAAAAATGAATTAATAAGACTGTATATTTTCAATTTCATTTTGTGAATGCCCTTGTAATAAACATGTTTATAAACTCTAAATTATACATATATCAAGAGCTCCCTACTATATCACTCGCCTGTGATAGCTATCTGTAAACATTTCACTCGTAGTCGAAGGAACTGTCTTTTACTCTGAAGACCACTATGTAAATTATGTCTTGTAAATATAAATTCTCTCTGATCGCCCTCACTTGTCTTTCTATGAACTTTTTCTCTCATATCATTGTACATAACAAATATTTAATAAATCATATTCACTCGCTCTGCGTGGATTTGTCTCATTTACTTACTTTGTTTTTATTTTTCAAACTCAAATATTGTCAATTGTCTATTACTAATAAAGTATATAGTATATCATATATGCAGTGTTTACGTTATCTTTCACTCATTTTCTGAACATATTATTGATAAAATAAATTTTCCTCTTAAGACTACAATAATCATAAATATCAAAGAAAACATTTATGTAATTTAAACAAGCTGAAATATCAAACATAGCTTTGCGAAATATTTTGAACCCATTACATGCTGTGGATTTTTGCAAGATTAAAATAAAAATCCAAAAATTCCAATAACTAAATTAAAAAATATATGTATTTTTATTGTTCCTTTAAAAGGGTAATATTAGGATATAATGATAATTATAGATTTGTTTTAATAGATTTTTATAGCATAAAAGTCTGACTTTTTGGAATAGTTGATTAATCACCGTTAATAGAAGTATTTCAACGTTTCACCATGCAATGGAGATAAATTAGCTGCATCCTTCTATGGAGAAATGTTTCACCATGATTTGATTTCACTCATCCGTTTAAGCACTAAACCATGGTTCAACGTTTCTCCATAGAAAGGTTGCAGCTAATTCAGTACCATTTTATGGTGAAATGTTAACTACTTTTATTGTATTTGCTAAATTTATAAGTGTAAAGTTTAATTTTAAATCATTTTTTAATCGCTTATTTTATACCGTATCGTTTATTTTATACCGTATAGTATATATCGTGTTTAAGTATTTTTGGAAAGGAAAAAAAAAATCTTTTATAAAACCATAGTGTCACAGTAAATCAAGTGAAGCATCAGCCATCTTCTTAAGAGATGGTGTATTCTAAATCTTCAGTTAAGCATGAAGTTGAAAATTGATACTTTCATAAAATGAATAGATTTTTCTCCTCAATTAATATTGTTTGAAAAGAGTAATTATTTACACATCAAAGGTTGGATTTATTTCCTTCTCCAAGAGTTGCTTTCTATGAATGAGTATGTACACTCAGTTTACATAGTTTATACTCAGTACTTAATTTAGAATTATACAATTGAGTATTCTATAATAAACATATAAAATAACATAATTGCATTCTTAATAGAAGTCGTTCAACATTTCACCATAGAATACAGTTAAATTAGCTGGAACTTTCTTTATGGAGTAAGTTTGAACCATCATAATTTGGTGCTTAAGTTGATCAATGCAACCTAGTGAAATATTTTTCCATGGAAAGGCTGCAGCTAATTCAGTACCATTCTATGACGAAATGTTAAATTACTTCTATTAACAGAGTATTGGGGAGGGATTTTTTTAATTTTTAGCATTGTTGAACTATTGTGACGGGGCTAGAAGGAGACTGAAGATCCAAGAGTACGCAATAAGATTTATTCTTACTATTCTGTCAAGCAGTTAACCAGAAAAAAAATGTTGGAAGTACTCAAAAGATAGAAGTTACTACAAAAAGGCTTTATGATCATTATTATATACAGAATGTCCCTAAATTAATGGTACAAACTTCAAGGGGGAGGTAAGGCACATGATAAGGAATAAGAATCGCACCGCAATGTGGTATCGGAAACATCATTTTCATGTACCTGTTCATAATTACTTTGGAATAATAGTGCTGAAATAATAGTGGAATTTCCGACCATTGTTCGAACAAAACTGATGTATCTCCCCTCCCCCTCCCCCCCAAAAAAAGACTAAAATTGATAATTTAGAAAGCCTATTTCATTTCATGGATGGGAGTTTTGGAGACATGCCCATTGTTTACGAAACTTGGTTAAAAATTAGACAAACATTTTAACGCCTTTCCCAAAGCGATTATTAACAGCTAAGTGGAAATGGCGTTTTTGATCTCGCATTGCTGCGTGATTCTGATTTCTAACTAAATGCCCTATCTTACTCTTACATTTTGTACCATTAGTTCAGGGAACCTTGCATATTTTTTAAAACAGAAATCTCTAAATTTAACTAACGGAGAAAGCAGGTTGTGTTTTTGGACACTGTATTTGGTATATATGAAAGATTTGAACTAAAATCAGCCTTTCAAGTGGTTGGTGTATTTCTTCTAAAGATTTAAATTATATGGTATCAGGTTAGTTATTATGCGTTATAATACCATTATGTACGGAATTGTTCGTCATACAGAAAAGTTACATACACCAATCGTTGACGATTGACGTAGACTTTAATTTTCTATACATAAAAATTTGTGTAAGGGGCCATCTCCAAATTAAAATTTGCACCAACTTCTTTTTTCCAATAGCAACCCCTAAATTTCACTCCATATTTCAATAATTTAGCTCATTTGAAACCCGAATACCAATTTTCAATATATTTGAACTAAAAATAGATGAGTTATGAGCTTCCAAAATCCTTTTCCCCCTATGTTAAAATATTTTTTGATATTTTAATTCATACCTCATATAATATTGATAGAAAGAAGCTGATTTGTATTCGTACTATTTGAACTAAACGACCAAAACATAATTTACTGTTATTATAATTTTTAATAAGCTATTAAAATGAATTATGGTTTATTAAATTAATATTCAAAAAATTATGAATAGCGACCTAGCCAAATTTCGTTTAAAATAGATGCAGAGAGTAATATTGCATGGCTGCGCAAATTTTTAAATTTTTATGTTCAGTAGTTTAACTTATATTAAATAAAATGTGTTATTTTCGTGAGTTAAGGGACCATTGTAAATTTCTTAAGAGACAAGTAGTTTGAAAATTGCGTAAAATAAAAGTAAATTAGATTTCTTTTGAAAAAAAAATATTATAAGTTAGCGGTATTAAAAAATAGCAAATATTGAAGCAAATAACTTGGAGGTTTTTACGGTTTGATGGTGATTCTGTAAAGCGTGTATTGTGGCGTCCCCTACTATCCCCCCCCCAAATAAAATATTTTCCATGTATAGAACTAGATGCAGTAGATGTCTTCTAGTACAGCGTCCTATTTCTGAAAAACTGACATGCTCAACCAGTGGCGGCAAATAGGGGACGCGAAGAGATGCGGTCGCACTCCCAAATTTAACAAACATTTTATTTGTTCCAGATTCTGGATTTTAATTTATCGAATCTCGCACCCCCAAAATAAAAATTGAATTGCCGCCCCTGTCCTTAACATTCCAGGCATGAATTCAACATTTTTTAAATATCTGAAGCATCAGGTCTTTGGACTTCCCCACACTTAATCAAACATTCAACAAACATTCAAAAAATCACATTTTTCTCTCTAAATTTTCATCAAGTCATTTGATTCAAGTCTTATAAAAATTTTTCACACTGTAGACGCGATAATATTAAATAAAGAAAGTGAAATAACAAACACAGTGATGACATTGGGTCGCAAAAACAATCATATCACCAAATTTCCTTTCGTTCCCTGCAATCTTTATTTCGTGATGCTGGAACAAAAATTTAAGCGTTTGAAAACGATTTTCGCAAAATTTCAAAATCTGATCAAAATATTTTAAAAATTCGACGCCTATAGTTTAAGATAACGGTGTTATTCGAAAAAAATCATGTGATTTTGGTACATAATTACAAATAAACTAATTATGCCATGCACTTCAAAATTTTGAAACTGTCTCTTTACAAGCTGTATTACATACTGCGAAGACAGGCCAATCTGTATCAGTTTCAATACTTTTAGAAAAAATTCTTAAAAATCGGAAATTTTCGCAAAGCGTGTCACTCTTCGAAAAATCTTGCAGCACAAATCCATGTTTAAGAATTTTTTCTGAAAATTTCACAAAAGCCACAGCGTTTTCGCTTATCGTAGTGTGTCAAACAGCTTATGAAGAACCATCTGGAATTTTTTGGAGACCATGGTGCTATTAGTTTATTTCAATTTGTGTACCAAGACTAAAAACAGAGTTCTGCAACTACCTATCACATCACCGAATTTCATATTTTCCTCTTCCCTCGTTATTATGTGATGTTCGAATAAATATGTACGTATTTTGAAAGAATTTTTGCAAAATCTCAAAATCTAATCAAAATTTTTGAAAAGTTAAATTTCTATAATTTAAGTTGAGTGACCACCAGTCATGTCACCAAACTTCATTCGCTTTAGTGGTCATTACGTGATGCGTAAACAAAAATTTAAGCAGTTTGAACCAATTTTCGCAAAATCTCAAAATATAATCGAAATTTTTTTTACAATTCACCAAAGATAGTTTAAGTTGAGTGGTCACCTATCATGTCACCAAATTTCATTTCATTCGCTTTCGTCGTTATTACGTGATGCGCGAAAAAAAAAAAAAATTACGCAGTGTGAAACGATTTTTGCAATATTTCCAAATCCAATCAAAAATTTCAAAATACTCGACGGCTATAGTTAAAGTTATATGACCACTTATCATATTGCCAAATTTCATTCCATTCCCATTAGTCGTTATTATGTGATGCGCGAATAAAAAATTACGCAGTTTGAAACGACTTTCGCAAGATCTCAAAAATCTAATCAAAATTTAAAAAAAAAAAATGTTGCCTATAGTTTAAGTTGAGTGACCACCTATCATGCCACCAAATTTCATTTCATTTGCTCCAGTCATTTTTACGTCGTGCACGAATAAATTAAAAAAAAGTGTCAAGGACAGAATTACAGAATGACAGTACGACAGACAGACAAACTTTTTTTTGACGGTCCAGGTGTACGTCCCAGGTGCTTGAAACAGATAGAAATTGCAAAATTTTTGAATTCCAAGTAATGTACAGACAAATGTCTAATTTTATTTTTAAAGATTTTTAAGTCCTATGAAATACATTCAGAAGTGGTAAAACATTTTTTATAAGTTTAAAAATGCGTGGTACGACGAATCCAAATATAACACTTATTTAAAGAAACATGTCAACAACGAAACAATACTTATTTTTATGCTGACATAGTAAGTATGATTTGCTCTTTGCATTTTTTAAGGAAACTTAAAAAAAAGACCTTTGTAATACTGAAAGTTTAAAACAGATTTATTATTTTACAAAATTTTCCTAAATTAAGAATCAACTGATTCCTTATCATCTCAAATTTATTGAATCAAAGATTTAAGCACTTTTTATTGCTAGTAACAGATCTATTTAAAATAAGTTTTTAAAAGCCACATTTTCGGAGGAACATTAATACTCTGACCTTTATAGGGAAAAATCTTAATAGTCTAAGAACCAGCGACCGCCAGACCTTCGTCATAGTATAAAAGCTGAAACTTTCTCTGCGCATACCCCCCAAAAGAGGCAGGAACAATCGGCTACTATAAAGTTTGGATGATCGTGGCTTTGGCAGGTAACAGGTGGCAAAGGTGTATAAAATTGCCGAAAATTTCGTCATTTCATAAAGCTTAATTTTTTTATATGTTCTTCTTCGCAGTACTAGAAATCACTTTATCCCTTGCCAGACACTTTTCCATTGTGGCAAACCCCCGCCAGACAATCTCAAAATCATGGAAAACTGTTGTGTTTGTAAACTCCCGCGACGAAGTACGTCAAGCTGTCAAAAGTGCCAAGCACATTTTATACTGCTACTTCTGAACTTTCTTGCAGAGCGCTCGTAATAGAATTACGTTTTTCAAGACTTTGAGATTGTCTGGCGGGGGTTTGCCACGATGGAAAAGTGTCTGGCAAGGGATAAAGTGATTTATAGTACTGCGAAGAAGAACATATAAAAAAATTAAGCTTTATGAAATGACGAAATGTTCGGCAATTTTATACACCTTTGCCACCTGTTACCGGCCAAAGCCACGATCATCCAAACTTCATAGTGGAAGATTGTTCCTACCTCTGTTGGGGGGTATGCGCAGAGAAAGTTTCAGCTTTTATACTATGACGAAGGTCTGGCGGTCGCTGGCTCTTGCTCTATAACGCAACTTGCTAAAAACTTTTTTACAGATTTTTATTGGTACATGGAAATTATCAAAAACTTATATTTGGCTTCCCTCGTTTACTTTCAATATTAATAAATCGTTTAGTAAAACACGAATGTTTTTCGGAAAAAGAAATAAAGGAAAAAAAAAAAAGATTAGAGTTAAATTCACCCGCAAAGTTTTTTTTCTTCTTCTCACCTGGCAAATTTTATTTAAATCATTAGTCTGGCATTGTCGTAATATTTTCTTAAACTTGGCTAACAAGAGCGAAAGTCTTAAAGCTAATGCTTTTAGAAAGTTGTAGTTTTGAGTTTCTTGTAGGAAAGTGAAAACTATATTTAACCATTTAAAATGCTATCGGAATAAAAAGTGGAAAAATAATTTAATTAAATCATGATACGATGACACTTTTATTTGTGTATTAAATAGGTTATTCCTACACATACTCATTCAAAATATACAACAGATATTAGTCTAAACATATGTTGGTTTCCAGTTCAGATATGTTTCTTTGAGACAGCTCACTATTGTGAGCACTTTATCACTTTGAGACAGCTCACTATAGACAAATCACTATTGTGAAAAAACCATTGGCTTTGCCTGACGATGCTAGACATCAATAACTCAGAATTCCCTTCCTTTGTTACATGCAAGGGAAGTTTATATGGCACACACGCATTTTACAATTCTCAGTAAACAAAGAATCACAGAAACCATTATTTTATGTGGTTGTCATTTTACAGAAAAAAAGAAAAAAAAGAAAAAAAAGCCCATAACTATAGAAAGCGAAGGGAGCTATGGGGGCTGATCCCTACTCAGAGTCTTGTCTCGCGCGAGATTTCTCGCATTTTTTTCTGTCTCGCATAAATACGATCTGAAAAACGACAATTTGCCTGAAGCCTCTACCGTTTAACTTGCGTCTCCTTCGTTTTCGGTCCTGGTATACTATCAGCACTCTACAATACGCACAAACACGTAACATTTAAAATTAGAACAGACGAGAGATATACAAAACACACAAAGGAGAGGATAAAGAAAGAGGCGGAAAAAAAAGAAAACAGAGAAGAGTTGAAAGAAAAATAATAAGTAAATAGGAAAGGCGGTACGGTACGTTCAAATCTGACCACTTTTAGACGGGGCCCGGGGCATTAAGTTTGGGGGCCCCCCTTACTATCCCCTTTTTTACGCATTAAGCCCCTTTACTGAAACCCCCCTTTTTAAGCATTTTAACCCAGTTTTGACCGCTGTTATAGTCGAAAATTGCATTTCAGTTAACTGTAGTTTTTGTACTTTAATCAAATCGTATTTATCACCCCAAAAAAATATCTCTAACTTGATAACACATGAGATTTTCAAAGTTTTTTGTAAATCTACTGTTAAATACAAAAGTTTAGAAACCAGTGTTTTTTTTTAAATCGCACAAATTTTAAATAATTGAAAACATCCGTTTGGGGGTGAATTTCTCGTTACAATTGCCACATTCCTATAAGGTTAATTATTTTCCTGATCTTGGCTGCATGCAGTGCAATTTTTTTAAAGTGGGTCAAAAACACAAAACTGCCGCTTTTCCTTTAAGTTACTTAACGCTTATCTTCAAAATATTCTTGGAATATTTCTCGTTAAATCTCAAAGGGAAAATTATTAATGGAATAAATGATAAATATTTTTAAAGTACGGCATTTTGTGAAGCAAATACCCTATAGGATAGTGTTTTCAACTCTTGGTCCGTGAAGCGGTGCGAGTCCCCGTATATCAAATTCATTGATCAGCAGCAAATACCATTCTAACTAAAATTATATTTAAATAACACTTAATTTAATAAATAAAATACATGTTTATATAACTTTATTATTTTTGACTGTCTCTGCCACGAAATACTTTCCCTGTTTTTGACGGTTTGCAGATGTAAAAGGGTTGGGAAAAAACTGCTATAATAAAAAATGTACAAATTAAAAGACACTTAGACACTAGACAATTAATACTTTCAGCCCCCCTCCCCCTAAACTAGATTGAAAGCCCTACTTAGCCTTTCGTATTTGCTATGGACCTGCTGCAAAGTTTTTGCTGTTCTTGCATTTATTCCTGTCTTTTCTTCTAACTGTTTACTGAAAATGTATTTCTTCTTCTGAAAATTGGGAAGAGGCTAATTTAAACTGCTTTTGATTTTCATATGTCAAATTAGTATCGTGTATATTCATTTTCTTGTGTGTTTGGAATTGCATTTGTGTATAATGTCCTGCCCATGCTTTGCTACGTAATATTATGATGTCCCGCGATGTTTTAAAATCTTAAATGTTAAAAGTTTCACTGTTCGCTCCAAACAGAAATTTGAAAAAGCCAGGGGGAAAATTACTGGAAATATTACAATTGTTCCTAAAGTGGGTGCACTAAGTGTTACGATACTTTTTATTCTTATTACACTTTGTGTGCCATGATAAGGCTCTTCTAATCTTCTTTCAAAAGCATCTAAAACTGATTTCTTTTCTTTATCAAGGATTCGATTTTGAAGAACCTGTGCCATTTTGTATCTGTGAAAATTTTTCAAACAAAGACGCGTGGGTTGTAGTTCTCGATAGCTTATCTCCTATCTCGATATTAACACGCATCTTCACACAGAAAAAAAAGAAGGATAATATCACTTCTGTTATCAAAAATTTCAAACACCTTTCTTTTAAGTGGAAGCCGCTATAAAGATGGAAACTACGCAGTAGTAAATTCTGCTGAAAAAAAAAAAAATTCTGATTGATTCATAGATTTAAGATACTGTTTTAGAAAAAAATTCAGGTTATGGAAACTGGAAACAGCAGAAAATGTTATGTACCGGGTGATAGAAATCGAATAGGAAGCATTTTGTAGGCAAAATGATAAACCATCGGGTGCAGTTTTTCGATTCCGAAATAACCAGGCGCAACCCTTTCCCGATGCTGAAAAAAGGGCAGCCGTTGCCATCGCTCGGCTTAACTACCAGCAAGATGGCGGACGATCGAAACGTTCATCGCGTGTCACATATCTAGAGACCCTTTTTTGACGACAGCTGGCGTCATAAAAGGGTTTCTAGATCTGTGGCACGCGATAAACGTTTCGATCGTCCGCCATCTTGCTGGTAGTTAAGTCGAGCGATGGCAACGGCTGCCCTTTTTTTCAGCACTAGGCAACCTGCCCAGCTGTTCTCTCATTATTCCATTTTTCAGCAGATATCAGTGCTGTTAAAAATGATCGTGACCATATTTTTACGGGAAAGGACGTGCTAAAAAGTAAAGAATTCTCGTGGAGCTATGTCGCCCGCAACTATTTTTATAGAAATCAGATCTATTCTTCGTGACTGGCAACAGTCAAAACGTCAGAGTTTGGTGTTTCCAGAGCGGGAACACTGCGCCTTAAAGGGTTAAAAGAATAGTTGTTCACGTGACCGATAAGTGGTGATATATCGCAAGTAATTCGCAAAATACTGCATCTAGTATTTAAAATCTGCCTACAACTCAAAAATTATTTCTTCAATTTACGGAAATTTTACGGGCAGCAGCGCTGCCGGAATATCTCCGTTTTTTAACAAAACAAAACGAAAAAGCCCATTTAAAATAACTGGTGTTTAAAACATAAAATAATAAGAAACTTTGTAAAATAACACCATAAAGCAGCCTTTCTCAACCTGTGGGGAGCGACCCTCAAGGGGAGGGGGGGTGCAGAGCGTTTGCAGGGAGGGGGCGCGAGAAAAACCGAAGAGCAAGTAGCGATGCATGTTTTTAAAAAAATTCATCTTATTTATTCTCATTTTTACTCAAAAATATATCCATTTTCGCTTAAAATGTTCATTCAAACTTTACTGATAACATTATTTTGTAGAAAATTCGGCTAAATGTTCATTGTTGAAGATTAAAAAACGGAATGTACGCTGAAAAATGTGAGGGGGGGGCGCCACCGTAAGTTAGCCTTTGTTGGCGGGGGGGCGACGTTGAAAGGTTGAGAACCGCTGCCATAAAGATTACTTGAAGTTACTTCAAGTAACCTTTATGGAGTTATTTTACATTAGCTTCTTATTATTTTATATCCGTTGATGTATACGAATTTTCATGACGATCGGCTGAATAGTCTTGAAGTTCATGTGTTGACGCGACATCTAGTGTCAAGTTATAGGAAAATGGATCGTGCCAAACTCTTCCCCGTGTTCAAATATCTATGTATACCTATTTTCATAGCGATTATTCGCACAGTCAAGAAGTGATACACTGCAGGGCCATCAATTTTCTGAAATTTGGCGGATTTCCCCTAAGTTAAATCAATGTACTCAATTGGCGAGAATTCTGAAGCTACATCGCTTGAAATGCCCTAATAACTGCATTATTTCTGCACGGATAGTTAAAATTTAATGCTGTATTCTAAGAAAACCTATACACTTGTTTTCAAAAATGCTATTCCCTTAAGCTCTCAGTAAATTGAGCCAAAAAGCCTAAAACTGTGCAAACCGCTAGAACTCACACTCTAAAAATCGGCCTATCAGCCATTTTATTTTTCGCCAAACTAAAAAAAATTACATATTAGTCTCGGATATCTTCGATCCTCATTGTTTTGCGTATAAAACATTTCATTCCTGCTCTCATTTCTTATGCGCACACGATATATAATTAAATAAATAACCTAAAAAAATAAACTAAAAAAATCATTATTATTCTTTTATTTTTACTTTAAGAATTTAAAACATTTTATTCGGCAAAATCGCCACACATGGCAACCAAGATGCTTATTTCACACACTTTTTTCACTACAGGGGTTAATATTACGTAAAGCTTTCTGCGTGGAGAACATAAAAAATCTCTTAAATTCCGGGAACGGAAATTAAGAGAACCCTTCAGGAGGAAAACGTTTTTAAGTGGAGTTTCAAAGTTTTAAAGTGGACTATCATTTATTCTATATTATTTTACATATCTGTGTAAAATTTCAGGCTGACAGGTCCATTTTTGTGGAATTGTATACTACCCAAATCAACAAATTGACAAACAGAATTTCATTTTTATTTATAAGATAACCTACGCTTGTTTTTAAAAATACCCTCTCATTAAATTGCGCCAAGCGCTAGAATCATAGAAAATCTGACACACTTTCAGATTTTTAAATACGCACTAAAGTGCTATATATAAAAAGAGTTATAATCCATGGGTCTTCCCTATTTTCGTTCCTTCTTTCATTAAGTTGGAAAGTGTATCATTATTCATGAGTGTGATTAAACAAAATTAAAATTGATATTTCTAACATCCTTTTTTCTGGATGTAATACATTAGATGCAGAAAAGCTGCTCAGAAAAATGCACAATTCCAACTGAATGAAAATTTCAAAAACTTATACGCAGGTGTATTCATAACCCAAATAGCAGACGATTAAATTACGATAAATAGCGCCAAGCGTTAGAATCCTCCTCAAAATCGCGAGAATGCTGAAGATAGATCGCTTGAAATCCCTTAATAACTGCATTATTTTCGCAGGGATCATTAAAATTTAACGCTGTATTCTAATAAAACCTTTGCACTTGTTTTCAAAAATCCGTTTCCTTAAGATCTCAGTAAATTCGCCAAGCCGGAAACTGTGCAAACCGCTAGAACTCACTTTCTCGGCATTTGAGCCATTTTATTTTTTCGCCAAACTAAAAATTTTTAACATATTAGCCTCGGAAATCTTCAATTCTTATTGTTTTGCGTATAAAACATTTCATTCCTGCTCCGATTTCCCATGCACACGATATTATAATTAAAAAAAATATAACCTTACGAATATAAACTAACAAAAAAAAATCATTATTATTCTTTTATTTTTACTTTGAGAATTTAAAACATCTTATTCGGCAAAATCGCCACACATGGCAACCACGATCCTTATTTCACAATTTTTTCACTACAGGGGTTACAATTACGGAAAGCTTTTTGCGTGGAGAACATAAAAAATCTCTTAAATTCCGGGAACGGGTGGACTTTCAAAGTTTTAAAGTGGACTATGATTTATTCTATATTATTTTACATATCTGTGCAAAATTTCAGGCTGATAGGTCCATTTTTGTGGATTTGTATACAACTCAAATCCACAAACAAACAAACAAACAAACAAACAAACAAACAGAATTTCATTTTTATTTATAAGATTTGACAAATACCTGTTTCTCTTTCTCCTTGTCAACGGAAGAAACTTATTTAGATTAAACGAAATTTTTTTCCCTCTTCAGATTTTTTGAAAGAATTTACGGAACGTTTCCAAGGAGTACGGAAATAATTCGTTGAAAAATGTGGAATAAATTAGTGTATGAAGACGAATTTTTCTGAGAGTATTCAAAATTGGCAGATTCATAGAGCTTTGTCAGGCTGCATCGTGCACTATGATACTAACAGATTTAAAAAAGTTTTTGTCAACATGCCAATTAACCGAAATTCAACGTAATTTAGCCACTTAGCACTCACAATGTTCACTAATTTTTTATTTCAAAAATTTCATGCTCAAGACCACAACCAAAAATATACTGGCAAATGGGACGTCAGTATTATTTCTGTATATTTAAAATTTAATCCTGTAATTTCCAGTAGAAATTCTGCTCCTGAGAGATTCTAACTCTTGATAAACGGAAAATTTCCGTAAAATTTTATGGAAAGTTTGCAGTAATTTCGAAGGCTATTTCTAAAATGCAGATTTACAGTTCTAAAATGCAGTTTTCTAAAATGCAGTTAATTATATATGCAGTACATCACGTTTTTCAACTCTGTAAAAGAAGCACAGGTTAGTTCAGTCAGTTCATACTGGCTAAGTTCAATCAGTACGTTTTCTAATGAAATGATATTGAAACTTACAACAAAAACTAAATCTTTACTTAGGACCGTAATGGAGAAAAATAATCCTACGTTAAAAATAATAATAAATAAATTAATACAGTCAAAAAATAGTATGCTATTAATAATTTAAAGCTTATCGCGCCTGTGTTTACATATCGGGTAACTAGGTGAAGAAACAGGGCTGTTACGATATAAAGAAGCTGCAGCCTCAGACAAGGCAACTAAAGTTTGAGACACGGCAGACTAAATTACCACTCAGCCTATTAAAATCTCCAAACGACGCGTTTGAAAATAATCCAACAATAACTCCTTTCTCTTGCATTTTATTTGTATACGTTTCCTCAAACATATTTTCTTCTAATTTACAGCGCTACTTTTGTAAACATTTCCTTCCCTCTTCCATTTTTTTTTTCTTGCCCGCTCTCTGTCTCTCTTCAACGTTTCGCAAGCTTAGCTTATTCTCTTGTCGGGTGTGGGATCTTTGATCAAGGGGCTGTTTATTTGTTCGAACCGAGCTCATTAACGCTTGTTCATTGACATGAGAGGGCTTTCATCGCACTCATTTTAGGGCCCAGACTGTTTACGCTGCCCTTATCTCTTTACAAATGCTCCCGTTAAAAAACTGTCGCTTCCCTTCTTTCCCTTGCGCTTGGTGGCTGGTGTTGTTATTTGTGGTGGACTTTAGATACACTTTTCAGCGGCAGATAACGGGGAAGATGGGCTTGAGATTTTTTTATTCCTATTTTGCACTTTTCCCAACATGTTCTTTTCTTCTTTTTTTTTTCAGCAGTGATCGCTGTGACCTCACAGTTCTCAGAGATTTACTCTTAGTACACTCTTAGAAAAACTCGTATTTGTACGCTACTTTTTATTCCTTATTTTTTAACAAATAATTTCCGCTCTCTTGGAAAATGTTATATGTCCGTAAATTCTTCCCGAAAATCTCGAATAAGTAGGAAAGAATTTCGTTGAATCTCCTCATTCCATCGTTCCTCATTTTTCAACGAATAATTTCCGTAATCCTTGGAAACATTATTGTTTAACCCATTCCCTGCTGATGGTGCAAAAACGCACCATTATCTTAAATATTTTTTTCTGTTATGAAAATAAATATTTTGATCAACACAAATATTTTTGCTTAAAACAGTAACGTTTGTTTTAACTAACTGATTTTTTTCCATCACCAGTCACAATATTTAATTGTTTAAAAAAAATCGTGAAATAATAGTTTGCTTCTTGAGACTTACCTTAGTTTGTGTGCAGTCCAGCAGATGGCGCTATTAGCAATAGAATAATTGTTACAATTAATTTTGATAAGAATAACTGAACAACAAAATGGCTGCAAGCGGTAAGTTTTATTCTAAACTTTTGCTATATATTTTGATATTTGAAATTAATAGTGCGAAAACGCACCATCAGCATAAAAGCATTATTATTTACATTTCGATTCTTTTTTATCTAGGATACAAAATCGCAATGGGAAACGTTTTCTCACTATTGCTGATGCAATAGCAATGTTAGATGAACTTTCGAGTGATGATGAAGTTACATTATCCAATAATCTGAACAAAACAGAAGTAGATATGGTTATAATTCCCCTTAAAGGCGATGTGCTAACAGACAATGAAGACATAAATGAAAATGAATTGCTTGATTTTGAGGATATAACTGCTGACATAGCTGGTGAGATAGAAATTCAGCGATCATCTGAGAGTGCAATAATTACTTAACAGGATAAAAAAAATAAAAATGCAAAAAGTAAAGAAAAGAAAATTTTGTGTCACCTTCAATAAATCCAAATGATATGAAAAGGAAGATCAGAGGTTCATATGACTATATGTTTGATAGCCAGAATAAAGAAACAATTGTAAAGTGGAATGACAATTCAGTGGTGTGTTTAGCAACAAATTGGGATCAAGTTGAGCCAACTGTAATTTCAAAGCGTTTCAGTAGAAAGGAACACAAAAGAATTGACATTGTACAACCCAAGCTAATATCAAATTATAACAAATACATGGGGGGTGTTAATTTATTAGATAATTTTATATCCATGTACAGAACACAAGTAAAAGGGAAAAAATGGTGGTGGCCCCTATTTGTCAATTTTCTGGAAGTGGCCGAAGTGAATGCTTGGAAATTATACCAAAAAAACGAACCAGATGGATATGAGTT
Organism: Cheiracanthium punctorium; assembly: GCA_038373885.1. Classification (NCBI taxonomy): domain Eukaryota; kingdom Metazoa; phylum Arthropoda; class Arachnida; order Araneae; family Cheiracanthiidae; genus Cheiracanthium; species Cheiracanthium punctorium. The sequence goes on from JAWZYV010002088.1 coordinate 135,506, forward strand.
TATTAGAGTTCCAAAGAATTCTAGCAACATCTCTTCTACAAACGCCTATACATACAAATACTGAACAGAATTCTCAACCTTCAACCAGCCACACTGGGCGCCCATCGACATTTCAAGAAGAGATTTTGAAAAGTGTTACTAAGGATCAATTGGACACATAATAGTACGAAATCCTTCAAATTCTCGCCGAAGATGCAAACTATGCCATAGCCATACTGCGACACTTTGCAAAAAATGCAATGTACCTGTACATGCTAAGTGCTTTGAAACATTTCATAAATAATTTGAATCTGAATTTTCATTATTTTTTACTGATCTTGGAATAAATTCATGTAACTGATACTTTGGTTTTGCTCTATTATCAATATCAGTTTTTGTCTACTTTTTGAATGGTTTCTGCTGAGGGTGCGTTTTCGCACCGTTTTATAATTATTGAACTAATAAAGCCAATTTTTTTTCTTTACAATTTTGTCAATAATAGGACCAAATTATCGTAATTTATCATTGTAGAGCAAAAAAAATAATAAAAAGTTAGAGCGGCAGGGAATGGGTTAACGTTTCCTCACTCCGTGAATTCTTCCCGAAAATCTGAAGAATATGAAAAAAAAAAAAAAAAAAAAATCGTTGAACCTGAAAAAGTGTCTTCAATTGACGAGAGGAAAAAATAAAACTGATAATCGTTAAAGAACGGAGATATTCAGCAGCACTGCTGCTGGTAAAATTTACTCGAATTCAAGAATTAATTTTTGGGAGTGAAGATGCATAGCCGACGGAAATGCAGTAGACGGAACATGTTACAAAACAACCTTTCATTAATCGATTCATGTCAATGAAAACATGTGGCCCATAGGGTACACTGGATTTAATATTACCAGATAATATTTAGAAAATTTAATTTCTAAATTTTGCTACAGAGGCATTAGGCCGACATCATTTTCCATGATTAATCTCAAACTGTCAACTTTCAACTATATATCTACTTGGCCGAGTCTCGCAATTATTGCAATGTCTTAAATTCTGGTAAAACTACAGAATTTGAATTATAGATTTCTGTATTTGTTAGTAAAGTTGTGATCAGAGCCCGACAAAGACATTCGGGGACCCTAGCCAAGCACTTTTTTGGGGTCCCTATGCGGTCATACCTTGTTGATACATGTAGTCACTGGGTACAAATTTTTGTTGTAAATAAGGAGGGGGGGGGTGCATTCAAATCCGTCTTTGTCCAATAAATTTTGAACTTAAAGTGCCTAAACTTCTAATGTTTAGCAATTACGCTTCAGATGAGGTTGCTTCCATGAATGCTTTGGACCTTAACATTTCTTCTATCTCTGAATACAGTGTAAATAAGCAACATGACATATTATAGATTACAACGTTACATGCTGCTCTCAAGACTACTTTACGGAGAACAGTGGTAAAATATTGTGTTGCTCGTCACTGAATCTCGACTTTGTGCAATACGTTGTAAAGCAATCTTATAATTCAGTCATAGTCTAGCATTCATTACATGTAAATTAAATTTTTCAATATTGTACACACAATGCATATAGTATTAATTTCTTTGATGCTATCCAGCAACAGATGGTACAATGGGCTAACCATTTTGTTATGTTTGAAAACCTCCCTTAAGCATATCAACCTGATATCCAAAAATGTTGAAAATCTAATAATACAAACGAGTTACTTCATGTGTAGGTTATTATTTAGTTTAATACACACATAACATGCTATAATACCATTTTTGTAAATTCCATTGAATCAAATAGCTTGAAAACATTACCGTTAAGTTTATATTGTTTCTGAAAATACTTAAAAAATTTGTATAGCAAGATTATCTGCTGGAACTGGTTTTTCAATAATTTCTCTTCTAATTGTCCTAAGTTCATCAAATAAACAATATTATGGTTCTATAAATATGTTTTTTTCAAAAGACACTGTTCTAACCTCAACTCTAACAGATTTTCTTTTAGCAAATAAAAGTACATTCCCCCGAAAATGTTAATACACGAAATGTACTTTTCTATATTAAAGGAAATATTCAGACGGGGTCAGTCACGTTGGAAACGTAATCATCAGCTGTCTTAATTTGTTTCACAACGTAGTGCAACAAGTCGAGATTCAACGACGACCAGTACAATATTTTACCATGGTTCACCATAAACTAGTCATGAGCGCAGCGTGTAACGTTGTAAGCCATAATCTGTCATGCTGGGACAGTGTTTTTTTTAATCACAATGATGCTAACAAACAGAAAAATGCATAATTCAAATCCTGAAGTTTTACACAGTAACAATGAATTTTTGACATTGCAACAATCACGAGAGACGCCAAGTAGATGAAATATGCAGTTAGCTTTCTGTACTGGCAACATAAAGTAATATTAAGGATTTTGTATGTTATATTCTCCAGGTCAAATGAATGAGATTCTGAAACATTAACTTATTATTTTGAGGAAAAATGAGTTATCCTGGAAAAAGTATGCGGCTGATATCTCTGTTTTGAAGAGAATAGTTGACTTAGATTAGCCTAATTTCGTTAACGCATTGCATCAATGAAACAAGGGCTAATTAGTTTTTTTTCATTCATTTTTGCATGTTCGAAGCTCAAAGCATCTATTTCTAGTTAACCATTTAAATACTATCTTTTAATTCTAAGGTAAACGATACTATAGCAAATGTTTTTCTAGGAACTTATTACATAGATGTATAATTCGAATTTTTAGTCTAAACGCCAACAAATAAATATGGCACAATTGCATAAGCGTAACACTTAATTATGTAACAGGTTAACTAAACATTTTAAGCACTTTATAAAAGATAATATTTCAAATCTTATAAATAAAAATGAAATTCTGTTTGTTTGTGAATTTGATTCGTATACAAATCCACAAAAATGGACCTATCGGCCTGAAATTTAGCACAGATATGTAAAATAATATAGAATAAATCGTAGTCCACTTTAAAACTTTGAAAGACCACCCGTTCCCGGAATTTAAGAGATTTTTTATGCTCTCCACGCAAAAAGCTTTCCGTAATTGTAACCCCTGTAGTGAAAAAAGTGTGAAATAAGGATCGTGGTTGCCATATGTGGCGATTTTGCCGAATAAAATGTTTTAAATTCTCAAAGTAAAAATAAAAGAATAATAATGATTTTTTTTTTTAGTTTATATTCGTAAGGTTATTTTTTTTTTAAATTATAATATCGTGTGCATGGGAAATCGGAGCAGGAATGAAATGTTTTATACGCAAAACAATAAGAATTGAAGATTTCCGAGGCTAATAGGTAAATTTTTAGTTTGGCGAAAAAATAAAATGGCTCAAATGCCGATTTTGAGAAAGTGAGTTCTAGCGGTTTGCACAGATTTCGGCTTGGCGCAATTTATTGAGAGCTTAAGGAAATAGATTTTTGAAAACAAGTGCAAAGGTTTTATTAGAATACAGCGTTAAATTTTAATGATCTGTGAAGAAATAATGCAGTTGTTAAGGGATTTCAAGCGATCTATCTCCAGAATTCTCGCCAAATGAGTACATTGATTTAAGTTTGGGGAATTCCGCCAAATTTCAGAAAATTGAAATCTTCTCATTTAGTGCATCGGAGTAATGATGAATAAAACACGTTATAGTTGATAATTTTAAAAAATTCGGCTGTATTAAGGGATTCCACTTTTCAAATAAAGGCTTGCTTTACTTTTTCGCGGTCGAACCATTTTCCATATTGATTGCTGCTAAGTCAATACTTCGAATGATTTACTGAAAAAACGCTTGCAAAATGGCGTATGTTGGCACTTTGGCGAGGCTTAGATTTGAAACTGGATTTTATTTGAGACTGGGATTTATAATGACACTGGTTATAGATAAAAATGAATGTTGGTATGTGTGTATGGGGTTGAAAAACTCCAGCACCGTTGAGCACCGTTGCACCATGAAATTTGGTTTACCTAAGTCTTTTATCATGGAGAAGCTTTCTATGCTATCCGATTTCCTCTAACTTGCCACCAGGTAGCGCACCAGAACGTCAAATTCTATTCCGTTTAGCCGTTTACTATGCGAATATCGTCCAACCGATTTCGATGAAATTTGGTACACGCGGATATTAGAACACGGAGAATATTTTTCAGTATCCATTTTGCTGTAACTTGCCGCTAAATGGCGCTGCAACGCATCACCTTCTTTACCGTTCGACTGATCGGCATAAAATTTCTTATACTTACACATTTCAGCCCGAAGAATATATTATAACTCTGTTTCTTTTGATGTTACTCAGCACTAGATGGCACTGCAATGCATTATTATTTTAACTCGCCACTAGATGACGCTGCAGCAGGCCAAATTCTTGACCATTCAAACGGTCGCTATGAAAATCAGTATACATTGCTATTTGAACAGTGATAATATTTTGGCATTATCCATTTTGCTATAACTCGCCACTTGACGGCACTGTAGCAAATCATTACTTTAATTAACCACTAGATGGCGCTGCAGTGTATCACTTCTTGACTGTGCAACTGATCGCTATGAAAATAGGTATACATAGATATTTGAACACGGGGAAGAGTTTCGCGTTAGATGTCGCGTCAACACATGAACTTCAGGGCTGTCCAGCCGATCGTCCTGAAATTTCGTATTCATCGATATCTGAATGCGAAGAATATTTTCGCCGTATCCGTTTTGCTAAAACTCGCCACTAGATTGCGCTACGCCGCATGGCCCTCTGCGCCGTACAAACGATTGCCTTGAAATTCGGTATGCATGGTTATTGAACACAATATAATGCGATATCCATTTTGCTATATCTCTATATTACAATGAATAGTAATCACCACAAATCATAATATCAAAAAGTCCATCCATTCCCGTGCGAAGAACAGGTATTTCAGCTAGTAATGAATAAAATAAAGAGTAATAGTTTGACTGGGTATTCTTTTAAGTGTCAAATCAGGGCATTTTGCACCAGTTTAAAAACAGAAATTGTAATAATAGCATTTTTAGAAAATTTTAGAGAAAAATATCTTATCATCAGGAAATCACAGGTCAGTATCATTAACATTATGAGCCACAGATACTACAGTGCATACAGTGTGCAATAAATAACGTCTGTAATATATATTTTGAGGCGATTCAATTAAATACAAGATACATTTGCAATTTTAAGATACACTTGTATCTTAGATATTACCAGACACCGGTTACATCCGGAAATGTCTAGCTTTCCCGGTGGGCGTACCCGGAGCTATGCACGAAACAAGCAGAACTTGAAAACGCCGTGATTATCAAGAATAAAGGGAAAAAGAAAGACAGGAAAAAAAAAGCCGATTCTCTCCGTAGAAAAATCCAAAAATCGACCGTAGAACGAGCAATTTTCGAGTTCACCCTCTGCCATTCATCAACACTTCAAAAACACACGCGTTCGTCTGCGCTCTAAACTTCTGCTGGAGCGCGGGGGAGGGAGTGAAAAATCCCGGCGAGAGTTATAGATATATGAAATCCTGGGGGAAGGAGAACTATAATAAAATAAGCCAAGAATTTTCCACCAGGGGGGTGTCTGTTCGAAACGGGCCCTCCAAGAAGATTGCCACAGAGATGACGCAAAACATTAGGTGCGTGTGCGATTGAAGGCGAATTCATCACGTCGGGACTCCGGCAACGCCCCCCACCCCCACAAGCACAAAGGGATGCCGCTGGAACAGAAAATATCCCAGAAGCCCCCGGTCTTTTCAGTCTTTTTATTTTTGTGCCTGCGGTCGAGGATTCTTCTGCCTCGCAGCGGGATTTTTGAGCAACCGGGGGGGGAATCAGAAAAGTTCGTTCAAGTTGTTCTTTTATTATCGTGTCGGTGTTTTGTTGTTCGAAAGGGGTATGATAGCGTGGTATCGGGCGGCGGCGGCGGCGGGGGAGTGGTGGTGGTGCGGGACGGAACAAACTACAACTTGATTTTCGATTGCCGCTGACAAGAATCGTTTGTTGAGCGTGAATATTTATTTCCCCGCGAAGATCAAAGAGCTCTCGCTAATAACTCATAAGTCACTTCGTGTATGTGTGTGAATTGTCGAGAGGTGTGTGTTTTTGCTGGAAAGAAAGTTATCAGTAACTTGTGACACCCGATAATTTACTGATAAAGCTCGAATGCATAAAGAGTTTTGGATTATTAATGTACTCGGCTAACAACGAAAATATGTGCGGGAATTCAGATTTATTATTTGAAAGCACAGTTTTGGTCCCTTTTTTTGGTTTTTAAGGGGAAAATTACATTTGTGCTATCAGGGCTTTGCAATTTGGAGCATGTTTGCGATTTAAATTTGCTCCTTAAAAATGCTCTTCTGGTAAAACAAGAGATTATTTGCGATAAAGAAAGGGGTTTGCTTTTGAGATATAATAGAATAAAAGTTTTGAAGAATAGTTTCTGGGTGGAGTTTTTGAGTAATGATATTAAAATCTGATTGTAGGGCGTGGTTTGCAGAGGTTTAAAAACAAACTTGGTGGTTTGTAATATTTATACATGTTTAACAGAAAATAATGAAATTAGGTTATGAGAAAGTATTATAAAGTGTTCTAAATCAGTATTTGTTTTTGTAGGGGGAAAATATGCATGCAATGAAACCTCCCAAGTTGAACACCTCCCTAAGTTGGACATTTTTCTGTGGAGCGAAACTTGGCCTTATTCTCTTTGCTTCAGAGGTCCACATATGTTGACTGTCGCGTTTCCATTGTTAAAACGATCCTTCAAGATATTTTGTAGTTCTAAACTAAACTGACGTGTGCATCCCTGGATGTTTTAATTTTGAATAAAATAATTTAAACTCATGGGAATGTGTAAATTTTTCACACTGACGCATACATTTTGTTTTTGTCTTCCGTTACACGAAAGAATATTTCAATGTTGTTTAAATTATCTAAGCTGAATTTGCGAAAAAAAAATTTTTCGAAATTTATGCAGCTGAAATTTAGCGGAAGGATATCATTTAACTTTAAAAGTTTCTTGGCAGACTTCGTTTGTGGGCTGAAGCAATTCTTTACTACTGAAGCAGAGTTTCGGAGTTAAGCTATTATTCGGAAAATTATTTAAAAATATATTTTCCACTTGTCGTTAAGTGTGATAGATTTAAAAAAAATATTGAAATTGCTCCTTAAATTTATTTGTGACATTTATGTCGGGTCTGAAGAGGATTATGTTACCTCTTGGACATTTTTAGGAGGGAACCTCAAGTGTCCAACTTTAAGATGGTTTCACTGTATATTTAACTAACAATGTTAAAAAATGAATGTAGGCCATTTACTGATTCTATTTCACTTTTGTTAATGTCGTTGCTTTGAAAAACTGCGCCGAAAATGAAAAATACTTTATTGTGCATCAGATCCCGATGTAATTCATGAAGTCAAAATGCATTCCATTTCAAATTACTCAGATAATAATTTTGTATATTAAATTTATTAATTTGTTCTCGATTATCCTACAAACAAGTAAAAACAGACAGCTTCAGAATTAAAAATCAGAGGATTGTTTTTGATCCCCCCCCCGCACTCAGCCCAACACACATACACACACACGCACATACGTTTAATGCCCTTTTCCTTTTGTCAATATCTGTTTCGTACTTCCTGCCTTAGTTCTCATCTTTTTGTCTAAGAAATTAAACTTCTCTTCAAATATAATTTCATATTTTTTGTGTCATATTTTCTATGTGCTATGCTAAGTTAAAAAAAGAAAAAAAGAAGAGAAAGAAAAAATTATACAGAAATACAGGCCACCGAAAAACTCAGTTTAATAAATTATCCGAGTAATTCCGATGTTTTTTTCGTAAATTACGAATGCGAAACTAGAAGGCATTGAAGTTATGCCAAACTTCTCTGTTGATTTTAACATGATAGAGTGGGGCATTTCTGAATTTAGAACTAAATTTAAAGAGAATAGTCTTAAAACTCGAGCTCGTCTTGTGTTCTATATAATTGTACATAACTGTCTCAATCTTTTATGCAGTGTAGTAAAGCATTCTACTTTTTCACATGAAGTTAAATAGTTTCACTAAATTTACTTTGAATCCGATTTATGTATAAAAATGAAAATCATGTATATATGCAGGGTTGTTCATATTGTAGATAAATCCCTACCGTTGGGCAAAACGGATTGAAATTTTGAACAAACATGAAAAAAAAAAAAAAAAAAAAAAATTCAGCTTTAAATATCCGAAAATCCATTCGTTTTCAAATTTTTAGAGATTCTTTTGTAATTTTTAAGTTTATGAATTTATTTCGATTAAGTATAAAAGTGAAAAAAGAGTTTGAAATAACGATTTTTGAATTATCCTGGATTATTGAATTCTGTCCCAAAGATAACGCCACAATATTTACAATTTCAATTTGCTAAAAATCAGAATAATTTCTTCAGAATACTTAGACTTTCTCCACGATATTAAAATAAATAATATGTTTTCTTCTGTATAAATTAAGGATATAAAAATTAATAGCATGGATTAAAATTGCAGGATATAAATCATTTAAAAGTCAATATTTATTTAATATTTATGTATCCATATTTTATGAGTGTAAGAACTTAGAAAACTACTTTAGTTTCAGTTTGATACTTGAATTCAACAATTCAAGTGGCTACAATAGATTCTGTTACTACGAAAATATTAAACATAGAACAGCAAAAAAAAAATTTTTATCTTTTTTTATATTTTTTTATTCATGAAGATGAAATGCATTGAATGTAAATTTTGGATATACATGCACATAAAACTGATTTTATTGGCAGATTTCATTTGACGGTAATAAAGCTCAATATTAATGTAAAATCAACAAACTATTGTGTCAATCACAGAGGAAAGAAGGAAGAAACTCAACAAAGATAATAAGGGCCTTCTGAGTAGAACTAAATCAGGATTACTATTGTGATAAAGTCTTTACGAGTTAAATACTTCTAAGATATATACGTCTTTAAATTTTAATTAGTGATTAACAAACTAAAACATTAAAAAAATAGAGCTATAAACGAATTGATTTTTAATCTCAACAGCGATTGAGTTTCAAGGCATGCTTTAAAATAGAATTGATAATTAACTGTTTATAATTTCTGACCAAAAATATCGTGGATAATAAAATCATCAGATATTTTTCCAAATCTTGAATTTCAAATAAACTGGAAACTGCTTACCAAAATTCTTTTAGCTCAATTTTATTAAATTGCTAAAAGAATTGGATGACAATTTACCTTCTTGAATTTTATAATTTTTAATCTGTGGTAACGATTTGCTTTATTTATGCCGTTTGGTTTAAAATTTTGCACAGAGAAGCAGAAGAAAAAAATAATTTAAAAAAAACCTTGGTTACTTTTCAATTCATTTCCGTTACCCCGGGTTTCAGACATTTTCCATTTGAAAGAAATGTCTCCTATACTGTTTGCATTTCGCTCAGATATTCAGACAAATTCACAATTAAAAATTAAAAAAAAAATATTTTTGATTTTGATTTGTATGCATTAGTATGTTAAAACAATTCCTGTCCCGTATAAAGAACGAATTCTTCAACGAGTTTTATTATATAAAGTACTAGGTTTTCTCATTTAAGGTAAAAAATTTTAAGGAAATTAATTTTAGTTCCTAATAGCGTAAAACCGCCGCTCATTTTAAGATAACTTGTTTACCTGGAGAAACTGTATGTTTGTTTAGTTTTTATGAGCTGTTGTTTAATGCAAATGTTAGTTTTCTGTATAAGATAAAATGTTTTCTCTAATATGTAACTGATAAATCATTTATAGCAGTTGCTTTTTTTCTAAAAGTTCTACTTTGCATCATGAAATGACTTTTATTTGACGTTTTTATTTTTTTAATAGCGTATACGATATATATTAACTTTTCACAAGATATTTATAATAGTTAGTTAATTTTCGCTACCAAAGAGTGTAAAACTATTTGCTTAAAATTTTGTTAGCCACCAATTTTGAATAAATATTCGATTTTTCAGCCCTCTGACTTAATTGGCTTATTTTTAAAAACTGAGACTCGTGAAATTCACTGTTGTTTCCATAAGAACAAGCTTAATGTACGATTAGTGTCACATACAACCATAATGTGTACTTCTTTTATACGTTATGTAAGCTTTAAACCATGGGTGGCCAAATTGGTGCGCATGCGTTAGGCTGGGCACGTTACATCCTTGTGCCTACTTATTTTTTCGAGACAGATTGAAGACTTGTGAAATAATTTCGTCCACGGATATATTTTATTTCTTATAATTTATGATACTACGGCAAAAAAAAAGAAGCATTTGCATACTTTAAAATATATTATCATAAAAAATCGAACAGTCTCTAATCCCCTACCAAATATACGAATGATTAATTCTAGAATCCTCAAACTCATAAAACAATATCAATCTCATGTTCACAAGATATCGCTTTTCCTCCCCTAAACGAATAACCATACCAGTATTCATATTTTTCAACTCAAATCGGGAATGTAAGCAAGTGAAAGAAGTGGGTGAGTTGTACGGTGCAACTGAACTCGTCTAAGAAAAAAAATTGGCACATGATAATCAAAAAGCGTGTCATGCCTGATTTAGACCATAGATTTATAGAGTTACCTTTCTCCAGTGAAAAGAAATTTTGTACACGCTTAAACCAAACGAGCGAAATCCGATCAATCGGAGTGATTTTTGGCCCAGTTTTCAAAAGTGCGCGTCTCCTTTAGGAGCGTTTTTCGATCACAAGAGCGGAGCGAAGTATAACAATAAGCGAGTAGGGGAATTCTCAGAAAAAAGACGAAGCGAGGAGGGGAATTCTCAGAAAAAAGACGAAGCGAGGAGGGGAATTCTCAGGTAAAAGACTACTTAAAGAGCACTTTTGGGGAAATACCGGTAGGTTTCCATGGAAAGGGATTGCTCGCTCCGCAATGTATCGTTTTTTTCGCTCTTTGGGTTTAAGCGTGTAGAATTGAGAAGTATTGACAAATTTGTATTTCCAAAAGCACTACAGTAAGAACTAATGAAGGATAAGATATCTTGGCAATAGCAAGTTGTCAACTTGACATTATTTTTTAGAAGGAGTATAAGCACAAATTTATGACCAAGTTTATTGTTGTAGAAGCTATAAAAATGAGAACTCTGGACACGCCTGGATGAGAGGTCTTGCAAGATACGTCTTTACGCCAATGTAATGAAGAGAAAGGATTTAAGACAGGCTATGGGGAAAAAAACGAAATTCACAATATGAAAAACAAATTACCCAATGAAAACAAGAGGCTGAGAAAAAAGAAATTGATGTTACAGTGTTTCAAGTTCAGTTGAGTTTAGAAGTAATTTGAGTTGAATTCAGAGGCTTACAGTTTTAAGAAAAAAGATGAACCGTCAGAGATATGATTTGGTAGAAGTCACGATTTAAGCAAAATTTAGGAATGCATATACCAAATGGAAGTCTCATGTTCAATTGGTCGCTATATATTCACACAATCAGAAAATATGTTTCAAAGAGATGTTAAAATGAATCGTTAATTAGTAAAATAATTGTAAGTTAAAAACATAGTTAAACAAAGTTAAAGGATAATTGTGGAAATACTAAGATATACATACATATATTAAAAGCGTCTAAAAATAGTATTAATCACTTGAGGATTTTTTGAATTATTGTATACTTTGTTATAGTTTACGAATAAATTATTCTATCCTTTTACCGACGAGTTACTATGGTATTTAATCCAGAAAGGGGCGTAGCCAGAAATTTTTCATAGGAGGGTTACGACTACTGCAACTCACATATATGCATACATGTGTGTGATAAGGGAATGAAGAATATACATTTTGTAAGGCAAAAAATTCCTCAAGGGGGGGGGGTTATGACCCCCCTTGGCTACGCCCCTGAATCCAGCAAATAGTTAAAATAAGATAAATAAAGTATGTACATAAAATTTTATTTCGATGAAAAATGACTTTTTAGGATGACTGTTGTCCGCTGTATAGACATGGCCAGGAAACAAGTTTGGTGAACAATTTATGTAAAAACTCTTCTCAAACTCAAGTGGACGCAATCGGAGTAATAACACAATTCAAATTTCCTCGTGGCCTTGAATATCAGATTATGACGATTGTGGGACCCGACACAACTTTTCCATTAAGATACAATATTTCAGCGACACGCAGGTTCTGATGTGAGAAAAGTGTCAAATCTACGGCAAAAGTCTGAAACTGGCGCGATAAAATGTTCATAATGGTATTTCGATGAGTATCTTTTCCGAATGCTTGTAGAATGAATAATGACCTCGGGGAAAATAAATAGGTTCCTACGACACGAGACGATTAAAATAAAATGATGGCACTCGGCTCTCGCCTGAGGCGGAGGGGGACGGAGGGGAGGGGGGGTAGAGCCCTTAGATACTTTCTAATGAACTCGTCATTCGAGACAATCAGTAATGAAACTTATAAAGTGACTAATTACTTACAACTGGCCCGCAGGAATTAATGAGGACGGCTTTTAAAACAGAGAACTTAATTCGACTATTCCCCACTTAATAGTTTTCGAAAGGGAACAAATTCGCGTTTAACAAGAGTCGCCCCCCCGTAAGAATGAAAAATTCCAATTCTATCTCATTTGATTTTGGGGATCTTATCTTAAAACCGGCCTTTCTCTTGTAGGGAATCCATCATGTTCGTTGCCATAGTGACGCCTAGAATCCGCCCCCCCCCCCTTAAAGTAATTCATCGACCCCCCTTTCCACCCCCCACCGCATTTTATGTTGGGAGAATACTTTAAAATATCAGGGGTATACCGTAACGCAAGGAAGAATAGCTAGAGCGCCCCTTCAGGGAGAATATATCATCGGTTGACAAGTGGGTGAAAATCGATTAATTGTAGAGCTAATTAATTAGATATTTTTAAAATTTTCATTGGGGGTGGGGGGGGAGAAGGCAATTTTCATTAAAAGGAAATCGAACCGAATGTTTTGGAATTCAATGTAGATTAGGTTACATTTCATAAAAGTGCTGGTGTTTGGTTTCACCTCCGGAGAAGATCTTTATTCCCTTCCACTTTGTGCGATGAATGGATTCGGAATTAGCATGATTATTCAATCTTCTTTCCAAAAATTTGATGGGAGCCTTAATGACTTCGATATCGACTCTCACAATTTTATTTGAGAAAACGACCAGGAATATATCACATTGGCATTTTTTCAGCATTTCAAATCGTGAAAATTTTGAATTTTCGTTCTATAATTCTCGTTATTTGTATAAAAATTTGAATTGACATACAATTCGGTTTTTATAGATGTAAACTAAGCGTATTTAACAATATACATAAACTGTAAAAAAAAATGGATTATAATTTTGATCCTTATTGTGATTGCTGTTTAGTTATACTTATTATAACTATAATTATTTAAGATTTGTTATAATTATTTAAGTATATTTATTTGTTTTGAAGAATGATATTTATACAGTGTGCCCCCTTAAAGTCCGTTGTCACCCCAATAATTTCTGAACTGCAAGCGCTATAGTTATAAAAGTGGGATCTGGCTATAGTAAAGTTGCCATGCGCTACGCAAGGAAACAGCTTACAGCGTCACCTGGCGGCTAGCAGTCTTGTTTCATAAACGGTACGAGATGCGGGAAAAAAGTTAATTACAAAGTGGTTCAGCATCATTGATTTAATGAGAGAAGACACCTTGCGAAAATTAATGTTAAAAAATTGAATACGTAAAATGCAAGATGTAAAAGTAGGGATGGACGCGAGACGACTTTTTTGCGAGACGAGACAGAGATTTACAGCTTTTTTGCGAGACGAGACACACATTTTTGACATTACGATATAGGGATTTTTGCGAGACGAGACAAAGTTTTTAGGCTATTTTGCGAGACGCGAGACTCCTATTTTTCGTCTCGCGTCCATCCCTATGTAAAAGCGTTAACAATTTGAGCATGAAAGATAAATGATCCTAATGTCACGCAAGAGCAGTTTTGGAAAACTTGGCCATAAAAATGTACGTTTTATGCCTTCCTTTCGTAACATTATTGTTGCAAAAGCATCTATTGTGCAGAATAGTGTGTCCATTATTCTGCACATTGATGTCCTCAAGTTATCTTTTCTCACTAAACCAATGATTGCTGAACAATTTTGTAATTGACTGTTTTTCCGTATTTCGTTCGTTTCTGAGAAAAGAAATCTAACTCCGCAGTTTTCCACCAGGTGGCGACGCAGGTGATTTCATAGAGTAACGCATGGCCACTTACTATATCTAGACCCCCATTTTTATGAATATAGCCCTTGAAGCTCAGAATTTATTAGGATGACAACGGACTTTAGCGGGCACACTATATGTATATATATATATGTTACAGTGAAAACCCGAAATCAGTCAAAAACCGAATTAACTAGGGAAAACGCGTTCTGACTGAGTGCATTAGGGAAAACCCAAATTAACTAGGCAAAACGCGTTCTGACTGACAGCGCTAGGCAAAACCCGAATTAACTAGGGAAAACCCGTTTTATTGGAGTAGCGGTAGCACGTTTTCGAGGGGCCCCTACAGCGGAGGCATATTTTCCAGGGGGCCCCTACAGCGATGGCCGGACCCACTGATTTTTTTCGGGTCTCGCAAAGGGCCAGCTTTAGCATATTTTCAAGGGGGCCCCCTAAAGCGATAGCCGGACGGAGTAATAGGGAGTTTGTGCATACCGTTTCTTCCTACGCTAACGCTAACGCTATCCGCTATCCGGAGTATTTTGACCAACCATGTTTCGCATTTTATGCGTGCGCATGCGCTTTATTGTCCAATGTCATTTAACGTTAGCGTTACCGTGAGTGAAACCGGGCCTGCACAAACTCCCTAATGTTTTTTGGGTATCGCAAAGGACCAGCGTTAGTATATTTTCCAGGGGGGCCCCTACAGCGGTGCCGGACCCACTGATGTTTGTTTGTGTCTCGCAAAGGGACAGCATTAGCATATTTTCGAAGGGCCCCCTAAAGCGATGGCCGGACCCATCGATGTTTTTTTGGGTCTCGCAAGGGGCCAGCGTTAGCATATTTTCGAGGGGGCCCCTTAAAGCTATGGCCGGACCCAGTGATGTTTTTTTGGGTCTCGCAAAGGGCCAGCGTTAGCATATTTTCGAGGGGGCCCCTTGAAGTGATGGCCGGACACACTGATATTTTTTGGGTCTCGCAGAGGGCCAGCGTTAGCATATTTTCCAGGGGGTCCTACATCGGTGGCCGGACCCACTGATGATTTTTTGGGTCTCGCAAGGGGACAGCGTTAGCATATTTTCGAGGGGCCCCCTAAAGTGATGACCGGACCCATTGATGTTTCTTTGGGTCTCGCAGGGGGCCAGCGTTAGCATATTTTCCAGGGAGCCCTACAATGGTGGCCGGACCCACTGATGTTTTTTGGGGTCTCGCAAAGGGCCAGCGTAAGCATATTTTCGAGGGGGCCCCTTGAAGTGATAGCCGGAGGCACTGATGTTTTTTTGGGTCTGGCAGAGGGCCAGCGTTAGCATATTTTCGAGGGGTGGGCCCTACAGCGGTGGCCGGACACAGTGAGGACTTTTGGGTCTCGCAAAGGGCCAGCAATAGCATATTTTCGAAAGAAGAGCAAGATCCAATTTTTAGTGGATAAAGCATTAACATTCCTGAATTCACATGGGAAAACATGGTGTCCGGCCACCACTGTAGGGGGCCCCCTTTCAAAAATATGCTAACACTGGCTCTTTGCGAGACCCGAAAAAAATCAGTGGGTCTAGCCATCGCTTTAGGGGGCCCCCTGGAAAATATGCCTCCGCTGTAGGGGCCGCTCGAAAACGTGCTACCGCTACTCCAATAAAACGGGTTTTCCCTAGTTAATTCGGGTTTTGCCTAGCGCTGTCAGTCAGAACGCGTTTTGCCTAGTTAATTCGGGTTTTCCCTAACGCACTCAGTCAGAACGCGTTTTCCCTAGTTAATTCGGGTTTTGACTGATTTCGGGTTTTCACTGTAACATATATATAGAGAGAGAGAGAGAGCTAAAAGTTTGATAGACTTGTGATACATAAATATTGAAACACTAAAAGAGCGTTTCAATTCAACTTACCTATACTCGGGGCAAGCCTAACCTGATAGCGGAGGAGAAGGCTAGAGCGGCCATTTCACTACTCTCCGCATGTATCACTTTGACACTCGTTTCTCCTTCCAATTATTTGGCTGTCAACATCACAAAGCAACCCAATCGCAAGGCAAATCAACTTTATGAAACTCTCTATTATTGCTCACTTGTGCGAAGTGTGTCATAATAGGTGGCAATCCTTCCTCATGCTCATATGCTTCTAATATTTGAAGTTTGCTTAACATTTCGGTCTCGTGCACGAGCTGTGACCAGATATGCACTGTCTCGGATATGGGGGATTGGATCATAAAATTTGAGCCCGAATTAATGTCCAGAGATAAAAATAAGGTTATGTGGAGGAAGATATCTTCTTCCACATAATCTTCCTTCACAACCATCAAGAATAGTTAAAAGCTTCAAGCATAATTAGACATAATTAAGGAGAGCTTGTTTCCTTTTCATTGTTAGGTGGTTCATCCGCCCAGGTGGTGTAGTGGCTTAAGAACCATTTTATCATGGTGTTAGCGTGTCTGGCATGGGCATAGGTGTTAGCGTGTCTGTCCCTTAACAGGGGATAACGCTGACCGCCCACTGAGCACTCCCGTAATAAAATGGCCAGTAATTCGGGGCTTAGTCGTGGCAAAATGCTTGATGAGCAAATGCCCGCTCGTTGGAAAAGAAAAAAGTTAGGTGGTTCGCATGTTCCTACAGGGGTTGGCTTAAGGCTTATTGTGGCTATAGAGCCTCATGTAGCTCTTTTCATCAGTATTTACGGCGCTTCAAACTTCTGTATCTCTGTATTGCATTTGGTGCGTGCTTGCAGAGTATGTAGTGGGCAGTGGGCATTATGGATCTCTGGTACCTTCATTACCCTGTTTTCTTGAAACTTGACTGTTCTCTCTCGACCTGATAATACCCTGCTCTAGAGAAATGAATAACACCGTGATAAAAAAAAAGGCTGTAAAATTGTACAGTTGTTCAAAAATATCGTTGCGTGGCAAATAATATGCTACCACAGAGGCGTTTTATACTATCATAGCAGCGTATTCACTTTTCGGCATGATCATCTGTACATGTAGACAAGTTTGTGTGAGGTAGGTGCTGAAATCATTAATTCTTGAACACGAACACGTGCGATAGATGTGAATCGAAGACTAGAAAAATTCAAAAACTTAATTCCACAATTTCTGCTGATGAGAGTTAATTCCATAATTATGATCCTGAAAGCAACCAGGTAACCACAAAATGAATATATCCTGTTCTCCAATTTCAAAAATATTCCAAAATTGTGGATTTTGCAAGACAAGCAGTCATCTTTTACTTCTTAGTGACAGGTATTAATGATGGATGGAATTAATGCTACATTATCATTCAGTGTCTTCCCAAATTCTACTGGCTAGTTAGTAGAAGTTTTGGTGGCTGCGAATACAACTGACGCAAACATTCTGGCTTGCGCACTTTGTGGTTGGTGTTTACACCACGGGCAATCCTCACCTTCATTGACACCTTAAGTTCGAAATATAATGATGTGTGTTTTAATAATGCAATGTTTATAGAAATTCAATACTTCATTAACATTGATTTCTATCATTAAGACGTTGACTTACTTCCTTTTTGTTAAAAGATCGACCTTACCTTATATTCTACGAGTAAGAAGCAACATGAATCAGACAAACGTTTCCTGACGTTACCTACATCTGGAATATTTGTTTGCATTTATGAGTATGAAATCTCCAAACCGTAGTCCAACTTAACCCATTTATGCCTAGCGTCCCTTTTTTGGGACGGAATTTCGCTATTAGTCGAAAACGTTATTTATTTTTCCTAACCTTTATTCATGAGTATTGAGCCTCAACTCTAAAAAATATTTTAACATGACCAAGTAGGATGTTGATATTTTGATTTTTATGCATAATGATTTTAAAAGAAATCATCCCTTGTTCAAGCAGTTGATATCAGAAATTTATCTATTATTTCTGTTATCAGTAAAAATCGAAGAAAGTCGCAAAAATATCCAGGCACAAATGGGTTAAATGTGAAATACTGTCCTATTTTCGATATTCGGAATTTTATGCTCTCTCCCCCGACTTTTTATGCGTTCGAATCACTTGCGATTAACCCTAAAACACTATGGTGCATATGCAATCCTTCCTCATGCATACATATGCTTTAAAAACTCTCATCTCTAGAGTTGTTACCAATAGAAAAATCCGCACGCCATACCTCATTGATATTCCCCTGCGATTTGGCGACAGCGTTTCAGCAAACCAAAGAGTGCATAACATTTACATACGCTCTACGATGTCCAACGAGTCTGGGAGGAGGAGGTTTGGGGGAGGCTGCATGAAATACTCGATTTCTTGGAGAAAAGAGGTTAATGCGGCAGAGAACCGAATGTAATTCTGTTCTTACCCCCTACCCCCACCGCCTCTTCTTGGGGGAATCTATATCAAATCAATCACACAGGGATCTCTCGATTTTTGCCGTCGAATTGACCCCACCGAAAAATGTTGTAACGTCAAGGTTTTCCGCATAGTGATGAGATCTCAAAAATGTTTTCCCTTTTCGGAAAAGCCGATAGAAAAGTTTTTCTCTGAAAGTTGAATAATCAAGGTGGCTGGATCTGAGAGTGATCAGGAGCTTTTCGAAGTTGGGGCGGGAATATGAAATTTGTTGAACTGGGGAGATTGAACAAGAATGTTAGGAGATTTTCAGTGTCAGTCGTCCTCTTTTGATTCCTCCTCGGCTGCTGCTTGGTTTCGAGATGTTCTTGTTGCTGTAAGTTGCGTTGGCAATATTTCATACCTTCGCTCGAGCAAGAACTGGAACTTTTTAATGAACAAATTCGAAACTCGATTAATTATAGAAGGAACACTATATTAAATAAGATATTCTTTTATTGATTTTAGAGGGCGATATCAGTGCTATAATTACAGTGCATCTACTTTGCAAATGATATGTAAAGGAGCATTTTAGATTTTTAGTAGCAAATTTTAAAGACGTTCTATATCTTTATGATAATTGTAAATACCTACTATAGGATTTACTTTTTTGCACCGGTTTTTAAATAATGAACACCAAAATAACATTGTGTGTACAACCTTTAAGTCATTTCATTCAAAACATTCATTCTTAAAATTAGTTAATTTGTACAACCGCAGTTTTTTCGATCTGTTTTACCCTTTAAAGTAAAGATGAGGGCAGCTCTATAGGGAGTCTCGAGGTAGCTGGACCAATAAAGACGGAATTGGCATCTCTCTTTGAAATAAATGATGATGATGGAAATTAGTAAATTAAAAATTCAAGGAAATGTTTCTGCGTGGCTTTCTGTGAGTTTGTTTTAAAATATTCCACATATTTTTGACTTTGACCTACCTATTTTGAATTTATGACCTACCATTTAAGCAGACAAAAGTTTCAATTTATTGAATGTTAATGCATGTATGTATGCATAAATGCATACATGCATGTGTGTATGTCAGTCTTTGAGCTTGGTAGTTATTTCAAAATTTGGAGGCCATCTGGTTGATATCAACGAAAACGTTTGTGAAATTCAATAAGGGATTCTTCTACTTTCCCCTTCTAAGTTTAGAATTAATTTAAAGTCAAATGCCCTTTTAATTAAATAGCAAAACGAAGCGAAATCACTTGGAATCTAAGTTTTTTTTTTTTTTAAGAAGGCAAGCGTAACATTTTATTCAATGATTTAGCGAATCACATGACTAGAAAATATTTTTCCATTTAATTACCGTTTAATAAGAGAGGTCAGTTTAAAAGAAACTGTACTTATAAAATTCTATAGGGCGTTCAAAATTGAAAAAGAACTGTATTTTTTCTGTTTTTATTAGGTCTCAGCATTTGGAAAATTTATTTTTAGGAAGATTTATTAACAGTTTTAAATTAACTTCCTTGTGAATCTGAATATATATTATCTCAAAACATTGTTTCATCGTACCAATTGTCAAAGATTTTGAGAGATATTATCAGATAAAATGAAATGACACAGTGATTTCAAATCCAATATTATCAGAACATGATGTATTAGAAGAGCATTGTCAGAATCAGTAGACCTTGACTGCTGAGGAGCTTAAAGTAGAGATACAAAACGAGAGAAATTAACACTCCTGAGTTGATTGCCGAAACGACTCTTGGAAGAACTCGCAACCATTTGCACATAACATAACTACATAAATTCTACCATGCTAGTTAGTTACTTCATTGTATTTCTTTTCACACAGACGTTTTCAAAACTTCGCGAACAATTGAAAAACAAACGATAACAAAATAAGCCGCCGCCTTATCAGCTTTGTAAAGGTTATTAATTAAGAGATCATATCGCGTTCTAACCGCTCACTAATCAAGACATCTTTTTTTAACCTCTCGCTAACAAAGGGGAAAAAACTAAACAAGTAACCATCAACATGTGTTGCTCCCTTGATAATGTTTAAATATTCCAACGGTTGTGAATGAGGCTACGGATCTAAAAAAAAAAAAAGAAAGTTCCACCAGGAACAGATGCGACATTTTCTTCGGTCTTTGCTAACGAATGTACTCATTACATATACCAGTCTCGTCGGCAACGGATGTTGGGTTTCCAGATAACCGAGGTAGGATACATAACTCAACTCTTTTTATTGTGTAGGAGAAGATTTGGGTTCCTTTTATCGGAAAATTCCTGGACCGACAGCGTGTGTTACGTTCAACATTTGTCCGATTGTTCTTGCTTCTGAAGCAGAAGCTGATAAAACAACGCATAGTTACAAATTTCGGTAACGGGAAGCCATTTATTCAGCTGAAAAGGTTGGGGGGGGGGTATAGAAAAGTTAATTTATGTGACATTAAAAGTGCAATTCTGGTGAATGGTTCTGGGAAAATGGTTTAAAATGACTAAAATTTGTTTCATTTAGATTAAATTCATCAATGGAAAATTTTGATCAGAATCAGGAATTCGGAGAATTAATTTAGTATATACTTTCTTTATTGAACATTTTATAAAAATTGGTTCATCACTTTTTTATTCAATGAAAAGTTTTCCGACTTCATTATCGGATTAAAGTTCAAAATATGGAAAAAAGTCTATTGTTTGCTTAAAAATTAGCTACGCTGCTTTTGGTCGTTCTATAAATTTTTTATTAAAAAAGAGTATTTGAATGTTCTTTCTCTCCAACAAAAATTGCTTTAACATTGCAATAATTTTCAAGTTTTTTTTTCCTTTTTTTTTCGGTGAAATTAATAAATTATCAACACTTTTCTGGAATTATTACCAATTTAAAACGTTCTGTTTCCATACATTTAGATTACAACTGCCCATAATCATAATTCTGTTTTTTAACATTAGAAAATGATTAAAGTTATATAATTTTAAGAAAGATAAATTTTAATTACGATTTACTATATTAAACTCAAGGTAGACACTGTAGAAACTTAACAACTAAGAAACAAACAAACAAGATTAAAACGTAAATTGCCAACAATTAATTGTAAAACCTTCCTGAAACAGAACCTTCATTAAACGGAAAATTTGTCTTAACATTACAGTGCATACTGCAGGCATTTGGCTACACTCTCCTTTTTCGTAATAAAAGAAAAATTTGTAGTTTTTGAATAAATATGCATTAATATAGTCGCCTCCGGCGACCATTTGATTCGTCATCTTAAATCTTGTTCGGAGAAAATCCTGTTTCTCACCAGCTTCCTTGGTACTGAAATCTCTCAGATTCTGAGTGGAATTTTTTACCGAAAAAAGACGCCCCTCTTTTATGCTCTACTTAATTTTTGAGTTCGAAATTATGCCCCTTCAAAGCCAGCACCCCGATGCTATGCTTATCTTCCTTACCGCGTCGGGCCGCCCCTAGTTACAAAAATTAGATGGTTTATTGATAAAAACCTACAAAAAGGTAAAAATTATTTTCGTCCTATATTAGATAGAGCTTCTAGATATATTTGCCGTTTTCAAAAAAACGGAAAGGGAGGAAAAAAAAAAACGTTAGAAAATCTGAAAAACTTTGAGATTTTAAATACGCATTTAAGTGCTGTATATTAAAAGCGTATCATAATCCATGCCTCTTCTCTATTTTCTTTCCTTATTCTATTAAGTTGGAAAGTGTATCATTATTCATGAGTGTGATTAAACTAAATTAAAATTGATATTTCTAACATCCTTTTTCTAGATTTAATCCAATAGAAATAGAATGGGGGAAATATGCGCAGAAAATGCATAATTCGAACTGAATGAAAGTTTCAAAAACTTATTTTTAATTTGTTTGTCTGTGTAACATGTATTTTGGATTTGTGTTCCGAAGTCCGCTTATAAATCCACGTCAGAAGGAAAAACTTATTCAGGTGAATTCTTTATACAGGCATAGCAGACGATAATTTAAATTTATTTATTAAAAACTGTGTATTCTGTATGTTTGCGCCATCTGTCGATTGTTCTGTAAAATAAAAACTCAATTGAATTCTTTTTATTTTTATTAAAGATAGTTTTTTTTTTATATAATAGGAGCAGTGTTTTTTGCGTGATAAAAAGTAGCCTATATTTTAATCCAGGATTTTAACTGTCTTTATTCCAAATTTCATCCAAATCCGTCCAACCGCTTCAGCGTGAAAGAGTAATAAACATACATACAAAAATTGACATCTATAATAATAGTAGGATAAGACCATTATGGAAGTGATTTTTGGTTTCTAAAAGTATATGTCAACATTATGTTTCAGCAAACAAGCGTAAATTTATTGCGTGTGCATTCAGTTCGCTGAGCAAATTTTAGCTCGAAATTTCGATTGTTTCTAATTGTTATTGCTAAATGGAAACGAATACAAAACTATTAAAAAAATAGTATTCTCAGGACTAAATAAGTCGAATTGGGCTTTATTACTTTCTTTTGCTTTATGAAAACTATAGAATGGACATTCTAATTTTCCGAATTTGAACTTTTTTCGTGATTTTTCAGGGAAACTACATTTTCAGGGAAATTTTTAAAAAATGTTTTTCCTAACTGAGTAAGCCTAAATGAAGTTACAATTTTAATTTCACTCCACTTTTAAGAATCATGCATTTTAGGGTTAAAATATTTTACAGTCTTGTAAGGAACACAAGTCATTAGTAACTTGCCAGCTGTTTGAAAGATATTAAGGTTTTTCCTTTGAACTACCACAGTACTGTTCCCAATAACTCCCTATTATTTATTTATTTTTCTTTTTTAAATAAAACCTTCAAATGAACTTATGTATGAAGTCTTTCCATCTGAATTCTTTTTACGCCTTAATTAATTAAATAATTATTTAATGTAATGGTTGCTGCATTCATGAGATAAGGCAATACAAACTGAAAAAATATTTCTTGTATTACTTTTATCTTCACTTCTTACTGCAGTTACTGCTTATCACGTGCAGTAAAATGTTGCCCTCTTAACTAGCGAGCAAAAATATCTCAATTTTTCAGTGCAAAGCAATTTTAGTTTTTTTATTAAAATGCAAATTTTAAAATCGAATTTAAAATGTCGAATAAAAATCGACAAAGAAGATCCTGTCAATAAAAACTGTTGTTGAGTGCGCCTGGGCACAGGAGCTCCTGGGATAGAAAAAACATGGAATGCGACTCGTAATTATTCTGAATCAGATTGATGTCTAGTGTGGTTTGACATAAGAGTTGCAATCGAAATGATGTTGCATGCTACTCGACATACAAATTCCTGTTCCATGAGTCAAGCTCATGTCCAATGAAACTCAATATAGAAACTCCTATCAAGCAAAATGGTATCGAATGAGACTGAACATAAGAGCTTCTGAGGAAATGACACCGAGTAAGACTCGACAAAGAAAATTCTCTGAATCAAAATAATATCGAATACGCATCAGCATGGAAACTTTCGTGAATCAAAATGATGTTGAATTGGACTCAACTTAGCAACGACTGTGAATCAAAATGATGTCTAGTGCGGTTGACCAAAGAGTTCCAATCAAAATGATGTCGCGTGACACTCAACCTACGAATTCCTATTCCGTGAGAAACAAGGTGATGTCGAATAAAACTCAAAATAGAAACTCTTATCAATCGAAATGGTATCGAATAGACTGAAAATAAGAACTTCTGTTAAAACGGCATCGAATGAGACTCGACAAAGAAAATTCTCTGAATCAAAATGATATCGAATGCCCATCAACATAATTTCCGTGAATCAAAATGATGTCGGATGGAACTCAACATAGGTACGTCTGTGAATCAAAATAATGTCTAGTGAGGTGTGGCCCAAGAGTTCCAATTAAAATGATGTCGCGTGATACTCAATATACGAATCTCTATCCCGTGCATCAAGCTGGTGTCCAATGAAACTCAATATAGGAACTCCTATCAATCAAAATGGTATCGAATGAGACCGAAAATAAGAATTTCGGTGAAACCTGTGCCGAATGACACTCGAGGGAAAAAAAATCTGAATCAAAATGATATCGAATGCGCATCAACATAAAAACTTCCGTGAATCAAAATGATGTCGAATCAGACTGGACACAGGAATGCCTGTGAATCAAAATGATATCGCATGACACTCTACATGGGAATTCCTGGAGGTCAGAATGATATCGATTGGCACTGTAATGTAGGACAGTGTAGGAGAGAAAAGGAAAAACAACAAACGTAAAATACAGAAACTATAACAAATTTGACGCAAAAAAACAAATGAGCTTTTTGGTACTTCTTTCTACCTTTCAAACTTTACGCTACCTTTAAAAATTTAAAACATAGATTATGGGTGGCCATTCCATAAGGGGTGGCCAGCAAGAGAAGTTCTGCTGTAGGTCAAATGCTCGAACGTGGGGAAAATGTTATAGATTCTTCTTTCGCAAAACAGCTCGCCTACGCGAGGTAAATACCGTCAAAAATAACGTCCTTTTTCTGGATAAAAGCTGATAATATTAGGGCGTGTTACAAATTTCTCCAACACGTAGAGCAATATATCCTAAAAGCAGGGCGTTAATCACGAAAAAGTAAAAAAAAAAAAAGAATAGAGGCTGACGAAGTCGTCGCCCTTGTTTTACGTGAGGAGAGGTCTTTTGATTAAATGCAAGATAAAAGCATGACATACTAGTGTTCAAAGTAAAGACCCGTTTTTCAACGCTCTTTGCAGTAAATTTTGCTACAATGAATTAGATCCAACGTACATTAGTTGAAGTTAACATAGATTTTGTTTAAGTGGGTATTTGCGCTGCTGGTCGTGTTTCTTGTTGTGTACGTTGATAACGCTCTGCGTGTAACGCTTCGCATGCTCGTTAAAAGTGTTATTTATAAAGTTTCTGTTAATTATCTTGCCGTAGACATTTAGAGGTAAAACGTAAGGGGATAGGATTGAGGTTGAAGTTGAAATGAGTTTATAGTTAATTATGTGTTAGTTAATTCCGTATAGTACAATTCCACCGTAGTAATTTTTAAAAAGTTTCAAGTGTAAAAATCTTCGTAATTATATTTCGTTTAAAAAAAGCTTAATTCGGAGACGAGAAAATTCATTCAGAGTATTTAATGTAATTTTTTAAAAGTAAGTTTACATGTAGGTAAAAAGATTCCTAAGAAACTTGAAAGCCTTATTCACTCTTAAAAATTTGGTGCTACATTTCACCAAAATATGGTACTAGAAAAGTTGGTTCCATAACATGGTAAAACCCTATTCCAACATTTGATGCTCAGGTTTAATCACACTTTGGTAAGCACCAAATGTTGGAACTAGGTTTCACCATCTAATGGAGCCAACTTTTCAGAATCATGTTTGGTGAAATGTTGCAGTAAATTTTTAAGAGTGTTTATCTATTGTTTAACAGTGAACTCCGAATTCTATTTAACTAACCTTCTTAAACCTCTCTTTTTAAAAATATTTTACAATAATGAAGTCTTAAAGGGTAAAAATAACGGAGCAAAAACAGCAATTCAGTGGGAGAATTTTTTTTTTTTTTTTTTTTTTTTTTTTTTTTTTTTTTTTTTTTTTGTTAATCCCACAGAACTGCTTTCATAAGTTAAGAATGTCCATTTTTACCCTTTTGTCATGAAGAAACATGTAGCGAAATTTTCCGATACATTCTAGACTCTTAACTTTTTGAAGAGTTTGAACGTGCAGAAACCACACGACATGCTACTCCTGAGCCTCATGTTGGGCTAAAAGTTGGTAATTCGTTTGCTTTTCGAAAGAGGGTACTTCACATCACTGAAAGCGTCCAGTGGGAAAAGAATTTTTTTTTCGGTAGGGACTGATTTTTAAAAAAAGCTTATTTTACCTTAACAAAATGTACAATAACGCAAAAAGTAAAATAGCGATGGACGTGAGGCGAAAAATAGGCCACTAGCTTTTCCCAAAACAGCCAAAAAGCTTTGTCTGGTCTCGAAAAATCCCTATATTATTGTGGAAAACGATACTCCAGACATTTAATAAAGCATAGTCTAATTAACATTTAATGATAGTCTAGGTTAACACAATACAAATTAGACAACTTATTTACATATTAAAATAGAAAAATAAAAAAAATGAAAGTTCTGAGGAACTTCTAGCGCCACACGTCGAATTTCGTCCACCCCTAGTGAACGTCTACCTCTCTCGCTTCGGCGCGAAAAACAAAACGGGGATTTCCCTAGTTTCGTTGCCATGGAAACCCATGACGCTTGCAAGTGGCGGCATCTCTTGGGAAGTATGACATCTTTTACGATCTTGTGCACTAAGAATACGAATCATGGTCGGCATTGGTTCTTGCAGGATAGAATGGCATTACATCCTCGGCCATCCTAGGGTGCACTCCAAACACGAATGTAGTTAGGAGTGCACCACATAATCATAACAGATTTTCACGTCAGAAAAAAAAAGATACTTCCATATCAGAAAAAAAAAAGATACTACATAAATTCCATCCATAAGAGTGCGGCACTGAAGAACTGGTAATTCGTCTCATCGGCTGATTAGTAATATTATCGTCGTCGGGTTAGAACAATTTTAAAGTTCGCATCGTCAAGAAAAGTTTTGGAAAAATATCGAAGGAAAATATTTCATCAGTTCGTCAATAGTGTAGGCAGTTTTTCGTTCTTGTCTTCTGACACCATTTGTGGAAAACGATACTCTAGAAATTTAATAAAGCATAGTCCAATTAACATTTAATGATGGTCTAGGTTAACACAATACAAATTAGACAACTTATTTACATATTAAAAGAGAAAGATTAAAAAAACTGAAAGTTCTGAGGAACTTCTAGCGCCACACGTCGAATTTCGTGCACCTCTAAGGTACGTCTACTTCTCTCGCTTCGGCGCAATAAAGAAAACTGCGCTGAAGTCTTTTACGATCTTGTGCACTAAGAATACGAATCATGGTCGGCATTGGTTCTGGCAGGATAGAATGGCACTACAAATGTAATGTTAAAAATGTTTCCCTCGTCTCGCCAAAAGCTGTAAATCTCTGTCTCGCCTTGAAAAATAGCCTCGTATCTATCTCCAGTGTAAAGCATTACATACATTTAAGGAGAAGATAATTTATAATATGCTCATTTGACTTAAACAAAACGTAGAAAGAAACAAAATGTTACCCAAGCAATGTCTTTAGTTTTGGGGGCTGAAGCGCCCTAGCGCCTATCTGAAGCAATATGTGTCCTTCCCAGAAATTTCTTCCTCAGTTTAGATTCTTAACTAAAAGCGAAGAACTTCAAAATATTTGGTACTATTCAGAAGCTCCAAAACAACCAATGAAAGAACTTTCGGTATCATAGATTTATTGTGCACGTTTACCATATGCACACTGTGGTCCTTCATAATCGGTGAATGATTCGAACTTAAAATTCTCACTTTACTAGTCCGATAGCGTGATTAGTGAGCTACTAGATATACACTATCTGGCCAAAAGTATCCGGACACCGCCTAAAAATGTGGTTTTGGCGGATGACCCAATTTGATTCTTAATCGAAAGGTATAAAAGTGTTGGTAGTGGTTTGTCTGGGTGTATGTATGCGTTTGTGAAGCAATGAGTACGTCAAAGAAACTTGGTGAGTTCGATCATGGCAGTATAGTGGGGTGCTACTTTTGAGGGAAATCAGTTCGTCAGATTGCGGAAATTCTACAGAAGCCTAAATCTACTGTGAGTGATGTTAATTGTGAAGTGGAAACGTCGAAGCAGTGAAACTGCAGAAAAATGGAATTGTAGGCTGAAAAGTTTAGTGAACGCAACCGCAGAACTCTGAAAAGGGTAGTGAAAAACAATCGCAAGTCCTCGTTGGTGGAAATTTCTTAGGACTTCCAAAGTTCATCAGGCGTTAGTGTTAGCAGCAGGACTGTTCGTCGAGAGTTAAACAACTTGGGATTTCATGGTCGTGCAGCTGCTCACAAGCCGAACATCACTCCACAGAATGCGAAGCATCGATTGCATTGGTGCAGAGATCACCGTCATTGGACTGTGGACAAGTGGAAAACTCTTCTTTGGAGTAATGAATCTCGCTTCACAGTCTGGCAGTCAGAGGGACGCGCACGAGTTTGGCGGATGCCCGACGAATGTTTTTGGCAGACTGAATTGTGCCGACTAATAAGTTTAGTGGTGGCAGTATAATGGTGGAGGGTGTTTCTCATGGTTCGGCCTGGGTCCGTTAGTTCCTCTGGTTGGAAACATGAACTCTGCGATGTATGTGGACATTCTGGACAATGCTGCACTCCCAAGTCTGGGGCAATATTTCGGAGAAGGCCCATTTCCTTTCCAGCAGGATAACTGCTCCATTCACACATCGAGGCTTGCACAGACCTGGTTTGACGAAATGGGCGTTCAAAAACTGGAGTGGCATTCTCAGAGCCCCGATCTAAATCCTATAGAACACCTTTGGAACAAATTAGAACGCATATTACATAGCCAGCCAAATCGACCATCCTCACTGCAGGCACTCACTTCAGCTTTGGTGGATGCCTGGAAGGGAATGCCTATGGCTACCTATGAAAAACTGGTGGAAAGTCTTCCCAGACGTGTGCAGGCTGTCATCGATGCGAAAGGAGGACCAAAATCATATTAATGTGTGCCTCAGGACACTCCAAGTCCACCACTTGGTGTCCGGATACTTTTGGCCAGATAGTGTATTAAGGCTAACCAAAGATATTTTACGGTGGTTTTCCTCCGATGAGACAGGAATAGGATTACGATGTTCAAAATACCTATTTTAATACATCGTATAGAGCATGCCGACATGACATTGCACGTACATAACTTGAGTAAAAATTCACTGTGCATTCTTTTGAGCAGGACCTATCGCTGTATTCATGCACACATAAAAACGGTATTAATAACATCAAATAAAACTATATTTTATCATATCAAAACATAATATACCGACGGTAAACCAAAGTCAAAAAGTTTGTTTAACAAATTCAGTTCATTACATATATCCATCAAAGATTCAGGAATATCTAGCTGAAGCATTCAATACTCTTAATCACGTATTATTTTATGCCAAAAACGCGCCCCATTTTTGCCACTAGCATGGCTGCCGTCAATGTGAAATAGAATATTATTTGCAATATTTTATAAAATTAATTTAATTCGTAGTAAAATATTTAGTTCAGTACTTTTTTCAATGCAGATTGTCCCCGCAAGGCAATTGAAAAAGATATTATTATTTCAGTAACTACCATTTTGCGAATACGCATGTCACTAGTATGGCTGCCGTTTGGAGGCATCGAGTTTTCCCGCGTTATGCTCAATCTAGTGGGTCCTATATCAATGATATATATATATATCTACATGAACTTAATCTTGTTTCTTGCTACTCAAAAATCGAATTAATATCACTGAATTGCGTGCCAATTGGTTTGTTTAGGTCACTCAAATGTAGTTACTGTAATGATTGCCAGGTTCGTTGTCATGGTCTATTAATCTGCACATATCCCTTAGAAATCGGTTATCTAAAATCGACAGTAAACATCCGTAAAATAGCATTTTGCTATGTGTGTGTGTGCGTAGGAGGAAAGGGCGGGATAGCTCACCAAAAACTTTTAAAATTATTGAATGACAAAATGTACTAAAATTTTTAGATGAAGTGAACAAGACCATTTTTTATTTATAAAAAACATTAAATATTCATTGAAAAGACGGATTCAAAACAAAACGACAACAGTAACACTAATGGCCTTATTTACAAAACAAAATACCTATGACATTAACACTCGAGTTTGGATTAATTCGCAAGCCAAGTGTTTGGTGAATAAGGCCGTAAATACTTTCTCTCAATTTCTAAATTACATGCTCAACTCTTTTTTATTTCAGGAAACGCGTATTTGAGTTTCCAAAGTAAGAGGTGGAACAAAGAATGTCCGAAATTATTGCGAAGGGTTAAAAAGTGACAGCATGATTTGAAAAAAAATAATTGTTGTATTTCTTAAAACTAGTATTAAAAGAAAATTCTTCTGCAACAAATGTACAGACTAAATAATAAATCGGTAAAAAAGAAACTGGGCTTTCATTACTATTACTATCATTTCAGCATTTAAAAAAACCGCATTTGAACATCATAAACTCTATAACTTTAAACTGATTTTTATTTATAAAGTTCAGTAACAATGGCACTCACATTGAAAAACGAGCGCGATATTCAGTAAGTTTTTTTTTTTTTTTGTTGTTGTTGTTTTCTATACTTTTCATTTGTTGGCATGCTTTCTATTTCCTTTTCTATTTTTTATCTCCAAAATTTGAACACTCAGATTTATAATAAAATATCTAAATTTTGCATGCTAATGTCAGAAAAGTCAGATATTTATCCGTCTTATTACTGTTATTTTGTTTGTTTGAAAAAGTTCATCGAGCCCTAAAGCTACTCTCTATAACCACTTTATACACCGGTATATACAGATGTATCATTCATCCCAAAAGACAAATACAAATTTATTGCACAATATATGGTTAAGGCTGTTCTTTTTAGTCTTAATACACAAATTGAAAAACTAATAGCACTATGGTCTCCAAAAAATTCCAGATGGTTCTTCATAAGCTGCTTTGTACACTGTAATAATCTAAAATGCTGTGCCTTTTCTGAAATTTTCAGAAAAAAATTCTGAACATGGACTGAGCTGCAGGATTTTTCGAAGAGTGACACGTTTTGCGAAAATTTCCGATTTTTAAGAATTTTTTCTAAAAGTTTTGAAACTGATACAGGTTTATCTTTTATTTCAGTATGTAGCACAGCTCGTAAAGAGACAGTTTCAAAATTTTGAAGTGCCTGACATAATTAGTTTATTTGTACTTATGTACCAAAATCGCATGATTTTTTTCGAACTACACCCCAAAGGGCTGGCAGAAGCGATTCGCCGAGAAAGGACCTCACGGCAAACCTCGCAGCCATCGGTTTTTCTCTTATTATATTTCTGAATTTTTATTTTTCGTTTTTAATGTGCTTCTAATGTTATGAAAGAAACCCAAAACCCATTTTGGAAAATATATCTTCAATAGCAAAATTTTTATTTTTTCACAAAAGCACAAATTTATTTAGTTTTTATTTCTATTTATTAAAAAAAAAAAAAGGAAAGGAAAAAGGAAAAGAACATACGTTGCATTCGACTTATACGTGAAGCATATACTTATACGTGAAATACTTAACTCGTCTTTTAAAAATGGGTATCAGGCTGTTTTAATCCACACATTTTGTTTTAGCTAGAAGAACATGATAAATTGCTATTTCAAACTTTGTTGAAACAGTTTTTCAATGAGTAATATTTTATAGATTAAATAAGTAATTTCTTTAATTTATTAGAAACTAATTTTTCATTTTCAAGTAACATAATAAATAACAATAAACTTCTAAAAGTTGATTTATTAAATTTAAAACTATACCAACATTCTTTTTTTCCCTTTAACCTTTTACAGGGCAATGTAAAAAATCATAAAAACAGAAATTTTCATAAATTTTTGCTGAGCTATCTTGATACACCCCTCTCCCTCTTCAAACTTAATTCATGTCTTGATTTAAATTTAAAAATAAATCTTTCATTTATTCTTAAAATTTCACTTATTATTTAAACTACCCATAAAAATATAGTCAAAGTACATCCCTAAAAGTATAGTCAGAAATGACCAATGCTCCTAATTGGGAACACAATGAAAATTGGGGGGGGGGACGCAGTTTTGCTTCCCCATTTAAATGACTAATATCCTTTAAGTAAGGCATTAGAAAGTAAAATATACAAAAAACTTATTTTAAATATCCCTCGATCTGAAAAAGGTATAAGAAACGATTTTCCCCGGCTTGTGAAGCAATCTGAGTAACAGAAATGTTGATACATTTGTTGCAATAATCAGAGTTCACCCTACCTAATAACATCAAATTATCCATGTGTTGAAAACCTGATCTTTCTACTGTATATATAACTGCGAGAAAGAAACTAAGCTGACAGCCGTAACGCCTTAGGTTAAAGTGGTAATAACTAGGTAGAGCACCATTATAAAACTATTCTCTCTCCAAATTATTTAAACAAATTTGCCTACGAGAGTGCGGTATAATTAAGATGAAGCGAACGGCCTTGCCTGGGGAAATAAGACAACACAGACGATTAGGCAATAATGAACGTAATAACAGTTAATGACACTTGCAAGCTATGCTAGCGCTATAAAGCAGATGTTTTAGTGCTATTTTATTGTATGTATTTACATTTGTTTTCCAGTTGTAATCTGATAGCAGCTAATATCGGAAATGGAAAAGATAATAATTCTAATCGAAATATTGAATCTCGATTAAATTGTTAATTGTGTTAGTTTGCATTCTGTGTTAGTTTAATACACAGCTGCTGCTTTCTCGTCTTGTGTAGTTAAAAACTTAAACGTTTATTTGCGAAACATTAACAAATGACAATTATTTTTGAGGTAGTTCAACACTTTGTCAAACATCTGTCAATATTATGCTTTTGTTTTTTTCAACCCTCCAGTCATTAACTGAATTACATTAATATGCATGTTATGAGAGGTTTTATCAGTTGCCGGTTTTCTACTTTTATTTCTTTTATTTTTTTCTTTTAAAATTCAAACTTTAATAATCCTTCATGTTTATCTATGGTAGACCTTGAAAGGGTGAATTAAGATTTACAAAAAAAGGAAGAGGAAGCTCGTGCTTTGAAAGTATAAACATGATTATTGGGCTTCATTTACTGAGCAAAAGAAGTAAAAAGTAAAATAAATAAATAAATTTATGCGGGGGGTGGGAAAGAAAGGTCAGAATTTTTAAATATTAATTTGCATTAGACATCTACAACTAATTCAGCTGGCTGTTTAATTATATTTAGGATGACTCTACACTGTTAATAAAAGTAGTTCAACATTTCACCATAAAATGGTACTAAATTAGCTGCAACCTTCCTATGGAGAAAGGTTTCACGATGATTTGGAATAATTGAACAGCATAAGCACCTATTTATGGTGCAAAGTTTCACCATAGAAAGATTGCAGCTAATTTATCACCATTTTATGTTGAAATGATCCTCAAATATTTCTCATGACAACTTCAATAGTGATTCTGAAGCATATCTAACGGTTTTGCACCTAAAATTATTTCATGTGAATCAAAAATCTGAAGTTTTCTGTTTTTATGATAAAATACTCGTAAAATGACAGTTCGGAAAATGTACATTGTGTAGAAACACTTTCGAGTAATTTGGATTGGTGAAAATTTAACTCAAGATAAAATATTTCGATATTTGTATTTATGTAACTTTTATAGGTTTACCGTATCTAAAAATGTATAAGTAAGTTTATAAAAAGACATTTAACATGTAAGAGCGTGGCACTGTAAATTTTTTCATATCCCCTCCTCTCTCTTTCTCTTTCTTACCCCCTTTTTTATAAGCAGAGAAGTTTTAAAGATTGAGAGATAACCAAAGTGCACTTGCAATAACGCCTGTACAACTCACTTTCTCGCAACCCACATTAATGCGGAAAAACAAAATTACAGTTTTGTAACAGCATGAGTACACTGCTAATAAAAGAAGTTAACATTTTACCATAAAATTGTGCTGAATATGCTCAATCCTTTCTATTTAGAAACGTTGAACCATGTCTTGGTGCTTAAACTGATCAATGAAACCAAGCTCCATTTTATGGTTCAACGTTGAACTACTTCTATTGACAGTGTATCTGTAATGTTGTACATATTATAAATATATAAGAAACATGATAAAAGATTAAGTATAACTCAATTATTTTTTTTTAAAT
This sequence comes from Cheiracanthium punctorium, assembly GCA_038373885.1. Taxonomy (NCBI): domain Eukaryota; kingdom Metazoa; phylum Arthropoda; class Arachnida; order Araneae; family Cheiracanthiidae; genus Cheiracanthium; species Cheiracanthium punctorium. Next base: position 169,749 of record JAWZYV010002088.1, read on the forward strand.
TTAGAACTGAGCCAAGTAACAGTTTATTCGGTAACAATTTTGATGGCAATAGTTAAAACTTATTCATAACATAGATTACATAAATGAGATATCAAGATACAGAGACGTAGTGAATGCATATTGCTCGAGACCTGAGCTTTCTATCGTACTTCTCCCCTGCAGATATAAAATAAATAAATAAATAAATAAATATAATAGATTATATATTTTTAAAAAATGATATGATTAGATATGATAAACTTAACCCACCTTTTTTATTGGCTACTTGCATGCTTTGAAGAATTTAAGGTATCAGAACATTGCATCAATTTTGCCAGCCCCTTATCTTGAATTCTTAACCTGGTTATATATTTTGATAATTTCTTTTTACTATTCAATGAACCATTGTTTTTAAAAAACTCGTACTATTTTTTTCTTTAAGTAGTATGCTTTGAAATTGAAAATATGCTTATGAACCCCCCCCCTCCCCTTTTCCTCTCAGTATATTTAAGGCTGTTCTTTTTTGAAATAATGCAACTTTTGTACGGCAGAATCAGAAAAAACTTAGACTGTCTCTTTATAAGTTGTTCTGTCAACTATTACAAACAATGAACCTATGGGAGTTACGAAACACCCAGGAAAAATCGCTAAACATACAGAATTTTGCAATATTTCCCTAAACAGCTAACTTCTCGGACTATTGTTGAAAGCAATTTTTGTGCTTATGAATTTTTTTCTGGAAGTCACATGAGACTTACAGCTTTACTGTTAGTATTAATCCATAGTGCATTGGGTGAACAAGCATTATTAATTTTTTCGAGCGTTTAACGTCATTGGTTGATTTTTTAAAGCTACTCAAAAGTCATGTGACGACGATCGCTCTTCAGGTGGAACAATCCAGGATAGCAACATTTTCGAATTAAATAACATTTATCGTCTCTTCAGCGTTTTGCAAATCACACGACGAATGTGATTCCATCTATGAGTTATACCCGAGAGTATGCAACACAGCGTGCTTCTAAATGTATACGGCTTGTGCTCTCAATTCTCCGATTATAATGACACAGCGAAGAGCAGTGAATGATGAGCTAACAATATAGTCACACATTCAATCATTAAACGACCGTGACCTCAACACCATTTGAGGCGCACGTCAAAGATGCCTCCCTGAAATGATTTCCACATTTTTAATGAGCGCTATCAATTAGCGATTACGGGGGCCTCTTCTCCCTTCGGCAATTATGATGGATTATGCTTAAGAGGAAGTTATAAAGTGTAGCTATAGAATATTATTTTCTATAAATATATTGATTAGTTTGTTTTTTACTGTTAATAAAAAAGTATTTTATAAATTTAACGTTGATGTCGTGATATGGGAACAAAAGAATCATATTAATAATAGATAAATACTGAGATTCGTATGGATTCATTTGGCTTTGTTTGAACTGCCGTGTTTACTCTCGTAATAGTCGCACTTTTTTTGCCAATTTTCCATAGTGAATGTCTAGGTGCAACTATTATTCGGGAAAATCTACTACATAATATTGTGCACTCTAATACTAAAACGTTACTGGTATTATAATAAAATTACAAACTTAACAAATGTGTCCAGATTATCTGCCGTGTATTAAATAATATTTTCGTCAGTAGCACCGAAAAGAGGCATTTTTCTTTTTATAGTTATATTTTTATAGACATAAATAATGATGGTCAAATACGTGACTGAGACTTTTCTGTCTTCTGCGGGGAAAATATTTTGAAGATTTTTTCTGCTTCAGAATGTGGGAGAGATTATTACGCGAGTAAATATGGTATATAATCTTTAAAATATTCTGGATAAAAGTCAATCTCTAATATAGAGTAATATGAAGCACATCTTCAGGATGATTTGTTTCTTCAGGCTCAATCTAGCGCTTAATGTATAATGTTTTGCATGGAAAAGGCGAAAGTTTTCTTTTTGTTGGATTGTAATCTGGCTAAATTACATCGTTATTACTCACCGCGGTGCCATCTCTGCAATTATCAAAGCCGTATTGAATAACGCAAGAAAATAAGGAGTTGTACCAGATTAGCCTATATGTTTTCATTGTCCTAAAAACAGAACAGAGTGCGTAAGTGGTCTTTAAATCAGTTGTTTTGAATATTTTAATTGAAAATAAAGACTGTTCATTATTTAATCATGTGACTATTAGATACATCTTTTATTGAATTTTTAAAATAACATTTTTTAAATTATTATAATTTTGAGCTCTGAGAAAAATACACGTATAAATTTGTCAAGGCAACATTTGTATCAGAGAAAAATCATTATTAATTTCTTTTTATCTAGTAGAAGACCGCATTTCTTTTTTAATAATAATAATAATAATAATAATTTTGCGGTCTAAGAAAAACGTACGAGTAAATTTGTCAGGGCAATATTTATATCAGTAAAAAAAAATCATTAATATTTTTTTAATCAAGAAAATCACGTTTAGCTCGCACTTTCTAAATATAAATGGCACAATGCAGTTCATTATTACCGAATTCTTTTTAGTTAGTAATGGAGACTGGTCTTTAACGTCAAGTGAACGTACACTTTCAGCCTTACTATCTCCGATTACGATCAAATTTGCCAATGTGGTAGTAGGTTGCTTATTAGACAGGGAAAAGATAGAATTCGTTTTAATATATATATTACTCATTTGGAAAACATGGCTACGCAGAGCATTTGTGAAAAATATTAGGTTGGTATTAGATTTTTAATTAAAACTGAGTCTGTGCATGGAAAGTACTGTGAGGAAACTACCGTGTTTACTCGCGTAATCGTCACCCCGGCATAATAGTCGCACCCACGTTTTGAAATAGAAAAAATAGCTTTAAAGTTACAATATTTTGTAGTATATTTTCTCCACATAATAGTCGCACCTAGACTTTCACTGTGAAAAATTGTCAAAAAAATTACGACTATTACTCGAGTAAACACAGTATGCAAAAAAAAAAAAGTTTAAATATGCACTTTAATAGAATCATAAATAGTAATAAATGCGTGATTTTACTATAAATAAATTTTATTATCATTATTTAGATTATTTTGTAACATATGAATATAAGCTTATGCAGATAAAAGAAAATACAAAAGTACAGGGAATGACCTTTTTCTTTGGCTGAGGGGATATATTGTCAACCAATCGAACTAAATTTTATTTCGGATAATAGAATAAAAACGAAAAAAGAGTGGATGGATGGAGATAGCCAATTAAAAAGTGCGCTCAGGCCTTACCATGGCACAGTGGCTATATCACCGAAAATGGTAGAAACGGTCAAAAGTGAATGTCCCGATTCGGGTCCCATCGCGCGGCTGTCGATCTAACGTTCTGGAGTTTTGTTAGGTTTTCTCTAAATGTAACGGGTTTGAACCCTTTAGAAAGTCCTCCAACCAAGGCACCCCCCATCCTTCCCAGATCGCCCTAGTGTAGTGGTGCCATAATCACACAAACCAAACCAAACTAAAAAGTGCGCTCAAGAATCACTGAAAGACCCAGGTCAATTAGTGCCACTTTGAGGTATAGTTTAAAGCGAAACTTGCTATACTAAATTAAATACCAAAACATAATTGGTTCTCCCGAATTCTAGATGTTTTGGACTGTGCCAAAATCAATTTAGCTAAGTTTTGTTCGACACACATTTATCGAAAAGATTTCTTAACTCGTTACAACAGCTGATTTACTCAGATACCCCAAAGTGTGGGTGGAAATCAAAAATAGTTTGGATTTCTAAATGAAAGTCAATTTATCTTTTGATAAAATAATGTTTTTTTCCAGCTACTAATTTGTATTGTTGTTCAGTTAATAAAATATATTAATAATGTATGTTACCCACCATATGATACAATAATTGAACAGACGAGAATTACCTTAATGAATAATTGATAAATTATCCCGGCGAATATCTCCCATCCATTATTTACAGGTGGCTGCTTACAGTCAGCGGTGTGTGGCCTATTGCAAATCACCTATATATTCGCATTCAAAGCCATGCCGGCATCCTCTCATTGCAGAAACTTAACACCCACTTCCCATACAGACAATGGGAAAAAATCGCTCAAGAAACTGAACTTACGATCATCGTTTTGGTCAATCTCTCTGTCTGGGGCAGTTTTATTTTATCAGCCCCGCACCTGATATAACGCGCCGCCACCCGCCAAAGCGGCCGTGACATCCACATTTTTAATGAAGGCAATCAATTAGCGATTAAATGGCCGCCCCATCAGCTATTGTGATGGATTGCGCCTCGTTAGGGATCCCCTGTAATCGGGGACACCCGATAGCCCTTCGGCGGGCCTATCAGGGCTGGCAATCGCCACTTCCCGTCTTACGCGCGTAATGAGCCTGGCAAGGGCCTCCCGTTTTGACAGCCGCCCTGACAGACAATGGCTGTCGTAACGCTTGTTGCACGATATGCAGAAAATAGGCAGGAAATTGTTCCTTTGGTTTAGGGGCGCCCGGACGAAGAGTGGATTTTTATTTATCTACTGCGAATATGCTAGTAAACCCAACTTGCATCTTTGAATGCAGAATGTATGGAATTGAAACATGCTGTTTCTATATCGGCTCAATTAATTTGTAGGAATAGATAATAAAATTTGCTAGTTTCTGCTTCTATTTACAGTTTGCATGCTTAAGAGCAGGGGTTGAAATTAAAATATTCAGCGATCCAATGGACCACTGACTCCTTGACTTTCTTGGTCCGCTGCCATGACTTTAAAAAAATTGCAGAACAAAAGAATCTATACGAGCAATATGTTCTGATTTTCGTTAAGAGCTGAATTAAAAAATGTAAATTCCTACTATAAAAATATTAACACTTAAATGCATGGCGATGCATATCTGTCATATTTTTTACCGCCAGACTGAAGTAGAAGCAAAATTTCTCACTTCAATTTCACATATAAAATATAGTTTTTAATAATAAATTATTCATATCGTGAATAATAAAAATGTCACATATTTCCTCCAAACTGCGTGTTTTTGGAAAAATTAATTAATTATTCACAAAGCTGCAAAGGAAGTTTAGCTTACACTCGTTGACCATAGAAGTTTAGCTTACACTCGTTGACCATATCAATAGCATGATTTTTATTGAAAGTATACAGATATCGAGATACCTTTGTACTACCCTCATTTTTCCCCATGGTGGGAGAAAATGAGGGCATCAGTACTTGCCTAGCTAATAAGGACACTGTAGGAAAGTATTTTGATAACATTAAAAATCAATGCTATATTTTCAATCTATGAGTCAAATGTATGTAATATGCATCAACAGTTTAATTAATACCAATTTGAAAGCTTGCTTTTAGGACCTTTTAAAAAATGCATGATTTTCCCACCATCCCCCCCCCCCCACTTAACACTACAGTATTTTCCCTAACGGCTATTTTATGCCAGTTATAGTAATATACTATTAATGAGCACTGGCGAAACAGTCTGACGATGTAGTTGAAGTGAGACGAAGTAATTCTTTTACGAAATGAAGAAAAGAAATTCTATGAAAAACAACAAAAATATACTGTCTAACATAAAAATGATAAAATCAGAGTGCAAAAAAACTTGAACCATATTTCATAGTTTGCCAAACTAAATTAAGACATCATGTGAAACTTTCATCTAGAAAAAGATATTTCAGTGTTATACAAGTGTTAAGTACTTCCATTACATACAGTCACACAGTAGGCAGCTGTATACTGTATAAAGTAATTTAGTTAAGACTGATAAACTGCATTGAAAAAAAAATAGCTGTTCGTTGATTCAGGATTTTAGGATTAAAAGAAAAAAAAAAGTAGAAGAAATCACCGTTCATTGAAGTCTATTCCTCAGAATTTGAAGAAATAACGACGAGGACGTGAAGAACTAATAAAAAGGTGTTAAACGTTTCTAATCCCGCTGTTTGTTAGCCGATTAGTGGTTTGAATTCTGCTGGACAAGACAGCGTGGGGAGAAAATATTTTGCAAAGCTGTAAATCTAGAGATTATTGAGATACTTTATTTTAACAATATCTTTGGATTAGTTACAGTGTGATGGTAACTGGCTTAGTACGACTGAGATTTGTGCTGGCTTGTTTATGATAGCGCTATTAATAAAGAAAAACTTTCGAAATTTTACAAAGGCATGTGATAGGAATTATTAATAAGCTGGGATATTTCTGCTAAGCTTTTAAAAAACGAAAATGCATGCATTGGTATTAAAAAAGGAGTTAATGTAGTATTTATAGCAGTTGCTCCTCTTTCCCTTCTTCCTTATACACAATATATTTCAGAAAAATTAGGCAATTTTTCTTCACTGAGGCTCAAAAATTTCAAACAATATAAAGCAAAGAATTTGACTCCTAAACTTTAATACCAAATTATAAAACGCATTTTAATCTTTTTTCTTGTGAATTCCGTCATCCAATTCCTAAACTAGACTCATTTTGTAATTTAAAAATATTTAATTTATTCTAATTTCTGTTTATTAGCTTGTCGTGATAGAATATGAAAGTGAAAATAACAGATCTTAAACTCTTCAAAACACTACATTTCTTACAAGTTTTGAAAACCTCATTCTTGCCTTGGTTTTTAAGAACTTATAAAAAAAGGAAAATCTAAAAATCTTACCCTTACCATTAAAAAGTCTGAAATATTAAACAGTAACTCATGACTATTGTTGTTTGTTGTTTTTACAGAATTTTATTACCGTTTGAAGCGTGTTACCACCTTTCTGGGATAACCATATATGTAGCTGAGTTTTTATGTGCATATCGAATTTTTTTCTCCATACCTTCATACTAATGTGTAAATAAAATTTTGTTTAATTTTGTTTATTAGTTTTTGCTACAGATTTAGTCTGACAGGAAAATTTATTTCGTGCCCATCTAATATAATTTCAGCAACTTTAATTAAATAGCTATCCAACTAAGTTTCTTTGATGGAAAATTTAAATGTCCATTTGACTCACCTAATATAAATGTCTCTGTACCAGCATGTACTGCCCCTGCTTACTTTCATACGGACCCCAAATTTTAATGACGTCAAGTGTTATCCTCAACGAAAGCAAAAGAAAAAGTAACTTGACGCAATGCTGTTATGAAAAACGTCCGCGATCGTCAATAAAATTACAGTTTACCCATTTTTGAACGCATAAATGACTTTGATATCTTACAACAGCAACATAGCGTCACATCAAGCACATAATTCCCGGTGCTCACTAAATTCTCCAAGATGTTAGTTGACAACATGGAAACAAGTCTTGTCGACTTCTGCCACCCTTGTAGATTAAGCGCGAATCATCTGCCGTATTGCTTACGCCATGAGAAGATGTGCACCGATAATGATCAGAGAGAAATATTAGCGTCGAATATGCTGCGATACGGAAAAAATATTAATGTCGGACATCACACAAACACATCTCTGGCCTCCGCTAATTCTAAATCACAGTCCGACTTCCCATTTTTCTCAGGATAAAGTTCAGATAAAGCGTGACTAATGTGGCCTGGCATTCTCGTCCATTTATTCTTGGAGAAAAACCTGTTTGCTACCGATGTGAGTACGGGCTTTATTTTTAATGATAAGGACTTAGTCAAAATTACTTAATATGTAAGAGCATAAGGGGAGGGGGGAGTAAAAATAGAACTCATTTTCTAAAAATAACCTTGCATAAAGCTTAGATTCAAATTATAGGACTGCGATAGCGATATTCGGCTGCGAAATGCAAGCAACCTTGACCTCTGATTTTAGATGAGCATGATTTAAATAAATGACTTCACTTTGAAACAATGGGAAACGTGTAAAAATAACTGCGTGAAAAAAGTATCGTACGGTAATTTTTCTTGGCGGAAGATGTTTTAAACCACGCTTGTTTTATCTAATTTGGCAATATGGAAACTTTGGCAATTTAAATTGTAGTGAATTTGTAGAAAAACCGAATATTCGTGTTTTAATATGTTTGGTTGAAAGGAAAATTTTAAAGTGGGAAACACAATATAACCACCTATAGCAAGGCGCTTGAAGGGGATTCGTTAACATACAATATTTTTCCCGGGAAGTCTGTGTGAGCTTCTCCAAAAATTTCACTCCAATATCCAAAAACTGTGGATTAAGGATAATAACAACTTCATGTAAGTTAGCTCTTATATAGTAACAGTTTACTCAAGCATTTCGGTAGCAATTTCAGGCAATTTTGTCAAAAGGAAAGAAATTTTACATATAGGACTAAATATTTTATAGAAAAAGGTAGAAGATCTATCTGCTGTGCGTTTACGCTAAAGTAAGAAAGGAAGAGAGGTTATTATACACAAGTTGCGGAGGGAAGGAAAAGGTACGACGCACAGGACTGCTATAATATCAGTTCTTTTGTGCGGAATAGTTTTGAGGAACAGATTTAAGTGAAATACAAATTTAATATTGTGCATTCATCCTTAAAGAAAGGCTGTCAAGACACTTTTAAAGGTAAATGATATTCTAAACGTTCTTCTCAGCTATATGAATTTCGAAAAAAAAAATTAACAAATTCAACTTTAGAAATTTCAATAGCATTCAAATATTCTTTTGTGTAACGGCAAACAAAGATAAAATAACGGCAAACAAAAATATGTGCGCCAGTGTGTAGGATTTACACATTCACATGCGTTAAAATAATTTATTCAAAATTAAAGCATCGACGCATATGTTACGCCAATTTAGAACTTTAAAGAATCTTTTTAACAGTGGAAAAAGAAGGGTCCACGTATGTGGACTTCTGGAACGAAGAGGTTATATGTACATACATAGTATATATTAATCTAAAATATCACATTTTAATAGATAACTATCTATAACACACACGTTTATATATGTATATGCGTGTGTATTTATGCAAGAACACACACACATGTGCATACATAATTTAAAGCACAAACTGTGAGGGCCCCATTTACTCTTGCCCCTGAGCCCCAGCAATTCAAGTTACGTGCTGTGTCGTATAACCTATCGCTTTCGGGTTTTAAGAAGACAATTTTAGATAATAATAAATTTACTCAATGTGATAAAAACTCGCAATATAAAAAAATCTGACATTCGTAAACATCCCAAAGTATTAGAATATTTGCACAAACTTTAAATCCTCAATCTACTCAGCTCCATTTACATAGGCATTGCAAATTATTAAAACTCCAGTAAGATTAAATGTGCATTCTATGCAATTTATTACTGATGAAAAATATAAGAAAAGTGTGTCCCTTTTTTATTATTATTTAGAGTATTGGCGATGGTGTCTACCTGCATAAATACATTTCTTTTTTAAATGGCCAGATAAATTTCTTCCTATCTATAATAGATGCTCCTTTTCATTGTTAGTATTTGACAGTTATATTCTCCCGTACCCCATGTTTTTCGATTTAACACTTGTAAATGGCTAGATTCAGTCCGAGCTGCAAATGTGCCATCACCGGTGAGTTGATGACTTCGAGAGCAAATAGGAGTATTCGTAAATCCTCGGACACTAAGTACGAGATTTTCGATGTCCCAGGGGGGCACTGAGAGGACACAAAAAATAATTTTCTAGTCGTCAGACTCCCGTATCAAAACCTCGCATTGCGGATCTATTTGTTGTTCTTTGTTCTCCCGAGAGTGCGTATCTCATTATCATTTAGAGTGACAGGCACACTTTTTCAGGTGCAGAGCCTAGTGATATAAATAAAGTTTTCTTTTGCTGTTATAGTACGTTTAACTTATTTTACTTCATACTAATTAAAGTTATCTGGTTAAAACTTTTAAATGAAAACACCTCTATTTTGAAAACTGAATGAGAATTTCAATAGATCTTTGTTTGGGGCTCAATATGTCTTTAAAATAAATAAAAACTTTGTGAAAAAACACACATAAAATGTTACTTATAAAGCGATACCATCGTTTCGACCAATTTTCCGCGCTGGGTCAGATATGTTGATGATATTTTCGTTCTAGTGGATTCCAATTGTGATATTTCTAATTTACTTTTGATTGTTAATTCTGGTGATCCGTGTATCTAGTTTACTCTAGAATAGGAGTGCTGCAATTCTTTACCTTTTCTGGGTGTTCTTGTTTCTAGGAATCCTGACGGTTTTCCCTCCTTCTGTTTTCCGCAAACCCTTTCTATCTCTTTACCTTTTCATGCCCTATCTAATCATCCAGTTCGCTCTCTTTAGTGAGACGAAGGGCTTTGACTGAGGAAGACCAAAAGAATTTTTGGTCGAAACGATCGTTTCTCTTTATATGTAACATTCTATGTGTGTTTTTTCACAATTTTTTGTTTATTTTATCGTTTAACACCAGTATTTTGTGTGTTTTTTCCTCAATATATCTTTATTTATTAAAAAGGGAATTTTCCTTGAGGAACTTATTTTATAGATATAAAGTGCAATTGCGGCCAAAAATTTGTTTAGGAAATCATTCATTTTAAAGCTTTTTTTTATTCAAAATCAGAAAATATTTCTCTATTTATGCTCTTAAATCTGTAATATGCTTGCTCCCATAAATCTTCGGTCAAGCTCCACCCTCATGTTCAACAGAACTGATTTCAGAAAAATAACAGGAAATAACCGAAAATTTAACAAATTTCTGATAAATAACTACTTTTAGTTTAATTAAAACCCTTATGAATGATGGACTATATAAAAGTCTATGTACCAAAAAAAAAAAAAAAAAAAAACAGTCCTAAAAAATTAACTTTTTTTAAGAGGATCACTTACTGTTTAAAGCAGATTTTATTGTGTTTTCTCAATAAATTCCTTAAAATTAGAACTTTAACTGAATGGAAACATTTTATTTGTAGAAACAGTTTTGAAGCAGTCATTGCTTAAATCCCTTTCATCTCGAATTGGAATTTCATCTGAAGAATTGGAATCTCACCTACTACCCAATAATTCAACTTGCATTATAAACGCCCGTGAAACAGACGTCGACACCTTCAGTAACAGCTACCATTCTTCCACACTCGAATTTTCTTAATCAGTTTTAATCCGCTGTAACTAGATTTTAGTTCTCCTTCCACTCTTAGAAACGGTGTCGAAAATTTGGGCCCAGACAGCTGCGACAAGATGTATCAAGTTGCATTACTGTCGTCTCGTCCATATCAACAGGAGCTTGTTCGCTGTTTATCGTACAATAATCTTTCTTTCACTTAGCTCGAGTCTTTTAGATCTTGAACAGTTGAAACCTGTCATAGGAAAGGAAAAGATTACAGGAAGATTTAGCAAGATTTTAATTGAGAGTAACTAAAGTATGCCAATTTAAAAGATTAAATTTTCCACTGGATGTGCCTGGAAATAATTGCAACAAATGCTTTCCAGTTCGTTTAATTTTCTTGACGATTATCAGGTGTTTCTTCTCTTTTTCTTTAATGAAAGTGGACATATTTCAAACTACTGACGTATTAACATTATACAGGTAAATTTTAATGACTATACCATTTTATCTCTCAACAAACTTTATTGAAAAATGTGTCCCAAAAATGCAACATAATTTTACATGTATTTAAATACTATTAGTTCACAACAGCTTTAATCTATTCTTACAATATTTCGTAAGCTGTAGAATATGCTTCACATGTATTTTTTACCTATATTTAAATACTATTAGTTCACAACAGCTTTAATCTATTGTTACAATATTTCGTAAGCTGTAAAATATGCTTTACGTGTATCTTTTACATATATTTAAATACTATTAGTTCACAACAGCTTTAATCTATTGCTACAATATTTCGTAAGCTGTAGAATATGCATCACATGTATTTTTCGGATTATTTGATGGCTTCTCGAAAGGAGAGACATAATTTTCCATACTTTCGGTTTTGTGATCCGGTAAATTTTGAGTGCGGGTGCAGAAGTTTTGGGGATCAAGTACTTTAAACGTAAGATTTAAAACAAACATCGAATTTTATAGCACAGGATGTGATACTATCTAAAAACCAGAACAAAACCAGAACAAACCAGAAGAACAAAACCAAGAAGTAAAACCACAAAAACCCCATCCCATTCACAGGTTTAATTTATAATTTACTTCTTGCGCCCCACCCCCCTTTCTTACTCAGCGCCCTGGGCACTTGCCTCACCTGCCCCACCCTGGCTATGTCCCTGAGTATATGTTTTATATTTATTTTATTTTTCAATCTTTTGTATCATTAAACTAAAGAGTTATAGCTGAACCTGGGTCATAACAATCAATGGACACTCCATTGCATTTTACCATCATTATAGATCATCATCTAATGACTCTTCTTGAATTGATAAACGAGAAGCTGTTTTAATTTTGTTCATTGCAGAAAATCCCCGTTCACATGGAGCTGTGTTGACAGAAACTAGGTGGATCATTTCCATTAGTTTTAAAACCTGAGTGTACACCTTCTTGTTTCTTTTTTTTCCGCAACTAATCAGTCATATGAAGAATTAAAGGAAACTCTTTCTCCCGTCATTTGAACTATGTAGCAGTTGTAAACTTTTACCCTTGAATATGCTGCTGAAACAGTTTCAGTATGAAAACTTATGTGGCGGCACGAGATCGCCTCCGCGCACACAACACCCGGCAATTGAAGGCCGGTCGAATAGGTACCTTTTGGCCGAGCCGGATTGCGCCTCATTCTACCACCTATAAGTCCCTGGGTTCAAACCCAGCTCTCACCACACGCTCTCCCTTTACTTAGATCATAGGTTCCCAACCTTTTTTGAACTGGCGTCCCCTTTTCTAGTGAATATTTCAATACCGTCCCCCCTTCCACTCCAGAGAAATAAGAGCGTACATAATGCATGGTGAAAACAAGAATTAAATCGTTTTAAAAAAGTACTAATAGATAGAGCATTGTTGGAATTGAAACTCTACTGAATTTCTTCTTCATTTAAAAAAGAGGAATATAAGTTTTAGAGAGTTATCTCTTTCTCTCAACAGCGAAGTCTCATATCGAAATATGTGAATTTTCGGCACACGTGATAGAAATGAATTATCAGAGTGATTTTTAGGTCTTTTTTAGACTATATTTGGTTAATCTTCCCACGCCCCTCCGTGCCATATCAACGCCTCCTAATTTTCTCTGGGTCTTTTACCGCCCCCCTGAAAACCTCAAACGCCCACATTGGGAACCATGACTTAGATGGAGGACGAGAGCTGCAAACTCGGACATTTCACAATATTTTCGCGTCTGTTTATCGACACTCGCCATTGTGGCCAGTGGAGCTAAAATTTTACCAGCCAGTAATAATTTTTCAATCGCCATCTGGCGAGTGGCGAACGACATTCGCGAGGGTTATTTGTAACACATTTTTTTTTCTTCTTTTTCCATGAAGCATTTGAAATAGTGTATCATACTAACATGTTATTCAAAAATTAAAATTTGAGTTACACAACGCTAGACTATGTTACTAAAAATTATAAACTTGAGAATAAAGCTTGCAGTAATAGTGTTTCTTTTAGTATTTTTGTCTAGATTTTATTCTGTTAGATTAAGGTATATATGCTGTTGGAAAAACAAAATTATACATGATTTCTTAAATAAATTTTAAACTCTAAATATTCTTAAATATTTAAGCTCATTTCTTCCCCCCCCCCTTTTTCTTAAGATTTTGTTTTTCGACCTTCACAGTGGAGTTTTTTCATCATAAGTGAAAAACTCACTCTTGAAACTACGTTGGTGCTTTTCATATAACCAAATAACAGTTTAGATTCCCAGTTCCCCATTTTTTCCCCTTAACAAAAACCTTTAGAAATCGTGATTTGCCGATATATCGCATTGCACTTCGTGATCTATCCAACTGAGAAGGCAGCATTATGAATAACCATCTACCTGACAGATTATGAATGAACGCGGCTTTTTCTCAGGGACCCTTGTGGTGAGTTACCGATCCAGCAATTCATATCTTCTGAGAAATGGTAATTTTTTTCCCCCTTGTCATTTTTTATTTCAGTGTCAGTTCCATTGTTAGCAAGTAGTTGTGAATTGGTTAAGTTAAAATCCTTCGCTTAGTTTTATGCCGCGGTAACAAAGGAACATGCTTCTTGTACGTTAAGGAATATACATTATACCACTGTAATAAAATGAAGATACAACGTTTTTGTTAAATAATTGGTAAATATGATGTGTCGGTGGAGCTGCATCTTGGTTGGGATTCAATTTGTAAAGACTAGATCCAAACGGTAGAAGTCATCATTATTTTATGAAGTGCAGCATAATCACGAACACTCTAATGGTTTTAATTGTTTTGATTACAAAATTGACGCACTCAGAGGACTTTGTTGGCAGTGGGAATAACTTTGCTTACCACAGTGAATAATTATTTATAGGTGAACATAATCTATTAGTTGTAAATGCATCTTGGTTTCACAATAATTATAATTCAATTCATGATAACCATAGAAAAATCTGAGGAACAGTGAAAACAGCTCAGCACATTAAATTAGTATAGTAATAATAATTATTTTGCATGTATTTCTGTTCATACAAAATATTACATTTGAAGATTCTATCAGCCAAATTAGTGATTATGTTTGGTAATCTTTAGTCACTGTTTAGCTCAACTGGTTTTACTGCTGATTTACTTGGTTCCTTTATTCTTTAAGGGAAAAAAAATCTCCAAGGCTTAAAAGATGTTCCACCATGGCTTTCTGGTTACAGCGAATTTTTTTAGGAGCATTTCATTCCTGCCTCACAAGGACGAGAGTATTTAGAGACCATTGTCTTTATGCAAGATGATGCACTACCTCACTTCACCCAAGAAGTAAAAGCAGCTCTTCGTAACCAATTTGGAAATGATTGGGTAGTTTCGAGAAGTTTTTCTGTTCTCTGTTGCCTTTGATTTGGACTTGAATCTTTGGGACTTCTGGTTGTGAGTATTTTGAATGATCATGCGTATGGAGGAAGCATACTGACTCAGCCTGCATTAAAAACTAGCAAACCACGTCATCTCGCTGCAACTGACGAAGAAACCCTCGTTCGATTGTTGAAACGCTATAGCGATACACTTAAGGCACTTGTTTGACAAAAAATTAATGCACTTTGAAAAAGTGCTGTGATTAAATAAAGTTCTCTGTTTCCAATTAATAATTTTCTTCTTCACGCGTTCTCCTTTCACCTGGTGGTATAAATCTAAAATATTACTATTATTTAAATGTAATAGAACTCGTGCAATAAAGGTTTAAATTGCGTAATTTTAACTATGACCACTCCGCTGTGATGTATTACGTAGGTTCTGCATAAAATGGGAATACATGCGCATTGCTATTCTGGTGTACAAGCAGCAGTTTCTTTTGTACGGGATGCCGATTTTAGTAAAATTTTAATTTATCCCTCCGTCTCATTTTTATATCACTGAATTTATGTTTATGGAGCAAATATGCTAGATTTAACTAAGTGTTATTAATTTTTTTTCATTTTCATTTTGCACAGACTCACCAAATTGGGCATGTTATTAGTTGTTGATTGTAATTGTAATAATTTTGCATTTTAATATTCAGTCTTGGTTTTTAAGATCAAAATGAAATATTGATCTTAAAAACCATATTAATTTTAAATTTACTTACAGATTTTATTAAAAACGCCCGCATTTTGTTTTATTTTGTTTTGTTTGTTTAACATGTATTTCCAATTGGTGTGCTTGGCCCGAAACCTGCTTATAAATCCACGTCAGAAGGACAACGCATGGGGGAGGGTGCCCTGCGTGAGGATCTTTCTAAGGGGTCCTAACCACCACCGCCTAGATATAGAAGGCCTGAGAACAGAAACGTTTATGCCATCACTAGGTCCACTAAAATGACGTCATCACACATTTATTTTCACAAAGTAAAACTATTCAAAGTCTGTGGTGAATTTCCTCCCGCATAAAACATTTTAATGATTTAAGATAGAAAATTTAATTTGACGACAAATAGGAAATTTTAACTAACACTAATTATATAATATGATATAGAAATAGATCAAAATAAATAATTTTCTATCAGAAAGGAATTTTAATTTTTATCTTTAACTTAAGATATTTTCTAAAATTTGTATCATTCAACAGAAATTTTAAATAGTTTTACTTTCTGAAAAGAAAACTGTGATGACGTCATCTTAGAAGACCTAGTTTCTGTTCTCAGGCCTTCTATATCTAGGAGGTGGTGGCCTAACCCGTATTTACGCTAAGTTTCGGAGAAAACCACGGAAAACTCCTAAAAGTTAGGTCGGCGGACTCGACCTCGTTTTGAACCAGGCACCTTCCGTTTTATTCGAGTGCGCCCGCATTTTATAAAAGAATTAAAACTATATAAAAGCAAAAGAATAAAACAATGCAGAAACAAATAAAACAAAATAAACGTTATAATTGGCACTTTTACCCCTCAAATACACTGTTACGTTGTTCAGGAAATAACAATAAAAAATCAGTTAACAAAAAAAAATAAGTATTTAACTTTAGTAGTGAACTAAGTTGGCAGACTAATACTGATCGAAACCTATACTGATACCTCTCTTTGTACTCATTTAGTTTCTTTTTGTTATTACATAGGTAATTATAGTCCAGATAAGGATATTTTTTCGAGTATTTTTTTTATATATATTATTCCATTCTGTTCTTATGACAGACTCCCTACATAACTCCCTCACAAGAGCGGCATCTCACTTATAGTGCAATATTTTAGAAAAAAAAATTGTTAAAAAATATGAAATATTTTTTTAGATTATTATTATTATTATTATTATTTTGCATTACAGATGTTTTACATTCTACATTAAATAGCATGGGATGATTTATCTTACTGTACTTGCACCCTGGGATTTTTTACACAAATTAAAAAAAAAAAAAATTGTGCGGCAGAAGTCTCGGAATTAGCCTACCAAATGACAACAGATTCGTCTAATAAAGAGTGTCTCGAAATGACCTGACCTTTTGATTTATTAATAAAACGTAAAACCGTGTTATTTATTTAAAAGAATAGGTATGTTTTTACCTGCCTCTGAAGATGTTCGCTGGCTGTTCGTATTTTTATGAGAGGTCAAAGAAATTCTTGCGTGCACGGGAAAATTCAGTGTTGCCTTGTCCACGATGGCCTAGTCAGAAAACTACGTTCTCATAAGATTGCGGAAAGTGAAGCAGCACCGGCTAGGCGAGTGCTTGGGGGATGAACACGGCTGGGCTGCTGTGGGACTGTGTAACCTAATGGGAGCTGGTGCAAGTAAAATCTGTTCGTGGCTCCAATGTCTTCAATGTTCAAATGGTACCTCTGGGGGTGCTAATTTCAGGTGTTCGGTCTCTCATCTGGAATTGGCTCAAAATTAAGAGAACCCCCAAGTAAAATAGGACTTACTCCCACTGGTGCTATCTAAAATGGAAGCTGTCGACCCTACGCACCTCGCCTTCCTATAAGGAGGATCTATCATCGCTTCACGGTTGCCTGAGGGCATTTGAAACAACAATAACAACGCTTTGCTTTTCCGCCCCAGCACCTTAAAGTAATTCAATGGTGCATTGTGAAGTATTTACGAGGCAGGCTTGGCTCTTCCATTGTGGAAACATTGCGAAACCATATTCTCCTCTGCAATTAGGGAGTTTTTGCGCTACGTTTCTTTCTATGTTAACACTAACGCTATCCATTATACGGAGTATTTTGACCAACCACGTTTCGGATTTTATACGTGCGCATGCGCTGTATTGGCCAATGATATTTAATGTTAGCGTTACCGTGAGTGAAACCGGTATGCAAAAACTCCCTGATATCTGTTGATGGTAAACAACCCAAGTCGTATCAAAGTCGTAGAACTCGTGTGGACAATGTCTCCTTGTCCCCCTGCTGTGCTGTGTTTACAGCAGGTCTGTGCACAAGCTTTTGAAGAGAAACATTTATTGAACATACCAGAGTAGAAATTAAGTTTACACACATGAACACTGAACACTCTTCATTAACCTTTCTTCTTCCTTCGTCCACGCAAACTTATTGTCTTCCATCACTGAGATCATCTCGCTATCAAATTCTGCCTGTGTTCCTCCAGAACTAACTTTGACACTCTGTAACACATATCACTGTAGCTCATTAAATTTGCTCCGTATCCAAATGGGGACCTCATCTTCAGCGTAACTCCTCTAGGAATTCTGTTAGGGGTTCCTATGTCCCCAGAGACACTGCGATAAGGGGGCACGGGGAGATGCCGCCTAATGAAGAATTATGGGCCTTGTTTTTTCAATCTGTGCTTCCGTTATCATAGGCAGCAGTGGTTTTTCTCTCTACATCAACAAACTGTCGGTCTAAAGTCGCCGTCGGCTATTATTTTGACCTTCTTGTGAGTACAAGCAGGGGTGGGCCGTCGGATATATATTTCGCGTAATCTGTCTGCTTGACGGGTGAAATCAGTACTGGGGAGATTTTGGACCTTTGGGTGCCATTTGTTTTTCGACGAAAAAAATAAGAATAACATGGGTGAAAAAAGCAACATTTACTGTTATTTATTTAGTGATATATTTTAGCGTTCTAGAGAGTGACTTTTTCTACTCTTAGAAAGATTGTTTTCAAATGTTCAAAACTTTGCAGTTACCCCATACTTATGCATATCATTTTAAAACAACGTTATGCAGATAGTTGGCGAAGAAATTAATTTATTATTCATAATCAATGACCATTTGGAAAACCAGAAAAACACTGATAAACTGTGCTAGTTTATCAGGAAGATAAACTAACGCTTTAAGCTAGTTTAGTTAAAAAGAAGAGTAGTTTTTAGTAATTTTTTAGCTACATTTGAAAAATAACAATTTAGTAGAAAAATAGCTACATGTAAACAGATGCAATATGTAAAAGCAGAAGTTTCAACTATAGCTCGTGATTGTAGCTCATCGAAGAAATCTTTCTGGTTTTTCAGCCAAGCCATAATCGTCTCCTAGATCGATGTCAAAAACAACAAAGATGCACGGAACAGCCCTTCATGGTTAAATCTGTTTGAAGAAAAAGATTCTTCTACGTACCGAACTGACAGTAACGCGACTTACTTCAAAACAGGATTGTTACACAGCGAATCTTTCAATTCCTTCGGGTTTCATGTGACCCGTTCGCGTTTTACGAAACCCTCAAGTGTTATCAAACTTGCCTGTAAAACTACTTTTTCTGCATAAGAAGTTAATGTGCAGTGAAATGCAACATTTTTTTTCATTACCAAAATATATTTATAGGTCGTTTGTTACAAACAAGTATTTTGATCTCAGTATGTATATTGCAAATGCAATGATTCAAAAATTAAGTCATTAGTTTACTAGCTTCGTAATGTGTTTGAACAGCACATTTAAAACTATTGGGTCTGGAGTGCTTGTCAATATTGCATCCGTTCACTGAATGCGGATAATCACAAAGACAACAAGATGGGGAATCCTTTAGTCCAATTTTAAAAAGATGGCATTGGCATTAAGTTAATCGTGCCCTGTTTGAATACAAAAAATGGCAACAGCAGAACTAAGAGGAAGGCCCGGGTCGAATGGAGATGTTCACAGGTCTTTCTTTTAGCTAAGTATAGATATTGAGTTCAAATCTTCGCTAAAATTCCCTCTCGATAAGAATTTATGAGGATGAAAAGTCAAAAGATGATTTGGTCTCCGCAGACTAGTGTTACCTTTCTTTGCAAGGCAGTAAGCCATTTCATTACTTTCCTCCCGAAATGAGAGGGAATCCATTGTAACTAAACAAATTTAACTTGTGAATTAAAAGAAATATACAATCAAAAAGGCGTTTTCAAATTACAAACTTTATTGTTTGGGATGACTTAGAGCGCAGACTTGTAGTCAGAATAACTACGCTATTGAATTTATCTTTTAAAACTGTAATTTGTTTCAAGACTGTAAACGTTGCTTCAGGTTTACCATCGAAACTTGTAGTATCTCTGCCAACAGCTTTGTAAAAAGCAAACTCTTCACAATCTGTGCAGGCATGTGTCCAACGATCTACCGGATATCAATTTGCAATAGTATCAAAAGCAATAGCACAAATATGAGAGTTAATCATGCTTCGTTTATGATTCCGCAAGAATTTTGATCTTTAGACCGCTTTTTTAATTTTGATCATACACATTGATTTAAAAAATTGATCTAAAGTTATTGAGCTGAAGTTTCTTGATGAACTTTTCTTTTCTCTGAATCTTTTTTTTTCAGCATAAAGAGATACTACGCAGTGAAATACATCTAGTCACACTTCTGTGATTCTATTCATATATATCATTTACACTTTTTAAGTTTACACTCTCAAACAAGAATTCGATTTTAAATCTCTGTGTTTTGAACTTTAGTTAGATTTATACGTTTTTAGATTTGCTTTTAGCTCCTGTAGGCTACAGTCTCTTTATTATAAATAATTTGACTTGATATCTGCTTACACTCATATCCATTGAATATGTTTCATGAAATCTAAACTTTTCTTGTTTGTAAAAATAGATTTTCTGATTTTTTAATCTGAAAATAATTTTGCTATTTGTTCTACTATTTGAATTTCAGTCGAATTTACAGGTATTCAGAATTTTTTTTTTTTTCTAATGGCCGGCCTCTGCCTTCAAGGCTTTGGCCATCACAGGCCGGAATTGTTGGTCTCTTTATTATGGGGGCGCCTAGTAGGTGGACCAACGTCGCCCCCAATGAAGGGACGGATATGACAACCACGCCCAGTCGGGGATCGAAACCCGGCCGCCGGGAGTTGAACCCGAAACCGGAGTACGGTGCTTTACCCACCATACAACTCGGTCGATGGTATTCAGGCATATAAATATCTACAAATGTAATGTAAAAGACTGTACAAATAACAAAACTTTGCTCTAGATCAGTGGTTCCCTACCATTTTCTCCTTGGAAACCCCTTCTAAAGTCCGAGAGAAGTTGGCGAACCCTTTGTATACAGTGCAGTCAGTCGTTGTATAATGTATTATTTTCGCGAACCTGTCGAGTAATCGTTGTGTACTACTGTATTGTTTTCCCGAAACCCTAGGGCTCGCGAACAACCGGTTGAAAATCATTGGTCTATACCAAGAAACTTGTATATCATTATCGACAGAATATTTTCTACTCTTTGAATTTTAGTGAAATTTACATAAGTATTTATCTAAGTATGATGTAAAAGAATGTGCAATCAGCAAAATTTTTGTCTATGGCAAAAAAATTGGATATCATTTTAGAAGCCAGTCACTGTTTACATTTCATTGAATTTTAACTCTTCATGCAGAAAAAGTAGTTTTACAGGCAAATGCGTGAACATTTGAGGGTTTGGAAATCCGCGACCCATTCTCGACTAACATCTTAGTGTTTTATCATCTCTTGGTTTTAATTAATACTATTATTGTTGAAAGATTGATTTTGAGCTCCATCTTCCTGATTCCTTATTTTTCGTCCAGATTTTTTAGACTTTCTTAGGGTGTAAGGGCTGTTTTAATATGTCTCTTCATCCTTGCACGAAAACGAGGGTACAATGTTTACATTTCACTGCATTTTGACTCTTCATGAAGAAAAAGTAGTTTTACGGGCAAATGCGTGGATACTTGAGGGATTCGAAATCCGTGACCCATTCTCAACTAACATCTTAGTGTTTTATCATCTCTTGGCTTTAACTAATAGTATTATTAGTAATAGTTGAAATACTGAAGGAATCTATTGAAGGAATAGTTGGATAAGAAGTCTTATTAAAGGTCTGATTGAAGGTTACCATTCCATATCTGAAGTCGTGATATTTCTCAGTATTTTAACCGAGCAGTTCACACACTATGATGAAAAAATCGAGCTATTAGTAAGTTAAAGTTTGTTAATCTGTCCAAGAGTTCTGAATTGGTGATAGATCCTGAAAAAGTGTCATCTAAGTCACCAGTCAAACATCAGAATTAAAAATCAGAATTTTAGTATTTTGTCACGTACTTTAAATTATTGCCAGTAGCGGGCTTGAATCCAAAGACATTAAATCGAATGTTTTAGCACTAAAATATTAGGGATCTTCTTGACACCCCCCCCCCCAAAAAAAAAAATCCCATTAAAAATACTTGTATGAGCTGATAACGGATAGTCGATAATCTGAGCAGTGTCACTTTATTTTTAAGTTAAAAACGTGCGGATAAGCCTTATTTTCGATGCTTCACTCTATATAGAGTGAAATACCGAAAAGTATTCTTTAACTTAACGTATTCTTTTCTAATTTGCGAAATTAATTTTTAAAATATTATACAATTTGAAAATTTAAGAGTCGAAACTACTTTTTGTTAAATTGGCTATTTAAATCTTTTACTTTTATATATTTCTGTCATCGTGAAATCTACAAAGAAATCATAGGCACAGTGATCCTGTTTCTTAAATGACAGTTTGCCCATTCGTAAAAATCTGGAAAACATATTTTTAGTTTTAAACAAAATATTAAAACTGTGGGCTTCTCGGACTTCATTCTCTTTTCAAAATTAATAATAATAATAATAATGATAATAAAAGGCATTTAATTTCTCCAAATGCATGAAACACAAAATAAATGCATTGTATAGGAAAGTAACGTCTTGTGTTTAAAATTTTGTAAGTACATTGAAATGAGTTAAAAGGGCTCCGAATTTTCACTTTCTAAATCAAAAACGAAGATTCTAGATCCTTAACCACTGTTCATTTTAATAATCAATAAATTTTAAAAACGAAATTTATGTAAATTAACACTATCCTTCTAATCTAAAGAACCAATAATTGCCTATTTTTTCTTTCCCCCGTCTTGTCTGTTTTCTTTTTAATCTTGCCATCATCAACGTATATTTCGCAGTTATAGTCGGTAACTAAGTTGATACATCAACTCTCGAACGGGGAATAAAAACTTTTTTGTATCAGATTTCTGTGCGATGAATAAATACATTGTGCTACTCATGGTTGCCTCGGAAATAAAAATCATGTCCATTAAAACCTTTTAGCGCCGTCCATCAAGGCTAAATGTACCCTGATCTCCCCTTCTGGGGAGCCGCGATGACTCAAGGGGGATTATTCCCCCTCTGTTTCCACATCACCCACGTGGTCCAAAGGTGAAAACGAAAAAGTGCTCACACCTCAGTATAACGTCTGATATCAGAAGTTGAAGATGGAAAAGACCACCGCGACGCAAAGAACATGAAGATGAAAGGTGAGTTCTTTTTATTTATTTTCTTACACAGAGTTGCTCTAGTAAACTAGAGGAGGACTGAGCAAACAGCTTACAAAAAGCTTTTTTCTTCTTCTTTCTAAATGCAAATTGCATAAGGATTGACGGAAAGCATGGAATATTTTACAATTAAAATATAAGCATCGCAACCTTTATTATTTAAATGCTATATTTTACAACTTGTTCTACGTTTATTAGTGTTACATTTATTAAATAAATTTTTGCTTGCAGTTTAAACTATTTTTACTGTCATACATAAAAATATTTAATGTTAAAAAATTTGTTACAAATTTTCACATTTACATTACAAACATCATTACCAAAATAAAAGTTATCATACATACTTGAATGTACCTGTATATTGTAGTTAAAATAGCATACAATATTTTATAAATATTAAATTATTTAAATCTATTTATAAATAAACGAAATAAAAAGACAATATTTGATTCATAAAAGTTCTCTCTCAACACATACCCTTAAAAGAATAGTAAAATAATTGAATTCATAGTACTTATAAGTGGATGAAAATTTTCATCACTTTTACTACAGACTTATAAAGTTTCTACATATTTTACTCTAAAAATATTTTTAGTCAAAATGCATTTTACAACTCACTAAAACTAGCAACATAAATGGGTTACTAAACAATATTTCAATTGAGATCAGTTATACAATCAGCGTCAATTACAAATTTAATACTATTCTACTTATGATAAAAGCATTTTTACATTTAATAACTGTTACTTGATTCCTCATTTCGAACAACAGTAGTAGTTAATAAGTATGCAAAGAACTTTTTCACAAGCGTTAAAGGAAAATATAGAGAAAAAAATTAATTATATTTAATAATAGAACTGTCAAATTCTTCATAATGTTTGATATCTCAAGAAAGTTATTGCTTAAACAATTTATAAAATAATTTCAAAATTGTTACTTTATATTAGAATTATTATTGCATATTGCTTTTATGGATTATAAGTCTAGTAACTGGGATTATTTATTTTAGATTGTTGCTCTTAAAATATACTATTGTGATAAATTCGAGAAAATATTAAATTTTAAAAGTTAAAAAAATTATAAGATCAACATATTTTATTCTTCATCTTCATTCATTCATTTACTGGATGGCACGCTGAAAAATTCTAAATGCAAGTCTATAGTTTAAATTTTTTGTTATAATGCATTTATTTATAAAATAAAATATTTTGAAAAGCAATTGTAAGCGTTGTGTAAGGATTTTAATTTTTTTACCCCTTATAATTACTTTTCTTTACAGCTTTAAAAAATTATCCGCTATGACTGTTATTTATTTAATGGGTACAAATTAAAGAGTAAAACTACAATAGCTTATAACAGTGAAGTAGAATAAACTGATAGGAATATTTAAATTCTGATTAAACTTTAAGTTGCTCTAAAAGTGTTTCATTGAGATATGTGACGGAAAAGTTACTAATTTCATGAATATTGTATTGGGGAAAGTTCACAGAAACCAGATTTATGAACATGGTGATATTTTATTTTTAAAAGAATACAGAAAGTGTTATTTATTTTATGCTATAGAAAGAAAAAAAGAGAAGTTCTGATTCATAGTGCTAAAATTTATTCTTTGTTATGTTTTATAAAATGAAATAAAAATACACTTAAAAACACTAAAGAAAATGTATTTCTTTTATAGTAAATGGATAGTTAAGAAATGTGATTCGTAAAACTTTTTTTCCCTGTTAATTTAATAGAATCTGACAGAACATGTTTCTTGAAATCATATTGGGGGGGGGGGGGGGGGGATGTCATGTAAAACGAAAAACAGCTCTTTGAAAAAAAAATATTTTTAAAGCAAAAAGTTTCAACTTATTATTATTTAAGATTATTTGTTTTCTATGCCTTCAACTGTTTCAGTTGTCTTAGTTTTTCTATAATAAGTTTTTCTTTATCAAAAGCCCGTATTTATAGCAGGATACGAGATGTGTGAGTTAAAAGCAAGGTAAAAGTCTCATTTTATATTAATGCATTTGAAATTTTATCATTTTTTACAATGGCTTTTGCTGAGATTGTATAAAAATTCACATTGTTTTTATAAACCCCACACTATAAAACTAAAAAAATACAGTAACTTTCCTTGGAAATAATGGGTAGCTGGGGGGAGCTAAATTACAAGAAACTTCACATAAAAATACCAAGAAATTTATTGAACAATTAACCGTCAGCAATTGTTCAGTACACTTCTTGGTATTTTCATGTAACATCCCATGGAATTCTAAGGCACCTCAGTGGCCCACTATTAGGAAGGAATGTTCCTGTAGTTTTTTATAGTGTAACTGATTGACGAAAACGTCCGAAAAGACCTTTGCTGCTAACCCTATACGTACATGCAACAAAATATCTTCTAAGTGCACGCTATTTTTCATATCTTAAGTGCTTTCTCTCAACTGGAAACCTGGCAAATTAATATTTATAAACCCGGTACTTTTAATCCCTTTAAAAATGACCCACCTTACCTCAGCATATAATGAAAGGTGGAGTAACGTATTCTTTGGCAGCAATTCCCATATATCTGTGACAGAATTTTTCCTGGAGTCTTGCGGATAAGTCTATTTGTCAGATTGGGGCTTCAGCTGCTCATCTCGGAACAAGATCTACTATTTGTCATGTTCCAAAATGAACTTGGATTAACCTTCTCGAAGCAATTGGACTTGGCTGTAAAGCACTATCGTTTCTATCTTTGTCAGATTGCAATGAATTCGCCATGTATTACGCAGTGGTTTGTGGGCGCTTTTTATCTCTTGTCAAAAGAGCACGTGTTTTAGGTTTGCAGTTATCGTGTAGATCGGTGACAACGGAATTTCCCGAATCTGATTGTGTCTTATTCTTTATTGGTGACATTATATGACAAACTTATATCCAGTGGCTGTGCATAAGCATCGGTAAATGTAAGTTTCTCGCTAGCCTTCTCAGCAAATTGGTGATGCTACTACGTACACAAAGTAAAATGGTGCAATTATAAGGTACGGGGAAAAATAAAATATTGATGGGATAACAAGAAAATAAAAATTTAAATGCCATCGTTATCTAAAATTTTGTAGTTTAGCCGGTACGAAAATAAATTTTAATTTTTTATGCTTTTTTATTTATTCAAACAGCTATTTTGGATTTATAGTCGTCGACTATCATGACTGACGATCATTTTTTGCAAAGAGCAGAGATTTTGGTTACGCGAATTCTATTTTGAATATTTTTTGCCGTGTGTATGTTTGTATGTGTGTTATAGTTCTTCAGTTTTAAGAAACGGAAGAGAAACATTCTTGTTATTTTGAAAATAAATCAATAAAACTAATTTTACGTTAGCATAATCTTTGATACCTAGTTTTCGACTAAGATTCCCTTGAGGACCTCTCAAAATGGATAAATGGTTGATTTATCCTCTGCGGAATGGAATTATCGGAAAAGGATAAATCAACCTGTCACCACACATGATGTCATAATCTGAAAGGCCATCTATGTGCACTACCACGAAGCTATGGTATCATTCCAATATCGGAACAACTAAACAAGTGAGACTATCTTTTCAATTTAATTATTACCAAAAACGATTTGTGATAAAGTTAATTTAAAATGTGTCAGTAGATGACGACACCAATTTTGGAAAACCAACTAAAAATCTTAAAGAGTTCAGTATGGACGCTCAAATAATGAGAACCGCTGTGTTTGAGCCGAGAACATAGCGAAGAATGGAAAATGTCAACGGGCCTTTTAGTAAGGTTCTTGAAAAAATCTCTAGTTTTCTAGCGACTCAGCAATCATAATTTCGACAGATTTATGATAGATTTGCGATAAATATTGAAAAATACACAAAACGCGCAGCTTGAAGTTTTGTGCAAACTTAAATTATCGAGGATAATTAAGTGCAATGACCGGACCGTTTAAGTGTTTATGAAAAAGCGAGAAAATGACTTATATCAAGTGCAGAAGCTCATATTACGTCACCCGAGGCAAACAACTATTAGGGCGCCCTCCTTAGCGAAACGCTCCGGGCACCTGCCCGTTTGCACACTCCTAATAGAAATACGACCCTGACTAATCACAAATAGAAAATAATTTCGTGTTTTTAAGTATTGTGATTTTTTTAGATCCCATTGGTATATAAACTTATATTGCTGTTATGCCGTTCTCTATGCAGCAGTCAACCTAATTTTTACCATCAGCTCTCTGTCAAATTTTAAATCAGTAAGAAGTAAATAATAATAATGATCCAAGAAATAAGCATGTAGTGTGTATGTTTAAAGACAGTTTGACGGAAAGATACTTTCAAATTTACTTTATCAGTAAAGTTCGCTTTTACATGCGTAATTATTTAATACCTGTCATATCTACATGTTACGTAACTGTGTTTGCTTCTCTACATAAATCCAGTTATTAATGTAGCAAGAACAAAAACTTCAGAGCAGGGAGTCTCCTGGATACGTGGCTACGATAAATTATTATGACAGAACACAAGAAAAAAAATGAAAAGTCCGAATTATAAAACAAGTAAAATATAGCAGTTTTTTTTTTTTGACAACTTAACGAAGGTACTATCAATGTCGCATTTCCTTTCTTAGAGATAATTTATTTTTTCTCTTTTTAAAGAATAACCTTAGTAAATTAACCTCAACAAAAAATGTCATCTGATAAAAAATATTTTGAAATAAGCTTTAAAAACATCACTACAGTTACCCAAGATTGCTTTCGCCGGAAACTGCAGCCTACTTTATTTCCAACTGTCACTTCTTACGGAAAACTCCATACGTTACCTGGCAGTAGCGGTCATTTTTATCTTTTATCGGTACATCGCTTGTTGCAAAGCTCGTATAATCTTGTATATCTGTGACAGAGGAATTTTTAAATCGCTTTAATTCCCCCGTTTCATATTTAACGTTTGTGAAGGAGCTTTTCATTTTCCTAAGATATTGCGTTACGTCCTCCAAAGGGAAATAAGTAAATAAACACTACAATTTAAAACAAAGTGACTAGATAATGGTAAAGATTTAAATTTTATTATAAATAACCAACTTATTATAGGAATGGTCTATATTCATTTTAAGGTGGTGTAACTTCAATAATTTTTGCTTCTCAGGCACAATTTTATAATTGTATAAAGATTGAATATACACTCATGTCCATAAATTAAGGATAATTCAGAATCACACAGAAATTGATCTCTAAAATAAAAATTTCACCTGTGGAATGATCACACACATCTTGAAGAAGAATATGCAAATTACAGGAAACCACCAGATGGCGTGGATGGTACGTCACAATGACGAGAGTGTAAGAGAGGGGAATATAAGGAATGGTGGCAAAGAAGTAAAATTGTTCACAAGCGCTGTGAAAGCCTTTCAGTGCAAAAACCGCATAGTTATGGCACAAAGGAGGCATTTGGATGATGTTTTACGTGGCAGAATTATCGGACGACTGGAATGTGGACGTACTCAGCTGGAAGTATCCGAGGAACTTGTAATCGCCCAGAGTGTCATCTCCAGGCTTTGGCAACGATTCCAAGATGATGGTAATGTGAGTAGACGTTACAGCACAGGTCGCCCCCGAGTTACAACGCCGAATGAGGACCGCTATTTGGCAGTTACTGCCAAAAGAAACAGACGGAGTACAGCATCAGACCTGTCTCGTCAGCTCTCTTCAGCTACCGGTACGACAGTTTCAAGGCAGACCGTGTACAGACGCTTAAGGCACATTGGTCTATATGCTCGTAGGCCTGTCAGATGTGTTCCACTTACCGCAACTCACTGTCGCCTGCGATTAACCTGGAGTAGAGAGCATGCATTGTGGACACCGCAACAGTGGTCTTGCGTGATGTTTTCCGACGAGTCCAGGTTTAGTTTGGAGTCTGATTCTCGCCGGACATTCACCTGGAGAGCGCCAGGTACCCGTTACCACCAAGAGAACACCATTGAAAGACACCGTTACGGTGGTGCAGGATGGCTCATTTGGGGAGGAATTATTCTTGGTTCCAGAACTGACCTGCATGTTCAGAGTGTAACAATGACAGGCCACATCTATCGGGATGTCATTCTGGAACAACATGTACGTTTGTTTCGGGCGCCATGGATGCTGAATTTGTGTTTATGGATGACAACGCCCGTCCTCACCGTGCAAACATTGTAGACGAATGCCTTCAATCGGAGGATATCACCCGTACGCATTGGCCAGCATACTCACCGGACTTGAATCCAATAGAGCATGTGTGGGATATGCTTGGCCGACGAATTGCAGCCCGTCAACCCCCTCCCACCTGTCTACCGGAACTTCGGAGTGCATTGCTTGATGAGTGGTGTAATATTCCCCAAGATCAGATTGATCATTTGATACTCAGCATGCCTAGGCGTTGCCAGGCCTGTATTGCATCGTCCGGGAGACATACTCCGTATTAACCATCCTACTAACTATGTTATACTGTTTTTTGTAAATAGGTTCTTTTTTGAAATTTGGTCAAGGGAGTAAAACTTGCAATTTTTATTAATTATGTCAAACATATAGCATCTTTTTTGCTCTTTACTTTTTGTTTAATAAATAGACTTTACAAATAAGTCAAATTTGTTTTGCTTCTTTCTCTTTCTTTGCCTGAACTTCATTATCCTTAATTTATGGACATGAGTGTAGTTACTAATAAAGGAGTAAGATGATTTGGCTTCCATTTGACTCCGTTCATTTTCAAGTGAACACTAAAGCGCTGAAAACTATCTGGTTCTGGAAGCATGATGATGTCTTTAGTCATGTAGAGAGGGTTTTGGCGATATTTGTGTGTGTTAGCTCGATCTAGATTAGTTTTCATCCTTTATTCTTCATTTGAAAGTAAAGCAGAAACGTGATTCTTTTTTTTTAATTGAAGATATTTCTCGTTTCTTTTCTTTTTTAATGCCCAGCAATATCGATTTCAAAAGTTCTGTCAGCGTTCTGTTTGGAAACCATTTACATTATTCCTGAGACATACTAAAATTCAGAAATCCCACTCCCTTCTGATGGGGTTTTAAATCGTGTAAGAAATCTCTTGGAAAGGCTGAAGAAACGTTATATAAATGATATGGTATCATAATATACTTTCTTCCGCCAAAAATGGTTATCTGAAAATGGATACTTACGAGATCTAATGGTAAGAAGTTAATTGTTACATTTTTCATGATGCACTTCATAGATTGTCTCCCAAACAATCAGGTTAAAAGAATTAGGACACGAGGTTACACTAAACATGTGCATACGTTGTTGTATATCTTCCATCAAAATAATATTCCATTCTTTTTAAAGCTCTTTCAGTTTATTTGTCTTCCAAAATCGGTCGTGAACACGTAAATCCTCATGCTCCTTCTGCATACTCACTCCATGTAAGATCACATCTTTCGCTTATACAACATAATTTCGAGAAAAGTTCATATTTGTAAAAGAGTTGAATAACATTTATCCAAAGCAAACCACCAAAAGAGCATCTTGAAATGACGAAAATGTCAAAATCTCTGAAACCAGATGTCGCATGTCACCCGTAGAGTGATGGGCCATACAAGGATAAAGATCTTCAAATAAGCCGCGAAAAACTGAAAAAGAAGCAAGAAAAATGCTGAATATATACATTTTTTTCAACTTGGTTTTTTTATTATATTTCTTGACATAATACTACGTTCTGTTTCCCTCTCTTTCTTTCTGCCCGATCAGAACACAAAGACCCTTTCTTTCTGCAAAACACTTTGTCCTCCTCTAAATAATGTAATGCATCATTAATGTACTTAAGCTCACTTCGAGTTATGAAACGCTTGAAGAATGATATGGTGAAAAAGGCATCAGTACTATTTTCAGAGCTTGAGCAGTAATTTACAAATTTTACCATGCATTATATGTTAGCAAGATTAATTATAAATTTATTATTTTGTATTCACATACCATGCTTAATTTTAGAATTGGCAATTGATGTATTGTGTTAAAAGTTACTTTTAAAGTTTTGATGTTGTTTCTGTAAATACTACTATTATTACTACTATTAATAATAATAATTGCTTTTGAGATGGACATGGGTCAAAAGGTAAAGAGGACCTTTCAGGAGGACTTAAAAAGGGTAACGGGTCCGTACCCTCCTGTCCGTATAACAGCAAAGAAAATTAAAAAATTTACTAGCAACCAACCAAGTGGAATTTGGTAAATACAAATGTGTGTTCTCGTTTTGTGTGTGTTGTGTGCTAAGGCAAACCTGCACGCGGGGTATCTGCCTAGGATGGGGGTGCCTTGGTAGGAGGACTTTCTAAGGGGTTCTAACGCGTATTCACGTTACATCTGGAGAAAACCTACCAAAACTCCAGACCGTTAGATCGACAGCCGCGCGATAGGTCCCGAACTCGGGACCTTCACATCTCGGGTGTTCTCGTTTTGGAATTTTCTGTTGATTCCATGTGTTTTGGACAGGCAGAATACGACAATTTGAAATTTCAAATGCATTCCCTTTATCTGTCTCTCAGTATTTTAAGTTTTCTGAAGAAGTAAAGAGTCAGTGACTTCACTGTTATTTCATAAAATAAGATGCCATCTATTCAGTTATGTTTAAACATAAGTTTTATTGCTAAGAAACAGAGAATTCAACTTTCTTAAAATGAGGTTTGGATTTTGTGTTAATGTAGTGATTTTTTGTTTATATTTTCTCACTTCTGTCAAAGTTACACACTACTTTCAGTTTTTAATTTTAATACTAATCGACATACCGTATTAGATAATTCTGGACTTGCTTTTGATTCAAATTGGATCAATATTATTGGAATTACTTTAGTTAATATTAATAGTTAAATAATGGCGGTTGGACTTAAAATCACTAAAAAGAGTTAAATGGGTGCCATTTCTTCTCAAGCAAAAATAGCGTACAATTGGATAAGCTTAGAATTTTTTAATTCTTGTTAGAAATTTTAATTCTTTTTAGAAAATGAAATAGGCATCATTTCCAGTCAAAAATTGATTTCATTGTGTAACAATGACAGCTTGATAGGTCTGCTAAAAAAAGATTAAATGGAATTTATTTTCAACCAAAGAACAAAACTGCGTAACATTTCTGTAGAATATTTCCAACATTTCTCTTACATTCTATGTTAAAAGAAATTGTTATGTTATTTAAAAAGTTAATATTGGTGGATGATGTCTCAGAAGCATAACATGCACAGGAAAATTCAGCAAGAGAAATTTTGTGAAATTGAGCAAAACTTAATAGTTTCTTCTCAGAATTGATTCTTAGTAGCAGAACATATATGAAAATGTATGGGTTATTCTGAGAAAAAGATACTGAATTCTTGTGCAATAAGGAACTAAAAAAATATATATTCTTAAAGTATACTAAAAGCGACATGCACTGATGAAACGGTTTCTTACTTATATGTCGCGGTTGTTATTCTTTTAACAAATCAAAATATGCATTGTGATTGTCTTGTAACAGATAGTAAGATTACTGTTCTTAGGAGAAATGATTCGTTTACCTGGTGATGATAGTCCTAGCCTTTATTCACGAGAATCGAACCACAGCCCCACAGAATATTTTAACATGAACAAGTAGAATGTTGACTTTTGAATTTTTATACATTATGATTTAAAAAGAAATCATCCCTCCTTCAAGAAGTCGATATCACAAATTTATCTATCATTGCTCGTATTAGCAAATATCGAAGGAAGTCGCTAAAAAATATCTGGGCACAAACGGGTTAATCATTTACTGAACTAGTTGTCTAGATTTTACGTTTAAAAAATAAAAATAAAAAGGTCACAAGTGGTATATACAATTTCTTACAGATGGGCGCAATCTGTTATCAGAAATGAAGTTTTGCAGAGAGACCACTGCCGAAATGGAGTCCCTAGGAATCAACTCTAGTCTTTGTTTCCCCACAGTGTCATAACCTAGTTTGAAGTGAAGTGTATAAATGATGCGTGACGTGATTTTCGGCGAACAAAGTGGTTCCGACATCAAAAAGGTCTTTGTAATTTTTTTTTTGGACGAAAACTCTTCTACACGTGTTGCGAGGATGACAAAGAGAATTGCCCTTTAACAAAGATGGGTCTCTTTCAGAACTCTATATGGGAACGTATATACTCAGGATTAAACACTCTAATGTCTGACAGGAAGCGCTATCTTACGCCTTTTATGAAGTTTTTACGCCTTTTTTGTGCTCTTGATTTGACACATTCTTAGAGAAAGACTGACGTGATTCATTCTTTCGGCTGCACATGCTGTCTTACTTAGCATTATTGTGTTGTTATCATCTGTGTCACTAAGCATTTTGCAAAATGAGCATTGAATTAGAAATAAGAATAAATGCGACTTTGTCTGTGGTCCCCCTTAATCTCTCATTAAGGGAAGAATGAATTAAAAAAAAAAAAGAAGTATCAAAATGGAATATGCTTTACATATTCAAATTATAAGCTTGTGTTCTTCTCTGATATGATTGCACAAAAGTGGTTATGTGATTTTATACTAGAGTCAGGATTTTTTTTATTTCTTTATTCGAAAGGAATGTAGGCTACTGCCATTCACACATCGAAACATCTAAATTGCCTCAAAAGCCTTTCACAATGAGCATGTAGCAATGTGACATCTCAAATGCATGTGTACTGGTCACACTGTGACTTCGTGAGTTACATGTGGCATGTTCGTCGCGATGTGGTCATCGCAGAGAGGTTATGAGGACGGATAAATGGCTACCAGGGATAGTCTTTGTGATGCCACATTTTGACCATCATGGACATCACATAGTGACCTACACGGAAGTCGCGATTACACTGAGACGTTACACTGCAGCATCACTGCTTGTCACACAATGACGTGATTGGAACTAATTATGAATTAGGCCGCGACATCACTCTGCAACATCACATGTTTGACGCGAAGAGACGTCACAGAAAGCGTGCATTCACATGTGATGTGACGAACGATGAACTGTAAAGTCGTCACAACATCTCTCCCAAGATGATTGCTGTATGTTGTGACCATCATGAACATCACATAGTAACCTACATGAACGCTGAATTTACACTGCGACGTCACATGTTTGTCGCACAGTGACATCATATTGTGACTAATTATCAATTACAATTCGACGTCACACTGCACAACGTCACACGTTTGGCACGAAGGTACGTCACAGAAAGGGTGCATTCGCATGTGATCTGACGGACGATGCAACGTAACGTTCCCGCAACATCACTTCTATTATGATTGCTGCATGGGTTATATTTTGAAATTCCCCCTTCAACCTAACAGACTAACAACTTAGACGAATCGCAAACCTTTTCCTGATAAAATCTTCGATGCCATCCACCTTTTTGTTGTTGCATCATATTATGCAATATAGCCCCTAAGAATCATCCAATTTAGAACCGTTTCTGCATCGTTAATTTTCAATATTTAATTTCACATTTCGATGCAGAGAATGAAAATAAGTATTAAATATAATAATAAATAATTAACTAATTATAGTGGCCCAGTCACTAAACTCCTTTCTCATAAGAATTCGGAAAGTGAAACAGCATCCTGCTTGGCCAGTACTTGGGAGGTTGAACTCCTTCCTAGGCTCGGCTGCTGTGGGATCGTGTACGCTAATGGAAGATGGTGCACTAAAATCCGTCGTGGCCTCCATGTTCAGACGATACCTCTGGGGGTGCCGATTTCAGGTGGTTGGTCCCTCATCTGGAATTGGTTCAAAATTAGAGGGCCCCGAGCAAAGTTGGACTTCTTCCCACTGGAGCTCATTAAAATGGAAGCCGTCCTGTTTCACCCACCGCCGTCTTATATGGACGATCTGGTACCGCCAGATGTCATTAGAAACAACTACAACTACAAATATATTCAGCTAGAAAAAAAATCCGGATTAGTGAATAACAAAAGTTTTCAAAGAAGGACCTCGATAACCTAGTAGGCAATGGCTTTGACTTTTGATCGAATACTCTGGGTTCGATTCAAACTAATCAAAACCCAAGGATTTTTGGTCACCAAAACTTTCCAATGTGCATCAGTAATCAGGTGTTAATTTCTCATCTTATGAGGTTGCAATTTATACAAAGACCTCGACGAGGTCTTATACCTGGATCCTTGAAGTGAAGCGCACAAGCCTCATTATTGTAGAAGTTCAAAAGCAATTACAGCGTTGAAACATGAAATACGACACATATATTAATACTGAACACATTATTCGAAGTAACCAGACGCGTCACCAGTCAATGAATTTTAATTTAAATACCAAAATCAAAATATTCGACTTTTCTACATTTCTTAGAATTCCCCATTATCATTATCAGTGACACGTGCTCAATCTGTTTATACTACCTATCTGCTAAGTATCTTTAGCTAATCAGTTTCGAAGCTCGTATTTCTTAAACAGTTTGACATCCTATCTTTCTTAAACGCCTACGCCGCGCTGAAAGACATAAGTATTTCTCGCATGCAGACAGTCAGAATAGAAAGAAGAAAAAAAAAAGAAACATTTTGAGCTGATGAATCTACTAATATTTACCTCAACGTTCGAAGTAACACTTAGTTACTATCAGCTAATCGACCTAAAGGGAAGACAAATACAGTGTGTGTTAAATCTTGATATCTTAAAGAAAGTAGAATGTCACAGATAAGTAAATGCCATAGTTATGAGAGCTAAGTTTTGTGCTAAGTTACGGGGAAGGCCGGGGGAAGGTTTGTTAGGCCGCTGCATTTTTTTGAATGTTATTTTCTATTATTTATTCCTTAATCTCTTATCTCTTTACAGTCACCCTGTCTGTTATTTTCCTTTTATATTCCCTACCACTTTACGTTTTCCTTCGAATACCAGCATGCTATTTTCTCTCGGTTTGTTTTTCTTTTCTTATTTTTATATTTTACACATGAATTAAAGAATGGGGGTGTTAAAAATTCCATTCGCATTAATGTGACCATCTGTCAAAATACAGAATACTCACAATGTTAGATTTATTCGCGGGTAGACGGATAGAGAGAGAATCATTCAGTTGCTGGTAGATGCTTACGGGAACTCGGAGCCCGTCTTCAGTACTAGAGGTTGTGTATGGAGTTGAGTATCCATTAGAGAACAACTCGATGGAATGGGTTCTAGAGATTCGCGATCGATCTTAAGTCCGGGCTATTTGGAGATCAGAGAAATACGGTGTGCTCATATTCGTGCACTAAAAACCAAGTATGTACACTGCCCGTCTCATTGTTCTTCTGTGCGGTAATATCATGCTGAGGAAAAACAATCAGAGAGTCCTCAAGAATCAGTTCTCAAGAATAGCTAACTATCAAATTCGGTTCAAATTATTTTACACAACGAGTGTATCCCGAAAATGCCACAGAAATATCCCTCAGACGATAATAGTGCTTCTTGGAGCTTATACAACCCGTTAATTGTTGCACGGTGTTTGTTTCCGACGTTTCATGTCATATACACAAATATTCATCCGTCTGATTCGAGCATAAAAAGGGATTCATCAGAGAAAGCCAAGTGTCGCCACTATGTGGACGTCCGTTGCTGGACTACCGAGCCGAGCAAATTTCAGTGCCGGTGTACTTTTGTTAGGGTTAGAATAAGTATGTACACGCTTTCCCAGACAGCACGTAAGCTTAAATCAAGCTTGAGATTTGGCTTGGGAATGCAAGGTTAGCTTAAGCTGGATTTTCACTTGTAAAGTGCGGTGATGGCGCCATCTGTGAAAGAGAGTGGACATTAATTGTCTAGCGTCCTCAAATTTGTTGAAAGTTCGCAAAAAATGTGTTTTACGGGATGTTTATTACCAGTGCCATATTACCGGCAGGGAAAACGGGGCAACTGCCCAGGGCCTACAGATTTTAGGGCCCAAAAATCTTACAGCTTACACTTTTGTAATTTTAAAATAAAATTACAAAGGATAAAAAAAATTCAGAAGTTAAATAATTTTTTTAATTATAAAGTATGAACAATGAAAATAATTCAAATTTACATTTGTATAAATTAATTTAAACTTATTTTTAATTCTTCGAAATGCTCTATATCAATATATCATACCAATATGTAGGAAAATAACCACATTTGTAAAGAGAATTTTTAGCGTTAAAAAATAGCAAAATTTTTCAATTATTTGTTATTTTAAGAAATATTTACAAAAATGACTAAAGTGTTTGTATTCCATACATGTTAGCAACTGTGATATAGAATTTCGAAGTAACGTTTAACTATCTGTTTCTTTCATTTCAGATTACTTAACACAAAATTTGTGTTAAGTAAGTAAACCCCTTCTATTTTTCCAAATATGGAAATTCTTCAAAATAAAATACAATTATACTACGAAATTGATTTCAAAATCACACATAACATTATTTTAATTTTGATGCAACCCATGGAAAAATAAAAGAAACAAATAACATCGCCCACGTATAATCTGGCGAGAAAACAGCGTGGTAAGTCACTTCAAACTTTAGTCAGAGCTGCACAAGGCGCCGGTAGCGGAATGGATAGCGTGCTCGCCTGCGAAGCCAAAGGGCAGGGTTCTATTCTAGCCACGAACACTCGATGGACTTAAAGTAAATTGAAATTTCAGCGTGGAGGGGGGAAAATGCGCGGAAAAATAAATTATGTGGGGCGCGTTAGCCAGCGGGCGCCCCGTGTATTTAGAAAAAATTTTTAAGCTTGAAATGTTAAGCTTGAAATGTCAAGCTTAATACAAGCTGGGCAAGTGTAAACTAGAACACTTGATTCAAGCTTGCATCAAGCTTACACGATTGGAATTTTCAAGCTTAATTCAAGCTTATTGACTTGATAAATCAAGTTGGATGCAAGTTTGCTGTGCTGTCTGGGTTATAGCTTTTTGATTCAGCTGTGATTATTAGCTATTCCTTGGTGCCTCATCCATTCTCCAGAATTCATCGTCTCAGCCGTTGTTCACCTCTGTCATCTATTCAGATCACTGATTTTGATAGTTTCATTTAGTCATGCACGATATACTCACGGTGGCACGATGACAGCACAAATTCCACAGTTTCAGAAATTCTGCAAACCTTAGCCAGGAAGAGAATGATGGAGACGCAGAAACGTCGGTATTGTGTGTCAAATACGTAATGTTTTGCGAGCTATAGCTTCATAAATGATTGATAAGCTTATTTCCAACTTCTGTATTTACGTTTATTATTTTCTATGAGAAGGTAAATATTATGCTACTGAAGAAGGGTGAACTTTGGTGTGTCCCTAAATGTCACTAAACCAAAGTCAAGTGTTATTCTACTCAAAGTTGTTTAAGTTGTTTGTATTGTAAAGCTTCATTAAAATTAAGTAAGTTTGATCGGAGCTGAAAGCAAAATAAACAGAACAATGATCAAAACTGGAACAAAATCCGAATTTTCAAGCATAATTTCGGATGATATATGCTTTAAAAATATATATATACTAAATTCAAATAATGATTTGCAGAGGAATCTACTCCCAAAAGAAGTCCTTGAAAAAGTAACCAGACAGTAGGTTCAAAGATATAAAAAATATTCAGATGAAATGTTATCTTATCTCATTCAGTGCCACATTTGATGTCCATGATTTTGCAAAAATAGCTTTTTTTTTAAATTTATATTAGTACTATCTTGGTAAAGATTTTAAGGAAGCAAAGCTTTTTTTAATTTCACTTTAAATGTGCTTTTTTTTTTCTTCTCAACATGAAAAATAATAACTATTTAGATTAAAAGTATGAAAATTAATATATAAATAACAGGCCTCAAAACTATTCTGACATCTCATTTAATCCTATTTCTTATATTTTGGGTGATTTGTCACATAGGATAATGCATCACTTAATATCAATTGCAGACAGATCAAGATAACAAAAACACTAACAAAAATCAATGCAGTTGTGTGCATAATTTTTGAAAGAAACAAAGCGCCTAACATTTCACTTTAGAAAAACACTATTTATTCCACAACATAAATCTTCAATTTGTAGCCTGTGGGAACAAAAGTCAAGAACTAATTCCAGCTTGGAAAGAAAATATTAGCGAAGTTTGTTTAATTAAAAAAACATGCTGTTCATGACAAGAGTGCCCACTACTATCGTTTAATCTATGATTAATGATGATTCGAAATGTATACTCATTTTTATCCCAGTGTATTTCTTTTTTCTCTTTTAACTCCGTGACACCGTATCAAATATTCCAACATGGCATAATTTACTCTTTAAAATAAATAGCGGAAATAAAAACAGCTTTCTATCAAGCTGACACAGAGAGTTCCTTTAAATTTAATCTTCTGTTGCTACTTGAGATATCCCTCTGGGATGTTTACACGACAGGCTTAACTCGGATAGCAAAACTGTAAACCGAACGCAATCTACTATTATATACGCCCACGCAAATCTTTCTCGAACTGCGTTTGCAAGAATGCGTTCTTTTGGGGGTAGAAGTCCTTGTGTTTCAAATTATGCAAAAGCTGATTTTTGATATGAAAAACTTATTGAAAATCTCACTTAAAAA
The DNA here is from genome assembly GCA_038373885.1 of Cheiracanthium punctorium. NCBI lineage: Eukaryota > Metazoa > Arthropoda > Arachnida > Araneae > Cheiracanthiidae > Cheiracanthium > Cheiracanthium punctorium. The sequence continues at coordinate 209,303 of JAWZYV010002088.1, forward strand.
ATCTTGATGATTTGTTTGGAAAAATCAATTTTCCTGTAGTTTTCGAAATAATTAACTTATTTGTAGTAATACGCCCTTTTTGGGAGAAGCTACAATACAGATATCATCTTTCAGAGTCGAATAAGTTATAAAGCTATCTTCTTATAAGGTGTGCAAATATTTTTTTTTATTTCCAATGGGCAGGCAAAATATATATTGCAAATATATATTTGTAAATTTTCCTCATCGGATACAACGAACTTAGAGACTGCTCATGAGAGAAGCATGAAACATTCGTTTTCAGAAATTGTTAATTTATATTAGTAGGATAAGAAAAATACAAATTAGCCCTCTGAGTTGAAGATTAAGAATTTTGTTTTCATCTAAATTTTTGTTTATTCCTTTGCATCCATTTGATATGTGAGACTTTTTTCAATGCTGTCAAGTATACTTTCAAGGAAAAGGGTAGGAAAAGACGCTCCAACTATTAAAGTTCTCTTTTGGTAAGGATTGGAGAGAGAAATCTGAAATTCTCACACTGACTTACACCACGCTTATCAGGCCTGTCCTGTAATATGGCTATCAAATCTATCAAGTGGCCTTTCAAACAGATCTAAATACAGTCTGAGTAAAAACTTTAAGGCAAGTAAAACTTTTTGAGAAAGTGAAAAAGTGAAATAAAAGAGATTCAAATATTATTGTATTATTAGTTGTTAAAGTTCATCGTTAAGAAATAACACAACAAACAGAATTTATAAACTATATAATTATCAGAAAAAGTCTCATATACAAAACCGGTCTATTCAACTTCAGTAAAAACGTTGAGGCCAATAGTATTTTTTAAATAAATATACATGTGCTGGATTAAATATTGCAAAAATTGCTTAAATTGTGACAGCTCTTAAATTTGCAAATCTGTCATGCATTTCTTCGAAGTTTTGGAGCTCTTTGTGAAGATGGCGAAAGGTACGAAGTTAATGGATCATGAAAGAGGGCAGATTCGAGCTCTTTCTTCAGCAGGAATGAATAGTTGTACTGTTGCAATAAAGATATGAAGATCAAAGATTGTAGTCAACAATTTTTCAAACTTGAAAGACAATTATGGCAAAAATAATACAACGGGGGGGGGGGGAGGCGAAGAGACATAAAGCTTTGTCTTCGCGCGATGGAAGAAGAGTTTGCAGACTTGCATCTACTGGAAAGAACTCAACCAGGAATCTTATTCCGGTGAGAGGTTTAAATGTTTGTCAAAAAACGGTGGATAACACAATTAGAAGTTCGGTTATTTATATTTATTCAGCGAAATTGGCTAAACCTCAGATGCTGCAGAAGCGCAAAATAGATCGTTTGAACTTCAGTCAGCAATAATGACCTGGGATAACCATTGGATAAAAATTTTTTTTAATTAAAAAAAAAGGAATTTGGATGGACCAGACGGATGAAACTATTATTAACATGATTTAAGAAAAGATAAAGGAGTTCTCTCCAAGCGCCAGTATAAGGTGCCTGGTATAAGGCTCTGTAATGACCTGGAGGTGCTTTGCTTGCAATGGTGTGGGTTCAATTGCGTTCGTTTCGGGTAAAATGAATTATCAAGCATATCAGTGCCTTAGCAAGTCATCTTTTACCAGATTCTGAATCTCATACAGGATAAAATTGAAAATAGCGCCAAGATAATGCACCTATCCATTCGAGTAACAGTACAAAAAATGGGTTCCAAGTCAACAATGTTGAAACTTTGAAATGGCCAGCTAACTCTCCAGATCTTAATAGAGAACTTATGGGGCGACTTAGCAAGAAGAGTTTGTGCAAATGGGAGACATTTTACACCATCAGTATAACTGAAATCTACTATCGAAGACGAATGGTGTAAAACGACCCTGAACCGTGACAAAAACTAGTTTCATCCATGAAAAAAAGAATATTTGAAGTAATTCCAAGGAATGGATCCCACAATGTTCTATTTTTTTTTTCTGTCTTATAGGCTATTTTCTGTGCTGCCGTTAAAGCAGCTCTTATTCAGGCTTAAATATTGTTCAGTGTGTTCTATAATATTTTCTGATGATAAAATATTTACAAATGAATTTTGCTGCATTTTTCATTTGTATATAAAGTTAATAATTATCAATCAAATGATATTTTGATCCTCAGTTTAAGAATTTCCCCTTTTCTTAAAATTTCTTACTGGCCTTAAAGTTTTTACTCAGGCTGTAATTGGAAAAAGTACAACTGAGAGAGCGCAGTTAGTATGAATAATCACAGTTCTCCGGAGCTGCTACTCAAGCGATATTTGGCTACAAGACCAACTTGCAACTTTTACCACTGAGAAATCTGTTCAATTCTGCCAATATATTGTCAGACTGAAAAATTTTGACCTATTCAATAGAACTTCAAATTGTACTCTGCTGTGGACAAGAAACCAGAGACTATAAAAAGACAGCCCACTTGGCTCATTGCGAAAACGAGGCTTATTGGATTTCAATGTTGAACCATGCATTCATTTTAGTTTTATCACACCAACTACTTTTTTTAGTCGTGTCAGTTTTAATGATGAATCAGTAACAAATGTCCCTAAATGCAGATAACATGCGGAAATGACGAGACAGGTATCATTGTATTTTGTTAACATCTCATCTCAGGCCTTGGTGATTTACACTGACGAAAATAAATCGGTTTCAGGTAGGACAGGTAGTGATATCTTCGTTTAAACATGTGGATGGTGATTTTTGGTACAGTTTTCAAAACCATTTTTCGGTTTTTATTTCAGAACTTCATGACATTAGACAGCCCTTAAATTTCACCCTTCTTCCTGAAGCTAGAGACATTTGAATTCTGACAGATAGCAAAAGTTCAAAATACAAGTATTGGCCGCAAATTGAGAAACAGGACAAGAAATTAGATCAAAGATAGTAAATTTGTCACAGAGCTGTTCCATATGTTTTCATGAATCCCTTCACATGTAGGAGTCTTCGCAAACGAGATGGCAAACATTCATGCAAAAGGAGAGAGTGCTCTTAGTACTGCCAATTCCACTGAACTTTTGCTTCAGAAATTTTCTCCATCTACAGTGCTAAGGCACATAGGGTAAAGGCACCGGTTATTGACACTTTAAGGGAATTTTCGAGTTATTTTCTTAATAGTTTTCTTATTTATAAAGCAATATTTATGTTTCAAAGGTTTTCTTTATGGCCAAGATCTGTACAACAGATTATTCCACTCATTACTTTAGTCAAATCAATCCGTTTTATGAGCAGAAATTGAACAACATTATTCCCCATATTATTGACATGAATGAACCAATTATTGACATGGATGAGAACCAATTACTGACATGCATATTCACTTATCGGCAGTTTAAAAAATACCAAGATATTAACACCGTCGTAAAAGTTCGGACAATATTATTTTGAATAAAATAAGGTAATATTACAAAAAAATAAATGAATGGATAAATTAAATAAAAAATTCAGGATAGGTTGATACATTTTAAACTAAAATTTCACTGTTTCCATCCGACTGATCTTGTGGTTCCCACTCTTCTTTTTATTTTTCATCATTGCTTGAGATTGCATGTGCTTTCCTTGGTGTCTTGGCTCTGGTATTTTTCTACTTCGACTGACACATTGCTTTTTCCTTTTCTCCTTCTACTATTTTCTGTAATTTAATCTGCTGTTTATTCGACTTGCTCTAATGTTCGTAAATTTCTGATCGCCTGTTTTCTTATTTATCTTCCTCTTCGGGTAATTTTTATAATCCGCTGAAGACACTACACTGCGCATTATACTGAGAATGTGTTATGTCTTTTATTTCTATCAAGGGCTTTGGTTCAGATCGCGCTGATTTGAAATTATTAATAGGAAGGACTTTGATGCTCAGGACATGATATGACAGAGGTACTGGTTTTTCCAGAAAATTGGGATAAATGTTTCCAGTTGCATGAACAGACCAATAGATGTCGTTCTGCTCGTGATATGTTGGGAACATTGATAAACTCCTGGTCGCTGAAATCTTATCTGAAAGTTTCCAAACGGACTTCATTAATTGCCTCCACAAAACATATTCTCATCTTTTCTAAACCATGAAAAGAGAGATCTTCAATATGTATTATTCCTGATTAAAATTTAACATATTTTTACATGAAAAAATGTAAAAATTACTTAAACTACGTAAAACATTTAATGTAAAAATACGGGGAACCTGTTAGGGAAAGAACGGCGATTTCTCGCCGTTTCTTTGAGACATCAATCTTTATTTATATATCAATAAGAGTTTTGAAGGTACATCCAGCATAATATTTTACATGTAATCCCAACCTCACAGGAGGTTGTCGATAATCCTTATTTTTAGATGAATAATACAGGGGCGTAGCCAGGGGGGGGGATGTCGGGATACTCCCCCCCCCCTCCGAAATTTTTGGATTAGTGATGAAATTCTGTCTATTTATACACATATTATATCCATTATACACATACAAGAATTCATATCCCCCCAAAAAAAAAATTCCAGCCGTATATCCCCCCCCCCCCGCCGAAAAATTTTCCTGGCTACGCGCCTGGAATAATATACAAGGTTTCGGAAAAGCACAAAGAAATGGAACCTGTCTGCAATCGAACCGGAAAAGTAGTTGGAAACGTCAGTTTAAGAACACTTTTCCTGGATTCTAACCAGGGACGTACCCAGAAAAAAAATTCGGAGGGGGTCCAAACGATGGAAAAGGGAGAATTTTCCACAAAAAGACTTCATCATTATTATTTTTCTAACAAAAATTGAAATTTCGGGAGGGGTCCGGACCCCCTGGACCACCCTCCTGGGTACGTCCTTGATTCTAACCCAACTTCATGACAGAACAACGGTTTCAGCACAAGGAGATGGAACACCACATTTAAAGGGACAGTGGCTGCAAATGTACCTAAACAGCAGAGGGAAATTTTCGTTTAAGAACATTGTTGGAGGATCATACTTCGATCCCACGAAGGTAAATTTATAGGAGGGGACACTTCGCTTAGAAAGTTGGACGCACACTGGGTAACTGCGCATCTCTGGTTGTTTATATTTCCATCGAGGCGAAGTAAATTGAGATCGTTGAATTATCAAAACTTCAAAAAATTAAATACATAGACTTATGAGCGTGATATATGGTAATTACTGGTTTCAGATGTGTTTTAATTACATAATTGTCTTATAATACTATTTCGTAGTGAATATAGGCAATAGTTTCGAAGTGAAGTGATATTATTATTTGTCAAATGCCAGTAGCATTGGCCGTTAGGCCATTAAACTCCTAAATATTATGTATGTCGTGTCTGTTATTATTTTGCCCAAAAGATGTATTTTAAGAAATGTTAGTACGTAAGAAACGGATCCTGGCTGCAATCAATCCCAAACAATGGACAGAACCTGCAGTTTAAAAACATGTGTGGATACAGAATAATAATTCGAAACCTACTAGCAGACGAAATCAACGCTTAAGAACACTCTGTGATAGAAAAACACAACAAAAATTACACTACCTGCATTCGAACCCCACAAACAGAGGAAAACATCAATTAAAGAACACAGTTAAAGTATAATACTAGACTACGGACATCCCCCCCCCCCATTAGACCCAACCTCCAGACGGAACAATGGTATACGAAAACAGTTAAAGAATAATACTACAACATGGACACTTCCTGGATTCTAAGTAATTTTCATGAATTACCGATGATTCTTACTGGAGATTTTAATCTTAATTTTCGCTCTCAAGAATCTGAGTCGTTAGGATTTTTTAAAAGAAAAATTTGATCTAACTATGAATACTTCTCGACTTCAATCAACAACGCGTTTCGGTACAACGATAGATGCTGTATTTTCAAGAAAATTAGCAAATTTAGAGAGTTAAATTTATGTTTCACATTATAATTACCACAAACCTATAATTTCATACATAAAAATTATGATGACATTCAAGTACCTATTTCCAATGAATAATATGAATATAACATTTATATAATCTTTGTAAAGTACATGAATAATAAATATAATGAAATTATAATATGATATTTATTTTAAGTTTAATCATTTCAGTGATATGTGTCGTAAACGTCAAAGAAGTTTTACTTCAATCGCGCGTAAAGATTACACGCATACACTTTTTTTTAATTCTAAGTTGTTCCTCTGCTGACTCGGATCCCTATTTGGGTTTCATTTGACAGCAGAACACCCCGAGAGCAAAAAATCCTTAAAGCCGCAAAAAAGTGAGCTGATCTCGGAGGTTTATCCTGTTATCCGATGATTCTTTGAAGGAATTGACTGTTTCTTCACAAATGAACCTTTCTTTCAAGTAAGGTTTGAACATTTTTGCGAAGTATTCGTAAAAGGTTGAACAAGTCATCTTCAGATTCCAACCATCAGGAACGCTTTGGATGATATCAGGCACTGTTTTGTGCTTGGACACAACGGGGCTGAATCATTCCAAGCATTAGCTGCAGTGGCGTGGCCAAGGGGGGGGAGTGTTAGGGGTCATAATCCCCCCATGAGGATTTTTTTGCCATATAAAATGCATATTCTTCACACCATTATAACACGCACGTATACGTATATATGAGTTGCAGTAGTCGTAACCCCCCCCCCCATGAAAAATTTCTGGCTACGCCACAGATTAGCTGTAATAACTACAGTAAAGCACTCTGTGATGTAGATCACATATTAATTTATTAATTCTCAGTTACTTTCTTTATCTTAAAATTAATCTATCCAAAATCATGTATTCTAAATTATTTTTCTGTTCTCATTTTCCCTATCACTTCAGCTTTTAAATCTGTATATTCGCTTTTTCCCGTATGCATTATTCTTATTGTTTATTTCTTCTCATTGTCGCCACCTGGACTAAAAACTGATTCGGTTAGCAATTGAAACGAACCTTTTTGATTCCCTCTTCACTGGCATTGTGTTGGCGTAAGCTATTGTTTGTTGTCCTGCCTCATCTTTAAAATTATTTGTTCGTGGTTTCATTAATTTAATTTTATTGGATTAAGTTTTATGATTGCTCTGGTATTATTGCCAGTCATTATTTTTCTCGGCCAAGTTTTTGATCTTGCCAATGTGTAATTTTATGTTGGCGTAATGTTTAATTCATTCCACCTTATTTTCACTGTCTCTGTAGGACGTATTTTTATTTTGCTGAGCCACCATCAGCCATCATAGTAATAATATGTTTATTCTTCAATAGAATTTTTTAAATAAACAGTTTTAATATCGTAATGCCTTCGTCTTCTATTGCAACTAAGTGTTCCGAACCTGGAATCATTCGTCACAACGCAAGTTAATAATTTTAAAATTAGTCTAGCAGCATCTTCTTCGCACACTCTTTTTCCTCATTATTTACAGAGAAATGTACATTCTTTGTACCCTTAGGAGCCTAAATTTTTGCATTCAGAATTCAAGGAAAATGCTATTTTGTCACCACTGAACACTTTTCTTAGATTCCATTTGCTTTAAAAAAAAAGCGTGTTCCCATAAGTGTTCTTTTTGCTGCAATACTTACAGAACCAAGCTTACGACTGATTGTGGACTATACGTTGCTTTGCAAACTAAATTAATACGGAGTAGGTAGCCCATAATTCCTGACTGCTATTATAAGTGGAGTGGAACACTATTCTTCACAATACTGAGTGCTGCTAATATTTATCCCTCTTCATACTTTTATTTTCTTCTTTCAACTGGACCTTTCCTTTATGTCTAGAAGAGCTTGTTGAAGCCATTCTTCTAACCAGAAAATAGAAAACAACCAATTTGGTAAAGCTAACCTAAAAATGGAAAACGCAAGCTTGTCGATTTTAGCTACCATTAATCAGAAAAACTACAAGTCTGCTTTAATAATAATAATAAGTCTACAAATTATAAGAGAATATATCCAAATATGCAGTCTGTTATTCAAATTGAGAACAAATTTATAAGCAGGCTGTATAACACAAAGCGAGAAGAAATGCATACATGTAAAGTGTGTTCTCAAAAAGAGAACAAATCATTTATAAGTTTTGTCTAATTCACAAATATGCAAAATATTGCTTCAGTCTTAAAAGTATACTTATTAACATTTCTCATTATGCCTACCTACTTAGGTCACACTATCTGAAGATGACACTATCTGAATATTTAAGCTGTTAATAATTGGTTCTTAACATTGGAATTATTGACTTTAACGTGAACCTATTATTGACACCGCGAAGAAATAGATAGCTTTATGCACATAATATTTATAACTGCATATGACATTTCATACACTTTACTTCAAAAATTTTCCTATTGCAATTAACCAGCACTATATAGCAATACATAGCAATTATATGGTTTTGTTAAATATACATATATATTTAACTACAATGCTCGTTCAACAACTAAGCGATTACTATTTGTAGTTAAAATCTTTTTGAATGCATATTATTAAGCTATCAATGTATGTTAGAAAAACTTAAGCATAAATTTACCACTTAAAAAAATATTTCATTTTGAATCTTTCCTCAAAACATCCTTGAATCGTTCTGCATTATAATTCCTAGGAAAATATACAAAATAAAAACCTGACAATTTCGTAAATAAAGTAATTAAAAAATTTTGTAAAAAACACACATAAGAAGTAAAAGGAAAGAGGATACGCGTTTCGTTCTTATTGCTCCTATGGAAAACTCTTTTAAAAATAGTAAACTCTCTTCTAAGCAACTTGATACTTTGCGACATCTTATTGCTAATACTATCTCTTCAAATAATATGCATGCCAAATCTAACCTTTCTCGTTCTCAAAAAACTGCTCTCAAAGAACTTAATTCTAACCCTAATTTACTCATTACTAAAGCTGATAAAGGCGGCCAGACTGTTTTACTTGATAAATCTTCTTATGTTGATTGTATTAATAACATGCTAACCACTGGTCCATACACTAAATTAAATTCTGATACTACTAACAGTCACCTTTCTGAAAATAAACACTGTGAAGTCCTCTGTAATCTTAAATGCTCAAACTAAACGTTATGTTATTCCTTCTTTTGCTAACTGTGCTCGTTTCTATGCCCTTCCTAAAATTCATAAAACTTCTCTTGCCTTTCGCCCCATTGTTTCTAACATTGGTACTGCTTCTTATAACCTTGCACGTTTCCTCTCGCATACTCTTTCACCTTTGACTGCTAGTAATACCCACACTGTTAAAAACTCTTATGATTTCCTTAACAAAGTTAAACTTCTTTCTCCTACTAATTGTAAAATGCTTTCTCTTGATGTTAAATCTTTATTCACTAATGTTCCTATCCAAGGTGCGATTGACTGTTTGGAAAAGCGTTTACGCGAGTTTCATTATTCTTCTATTGAGATTAAAGAGTTTATAGCTTTAGTAAGCGTTTGTATTAAACAAACTGCTTTCATTTTTAATGGCTCTTTCTATAAACAAACCGAGGGTCTTGCTATGGGTAATTCTCTCTCACCTCTCTTATGTGATATTTATATGCATTATTTTGAAGAGAAGCTCTTCAAGGTCTTTAATTTTCCGTGCTGGGTCAGATATGTTGACGATACTTTCGTTCTAGTGGATTCCAATTGTGATATTTCTAATTTACTTTTGATCGTTAATTCTGTTGATCCGTGTATCCAATTTACTCTAGAAGAGGAGTGCAACAATTCTTTACCTTTTTGGATGTTCTTGTTTCTAGGAATCCTGACGGTTTCTCTACTTCTGTTTTCCGCAAGCCCTTTTCTATATCTTTACCTCCTCATGCCCTATCTAATCATCCTTACCAGCAAAAACTTTCTGTTTTTTACACTTATGTGTTTCGTGCTATCAAAATTTGCTCTGATTCTTCTTCTCTTAATAATGAAATTAGTTACTTAAAATCCTTCGCTGTTTCTCGTGGTTTTAGCCTCTCTATTATTGATAAAGCTGTTTCTAAATTTAATAAGCCTAATACTTCTACTAATACTATTAATTTTCACAACGAATTAATTGTACTACCTTTCTTTTCACCTTTATGCTACAAAATTTCTAAACTTCTTAAAAATTTCGGTTTCAAAGTCATTTTTAAACCTGTTAATAAACTTAAATTTTCTTCCCTTAAAGATCCTATTCCTACTGAGAACCGTTGGGGTGTTTATTATATTCCTTGTGAATCTTGTGATTTGGGCTATATTGGTCAGACCAGAAGAGCTCTCAAATTTAGGCTCAAAGAGCATGAGAGATATGTCTCTAAGCACGAACTTTCCAAATCTTCTATTGCCTCACATTGTTGGAATTCCAATCATCGATTTCAGTTTTCTAAGGCTAAGATTTTGTGCACTCCTCAGTCTTTGTCCCATCTGGATTTTTTGGAAGGTTTTTCCATTACCCAGCACTTAGATCGTCTTGTGAACGATGGTTCTTCCGTTCCTTTCGTTCATTCTGCTTGGAAGTTGCTGTTGTAAGGTTCTTTTCACTTTCTTCGTCTACCCCCCCTTTTTTCCCCCTGTTTCTTTATTGTGTATTTACGTGTGTTACTGTCTTTCTTTTTCGTTTTTATTAAAAAAAAAATTATTTATATATATATTTATTGTGCTGTCCTGTTCGTGGTTTTTATTTAAAAAAAAAAAAAAAAATAACGTGTGCTATTTGTTTTTTGTTTGTTTGTTCTGTTTTCTCTTTTTTGTGTGTGTGTTTGTACTTGTGTGTTCCCTTTTTATTATTTTTCTTTATTCCTTTTTTATTTCTGTATTTTTTGTGCTTCTTTCCTTTCCTTTTTATCCCCCTTTTTTAATTTTTTTTCTCCCCTCTCCGTGGTTTTGTTCGACTTTCTTTGCCCCTTGTGGCAACATCTTGCTTGTTTTTCTCTTTTCAGTTCCCTGTGTTCTTTACGTCGAAGGGCTTGGACTGAAGAAGTTCAAAACAATTTTTGAACGAAACGCGTATCCTCTTTCCTTTTACTTCTTATGTGTGTTTTTTACAAAGTTTTTTAATTACTTTATCGTTTAACACCAGTATTTTGAGTGTTTTTTCAATTTCGTAAATAGAGAATGCTCTCAAAAGGAAATCGCTTTACAAACAATGCGTTCAGTGTGATTTACATTTGTTGTTTATTCAAAAAGAGGGTTATCGACACTACTCTAACTGCTAAACAAAAATGCTGCCTTGCAAAGTAGCGATTTCATATTTAATCAACTAATCCCCTTTCGATCGGACAATTGCTAAGTGACCACACGCATGTTTCGAGAGGTGACGTTTGAAGAGGTTAATGAAACCAAAATGCACCTTCCTGATCTCCGTCAAGCATACACTCAAATCGGTGAAGACGTTTCATTTCTGCAATTATAGTCCCACTGCAAACTGCTCTTGACAACAGCAGCAGCAGGTTCCGACTGAATTATAATTCCTCCCCTTCTGCAATCCGAGCTTACTTGTAGCGTTGTTTACACGACAAGCGACACAACCGATACCCAATAACAACTTTAAAAAAAATAATAAATAAATAAATAAAATAAAATAAAAATCCGGCTACGTTCGTACACCCACGTCTTTTTAACCGTTTCAGCTCTGGCCATCAAGAAAGGTGTCATCCAGTCCTGTTTCGCTTGTTATGTAATTTTACTTTTTTTTTTCATCCTTTACTTTTTATTTGTCCTTTATTTTTTTATCCTTTACTTTTTTTTTAGTATATTTTTTTGCTTTACTTCCGCGCGCTGGGTCCGGCGTCGCTAATCGGTGGCGACAGTCATCCCCCGACTCCTCCGCTTCTCTCGCTGTCGTTTCTCGCAAATAGACAGGGAGAGAGCAGAAGTCTGTCGCCCTCATTAGGGAACGCTGGGCGCTGACATGGGGTCAATAGTAAATGCGACCTCTCTGGATGTTTGTTGTGACTGAAAAAAATAAAAGAAAGAGGTTTTTATACAGGGTGAGAGAGAGAGAAAGAGAGGATGACTTTTTTAATAGGTATTTTATAGAGGGCAATGGGACGGAAATTGGGGTGCTGCTGATTTATGGCTGAAGTACGTACACACACACACACACACACACACAAAATCCTCAGGCGGAAAGAAACATGCACGGATTAACCATTTGAGGAGCAATCCTTTCCCAATGCTGAAAAAACGGCAGCCGTTGCCATCGCTCGACTTAACTAACGCAGCTGGCTGTGCCGGCACAGCCAGCTCTCGACAAAAAAGGTCTCTAGATCTGTGGCACGCGATGAACGTTTCAATCGTCCGCCATCTTGCTGGTAGTTAAGTCGAGTGATGGCAACGGCTGCCCTTTTGTCAGCATTGGGAAATCTATCCATCTGTCCTCGCATTCTTCCATTTTTTAGCAGATGTCAGTGCTGTTAAAAAGAATCGTGACAATTTTTTTTTTTTTACTGGAAATGACGGGCTAAAATGTAAAGGATTCTCGTGGAGCTATGTCACCCGCAACTGTTTTTATAGAAATCAAATCTATTCTTCGTGACTGGCAACAGTCAAAACGTCAGAGTTTGGTGTTCCCAGAGCGGAAACACTGCGCGTTAAAGGGTTAAAGGTCTGGACACACTGAGCCGAAGTCGTGAAATCGTAGAAAATTTTTCAGCTTTCCTAATCACCGCGTAGGACAGCGGTCTGTTAATTGAATCTTTATGCGCACGATCGTAAAACTGCACTGTTTCTTCCTTCAAAAACACATTTTACTTTATTAAAAGGTAAGAAAATTATTTACAGCATTTGGTCGATTCCAACTCAGCGGGTTTTGTCGAGATTGAAAGGGCTTGTACCTTAATCCATTTTCATCATAAAGGAATATGGAAAAAAGAGGGCCTTTATCATCAAATTCTGTCTTAAGATTCGTTGTATTCTCGACCAACACAACTCAGCGGATATATACGGCTCTGGCGATGTGGGAGAAAATTTTGAGCGTGTGTACTATACTCTCTGGTTTTGGTGATCAGGAAAACTGAGCTCATATGTACCCAAATGATGCAAATGGGTTAATACTTTAGCTTAAGCTGAACACTAAGGGATTAGGTTCATTCAGCGAAATATACCGAAATATTCACCGAAAAGACATAGAAATCTCAAAAGCTTTCGAATGAAGATATAACAACACTGGCGAATACCGGATAACAGCCATTAATTTACCGGTAACAATTTGAGATTTTCCCCATAAATCACTAGAAGACTAATAATAACTCAGGTAATAAAAACCTACTTTTAAGTGCTATTCCTTGTTCTGTACATTGGAACATAAAGTTATTTTATATGAGAAGTGTATTACTTTGCGAAGTTAACAAACAATAAAAATCAAAAATGTCAATTGCAGTTTCGCTGGACTTGAACTGAAAAAATACTGCTAAAAAAAGAACAAAACAAGTATTTTTTTCAAATATTTTTTAATGAACCATGTATAATCACTGTGAAACCAAGAAGTCTCACACACATTGAATTCACCGAATATTTGGTGAAACGTTGAATTATTTTTTTTAACTGTGTAATAAATTTTATTTCTCTCACTTTAAACATGCAAAAAAAAAAGCAAAAAAAAAAAGCAAAAAAAAACCTTTATACGTGATTTCAGCTATGCCACATTTAGTTCTCATAAATTAGAACCCTTTTTCCACCATCAGCTATGCTTAACTGATCTAGTTAAGCTTGTCATATTCACTAAGTACTCAACTGGTATCTCTCTAAATGTTTTCCACGCATATCATTTCACCAAAAAGCTGCCGAGAATGATACTCAAAATGTTTCTATTGAATTCTCAAATAAAAGTTTACTGTTAAGTGCCAGTACTCTATGAAGTTTTTTTATTTAATTTATTTTATTTTATTTTTATGGCAGACTCTTTTAAGACTCAGAGATGATGGAAGCGTTTGTCTAAATGAGTCCTTCAAGTCTATTATGGACTAGATGTCCTTGTTATAAAAAGCTTCCACAGCCAAACAAGCTGAACCTAATCTTCTGCTGGATTTACTGCATGTAAAAAGAAATAATAATAATCTTGAGAGAATGTGGATACTGTATGCACTGATAACAAACTTACATAAAATGTCTTTTGGTAACTATCATGTTCTACTCATAAAATTCGAAAAACAAGAGTTTTGTCTAGGGACTACTTGAACACTCACACAAAAAAAGGGCACTCCTTACAGAAAAATCTTTGTCACCATCACCAACCATATCACCTGCTTTCAGAGTCAGGACATGAACTATTTTTTCGTGATGGACCAAAAAATATCATAAAAAAAACCTTCGAGATAAATGTCCCATAAATATCGTCTTCTCTTATCAGTGCAGGCCACCGAAAAAAATATACATTTCAAAATTTAATAGCCTACTTCCAAGCATTGGGCTTTGATTTTGCTGATAAACTTTACTGCCGCGTAAAAATCTTGAAAGTGCAACGCAGTAAGACAAGACAACAAACCGAATCTTATGGGCCCATCAAAGACACTGCTTTCTCAGAAATGATTGCTAATCTAAATTACTGTAGGTTATTTTAGCAAGAACTAACTGACTTCTTCCAGGAGTGGTTCTTTAAAACTTTAATTTGAGATTTATACTATTGGTTTTGTATTGACATTAAGTGGTGATTGGGTGCAGTTTTTAAAGCAAGCTGATGATGTAAAAGTCGACGGGAGGTCTGATTACTCGTTTCATGAGGGTAAAGGTAGGTGTGGAAAACCTTTCCACTTAATTTTATAGGTTTTTTTTTTCCGTTTATAGAAATCAAAGTACCTTTCGATTGAAAAACTGGGCATGTTTCATTAGTAAAAAAGGAAGTAGTGGTCTTGCCTAATTTTTTTCTGAATCTTTTGCAATTTATGCAATTAAATAGAATGTACTTGAATCCGATTTAAGTTTACTTAAAATTCTACATAAGTCCTGAAAATTAATAGAAAACATAGAAGGTTGGAGTCTGAAAAATGTTTACGGAATAATTAATTGCATTATATAATTTTTTATTTTGACGGATAAATTTTCCAAGTCTGCAAATTAGTTTTTACACTTGAGAAACTATAATGTTTCATAAAATGCTGAACGAAACCTGCAGACAAAATGTACAATATTTTATTATTTATTACATAGTAGTAATGCTAGATTAAAAAAATGATTTAAAAGAAACTATTTTTAACGTATTATATTAAAATTCAGAACATAAATTGTATGTCGACTGATAACGCAAATATGGACTAATAGCCCAATGCACTTTTTAAAATTCCCATTGCTTGTTGAACGTTAACTTTAATGCTTTGCTTTCTATGATTTATTTTTCCTCAATCATTTAACTACTCTTTAACTTCAGCTCAGCTTCCCCCTCTTTGATGAAATAGCACTAAAATGTGTAAAATGCAGATGCAATTAAGATAAATATAATAATAAAAACCCCTTTAAAGAAGTTAGATGTAGAGAACATTTAGAAGATAACAAAAAATTAGTCTCAAACAAAATATATGAACAATGATTGTATATTTGAAAACATGTAGCATTTTCTTTAAAAATTACATAATGTGCATCGTAATATGAGACAGAAATCGACCTGGATATGATAAAATGAAACAATTGATAAGTACAGCAAGCATATTACAAAATTCCGATAAGTTAAATAAACATAAAAAGTACAATAAGAAAAGAAAAATGAATAGGGTTCATCCGCTCTAATTTCTCTAATCTTGTAACTTTTTACTGATTTAAAAAAAAAAGACTGTGGAAAGGAAAGGATTCTATTCCCATGCACAAAGGTTTCGATATCTTAAAAAAGAAAGATTAAAAACGAATAGTTTTGTTATCTTTTAAAGTCTGAATTAAAAAAAAAAAGTTTTTTATCTCTATTGTAACGTTCAAAGCTTCTCGATAGTTGATTTCCGCTTTTCCTTTTTAATGTAGAATGCAAAACAGAAAAAGAAAAAAAGTAGTTTTCTATTATTTTGAATAGCAAATTTTTAGTCATCTACATATTGCATTTGGACGAAATACTCAAAAATTCGATGGCAACAGTAAAATTTTACTTCATTTTCAAAATCAGTACGTAAAAATAAATAAATAAATTTAAAATAATTAAAAGTAAATTTATTAAATTTTAATAAATATCAAACTAGCATTTATATAAATATAGAATTACACAGCCAAGAAACTTTTTAAGGGGGGAGAGGAGGAGAGAGGGAATAAATAAATCTTGGATAAATAATCGAAGTATGTGTACTACATAAAGCTAATGCTAAGTAATCCGGAAAATTCGAGGGATATATTTCTGGATGTCCATCTCCCTGGCAGAGGCGTCGCTAGAGTTTTCAGCAATAAGTTACAACTGAAAATTTTGCGCCACCTCCTATTCACCAAAATGCAATGGAGAAGGTTTCATATACATTTTGGCACCCCTCAAGTGCTGCGCCCGGGAACAGATGCCCCTCCTTGGCCTCCTCTAGCTACGCCACTGCTCTCTGGCTGCTCCCCTGATATTAACGAAACTTTGCCTGAGTTTATTACTTCACATAAAATACTATTTTTTTCAAGAAAAAAAATTTTCATTTAACAGTTTTTTTTAATGCTTATTTTTATGTATTTAGTCTATTGTAGTGAAGCATAAAGAACAGTGAAAATACATAAAATTTTGTCTGTCAAAGATTTTGGTTTAAGAAGATCCAAAAATCATGAAAGAAGCGAAAAAAGGCATATTAAGACATCACAAACGTGGCACACAAAGAAGAGAGGGATTTTCAGTAGTTTACCTGAATTTTTTAAAAGCGTTTTGAAAAGGAATGACAATATCAGAAGAACCGCTCGATGCTCGATTGATTTCACAAACTTATATTCCATATTTAGAACAGATGCGGCCTCCGTTTCGTTCTCCTTAAAGTTTCGTTATTGTATTCGAAAGCTGTATTTCTCAAAATAATATTTACTTGAAATTCATTAACTTATCCATTTCTGTTGAATATAAATACAAATAACATGAAACATGTTTTTGAAGACAGCTAAATATTTAAAACCATATACATTCAAGATTTTTTCATGGGAGACTTACGGGCATAAAAGTGCATTATAAAAGTGCTGCTATATAAAGGCATTGTATTGTAATGCTATGTAAAGGCATTACAATCATTTTTGTAAACATGTGCGCCAGTGGCGTAGCCACGCGGAGGGGGGGGTCACAACCCTTCCCCTCATGAGGAATTTTTTTGCATAGAAAATGTATATTCTTTAGTCCCTTATCACACACACGAATACATATATACGAGTTGCAGTAGTCATAACCTTGCCCTCCCCCATGAAAATTTTATGGCTACGCCACTGATGGGTGCCCATATACGTAAGTGCACGGATGGGACATTGCCCACCTAGCTCCTATATTATAGCTATGATTTGCGTACTGGTATAACGTAAAAGTGGCTCAACACTATAGTATCTTTCTGGGGGTATTGACTTGATCCTCTTGCCCTCTACAAAAAATTATATGAGCTTCCATGTGTGTAAGAATATATTAGTATAGCGATTTCACATTTCTGCTAGGGGAATGGAGGTAACATATTGAGCAAAAAATGTTCGCACGAAGTGTATAAAGTAACAACCAAAACCGAAAGTAAATATTAATAAATGCATCTGATTGTGTTTTTACTCTGCATGCAATAAATTTTGACGCTTAGTAAAATTTTACATGTTAAACGCTGATATTTTCTAACAAAAAACACTCAGTGTAAAATAACACACATAAAAAGGTACTTATCGTTAGGACAATCGTTTCGGGTAATACAGAAAGTTTCACCCTTCTTCTTACCTCAAAAAAGTCCCACCAACTATTCGAGCAAAAAAAAGTGAGAAATAAAGCGATTTATCTTGAAGACAAGTATTTTTTCATGTGTGCTGTTCTGGAAAGTTTTGATTATTTCACTGATGTTTTCTCTCAAAGAACTTTGTTAATTAAAGTTATTTATAATTTTTAATCCACTTGGCGAAACAGCAAGGTAATTTTTGTGACCCTATTTAAAGGTTGCTATCTACAGATTCAGCACTTTTGCATTACATCAAGTTGTGCAAGAAACTGTAAGATCATTCTTCAGGATCCAGTTCATGTTGTTCATGGAACAGCCTGAAGCTAACGTAGGAAACAAAGCTCCGCTGAATTTTATCTGTACGTTCAATGAAAGATTTATCTAAATAAACCTTTTAAGAGATCGCACAAAAGTTGAATTTACCTATTTGAGATTTCAGTCGGTTTCTTCAAAAGAAGAAGTAAGACATCCGGCCCAATAAAAAGTGGCTAGATTAGTACCCCTCTAGCACACCGTATCAATTGAAAACGGAAGCTGCCACTCGAATCTAAATATCTGTGGAGAGAAAAAAAACTAGATCATGCCTTTCTTCAAGGAATGTATTTAAACGTTGCTTAGATACCAACAAATAGAGCATGTACACTTAAACCCATTAAAAAAAGCATTTAGACAAAATAATAAAAAAATCTCTGGAACAGAGAGGTTCTGAGATAGCCAGAGAATTTTGTGTTGTTGACAAATACTTGCAAGAGTGCATTTAGATAAAACACTCTTGTCGCTTTCTTTTTGCTAAAAACCTATTGAAAACGTAGTATTTTACGTCTATCAATGATATCTGTTTTTCCTTTGAGGTGGCATGTTAACTTTGCTTAAGTGAATATCACTTAAAGCTGCAACTGTAACTGTAACAGATATCTGATTCTGATCTAACAATATTAACAGAATCACAAAATATTATTGTTTAGTAATCACGATTTCAAAGAATTTATTACTATATTATAAAATTTTTAAGCTCTGTGAAATAAAAGTAGTTAATTCATAATTTTGAAATTAAAACATGACTTTAAATGAGTACAAATCTTAATGGTAGGGGCGTAGTCAAGGGGGGGAGGTTAGGGGGTCATAATCCCCCCACGAGGAAATTTTTGCATACAAAATGTATATTCTTCACTCCCTTATCACACACATGTATGCATATATGTGAGATGCAGTAGTCGTAACCCCCCTCCCCGCCATGAAAAATTTCTGGCTACGCCACTGCTTAATATTCATTTAAAATTTAATTATTTTCAGTCTTTTTTTTTCTTATTAATACAGATTCATATTTCTAGTCTATTCTATTCCATGTCAGTGTTCATAGTAGCTCGAAAAAGATTTGAGACCATGTGTTTTCTATCCTACATCTTTTGTAAGGAAACTTTCTTAATGATCTATATCAGTAATTTCTAGCTTTATTCATCATACATTGAAACTAATCATCTTAATGTAACGAAATACATTAATATTAGTATTTAGTTGCATGGCCCCTTTCCTTGAAGATTTTGCCACATCGACTGGGCCTGAAATAACAAAGCTTTCTAGGGATTATTTCCATTGAAGATCCTCAAAGAGCTGCGTTTTTGAAGAATAATTCCGTGCCCTGACTTTTATTCCAGTGTGTGCCCAAAAGTGTTCAATTTGATTGAGTTTGATCAATTTGACTTCAAGTTTATTGATCCAAAATTTTGGATTCGACCAGTCAAAAATTTTATTTCTCTTAGATGTAAACCAGTTTCTCACCATTTTCATCATCAAGGCAAGAAATAGGAAGAAGATCCGATTAAAATTTGGCTAGGAGCACGATTTGTCGACAACTAAATTGCGGGAAAAAAATCCTTTGGAGGGATGAATCCAAATTAAACTTGTTTGAAAGTAATGGCCGACGTTACATCCGTCGTCCAAAAGGACTAGAATGGATTCCTGGTACCAAAGTTCAATAATAAAGCACAGAAACGGTTCAGAAGCTTTTCATCATTGGTGGCGCTGCCCCCCTCGTACATTCGATCTATTTCTTTACACTACGATGATTAATTTTAATATAAAAGTTTAGAAAAACTGAATCTTCTTTTAAAAAAATGCTTTCAACTCTTTAATTCACGCTTGGTATTTTTTAAATTAAAAATTTCACGCACATTATTAGTTACGCAACATGTTGGATGACTAAAGGATGAAATTACGTCATTAAGAAATTTTGATTATACAGAAAGCATTAGGATCGAAAAGCAAATCGTCTCAAAATTTTTGCATATGTATAAAAATACTTTTTAACTGTGTGAGGAAACAATTTATATCTTAAGCAGTTTTTTAAGTATCACGCACTTTGCGTAAAATACATTTCTAAATATGGTGGAAGTAGAATAGTTTTATTTGTAAAACTCTGTTTCATAATGAACTCAAACATTGCTTCTAAAATATTGAGTAATTTCATACTAATTAACTCAGTAAATTTTAATTTTTATATGGATTGGTTCTTTCTTAAAAACTGCCTTTGAGCAAAATTTTCTTACATTTTAACAACTAAAGATTGATGTCTCCCAATCAACACAGTTGATAAAATTGCATCAAAAGTTATTTATCAGTCTGTATATCCATAAAATCTATTAAGTGCCCCATGATTAAAATACATATTTATATATGCAAATAATATCAGAATATAAGGGAAACCATTTAATGATTCTAAATAAATGAAGAAAGAAACACTAAATATTGAGTAATAAATTACAATCTTGTTTTTTATTCATTGCAGAGATTAGGAAAAGTCTCAGTGAAACTTTTAAAAGTTTCATTACAAATAAAATCACATTTATTTAGTGTAAATGAATAAAACTTGTTTAAGCATGTTGTAGAGAAACATGTCATACTAGAATAAGCTGCAGCATGTTCCATAAATAAGTTTCCATTTTGGACAAATATATCATGCATTTAGGAAGCATTAAAAAAAAAAAAAACACTTTAGTTAATAAGTGTGTATTTTGATATCTCCTAAACTGCAATAGAACTCTTAGGATAAGTTTGAAAAACTTAAGAGATTGAGTACATGTTGAGTACATGTTTTCAATAATGTTTTCACTTAAAATTTATAAATTCACTTAAAATTCACTAAAATGTAACTTTTTTTACTATTGAGACAAAACTTTTTTTAATCTTAATTAGGTAATAAAACCAATCATGTCTTTTACTTAAACTGATAGTTAGTTTTGGAGTACAAATCAGAATTTGAGGGGAACTAAACTAACATGTTTTATTTGTGATAAATATAAGCGTTTTAATTTTAATTTATTACTATTATTGTTACTATGTCTAGTTTTAGAAAACTAATACTTTTAAGACTCTCAATAGTTAATAATTTCCATATGTTTTGTCACTGTATTACCAAATAAAATTTTAAGGTTCCATACATGAAGATAATAAGAATGCTAAAAATATTTGGCGTTAAGGTTACAAATAACGAAGAACTTTGTAAATATTGTACTTACATGAAGAAAAAATAAAAGGACGAGAACGTTTTGAGCGCGTAAATCTCGCATTGTTTGAGTTTTTGAGTTACTTTTAGCATATATACTGTTTTATTTTACTTTATTTATTATTATTGTTTTGCACATGTGAGTTATTTACAAACTTGTATAATAATTTCAATGCATGAATGCAACTCTTGAACCAAAAATTAGTTTTAAAATTTGTAATTTTTCAATTTCTATTTATTTTATTTTCTACGTAAACCTTTAAACTGTTTTCATGGCAGACTCCTTAGGGCGAACGTGAGACGAGAAATAAGGTTGTCGCGTCTCGCATACCAACTGTAAACATTGTCTCGCCTCGTAAAGTTCTTAAGAATAGACCGCTTGGTCTCGCATCCATCTCTATGACTCACTCATGTTTACTTAGTTGGCCAACTAACGAAGCTGTAATAATTGTTAGTGCCCGCCACAAAACTTTACATTTAAAAGAAAGGAATTCCGTTTTAAAGGAGAAATAAACAATATGAATTCCTTCCTAATCATGGTCTCTAAATGTGCAAATTTTTAAAATTCAAAATGGCGAGGCAGTATTAAGGTTCAACTTTTAGAGTGTAGCTGTTCTGCTTCAAGACATAAGTACCAGAATAAGATTTACTGTAGTATGTAAAATAAAATAACAAATAAAAAAGATATATATATTAACTTTTACTGCACACATTTAAAGTAAAAACTATAACCTATAAAATTTTACACGGAAAAAAAAAGAAAGCAGTAAGAAATATATAAACGCCTCACATAGTTTTCTGGTGAATGGGAAAGTTAATAAAATAACTGAATGAATCATAACTTTCTTTTAATTTTTATTTGTTAGACAGGTTTTTGGGTTGAAAATATTTTAAATAATATTAATTGGTTCTTTCACAAACCGATAAAGTCAAAACTTTACAAGAATTGAATGAAAACTGTTTGAGAGTTTAATGTAATGATCAGGACTTCAGACTGATTTTATTTTATCAGTGTTGCTGTAAAGAATATATTAAAAAATACCCTACTTGACTGTATTTTTTAAAAATCATGATACATAGTTTCTGAAATGACATATTCAATTGGCGAAGAGTTAATTTAGATCTGTTTGCCCTTCGACGTTGCCTATTTAATATTTAGAAATTTTTTGAATACATGATTCGGTCAGACATTTTGATAAAGATAGCACCATTTTCTTGAAATGTGTAATTCAGTCATCTGGTAACACATAATGTAAAACAAGATTCGTCTGAAGTTTGCAGATTTATTCACGACACGATCTCCCATCGTCACAAGCACAAGCCACCCTGTCACCTCCAAAGGAAAATATTAATTTTTCTCACATAATCACCCAACTCTTCCCGTGCTCTGTCTTTACTTTTTGGAAGAGAGGGCAGGAGATGGGGGGGGGGGGATTGTGTAGTAATTTCCTGCCACCTTATCACATCAGACCTTATTTCTGGCCCACCCTTATTACATATACCTGTCTAAAAGGTTTTGATTGGTTGCACGCTGGTTCGGATTGGCCGTGAGGCAATTCTGATAAGTAGATGTATTTTTTCGAGAGGATAAAAAATAATGAATTGTAAAAGAAAAAAAAACTTTTACTGCGTTTTCATGATGCTGCAGGCCGAGTCACGCACGCTGTGTCGAAAAAATTTTGTTTCGCCCTATCAAACAAGATAAAAATGGTAGGGAGGTAGTTTTCATTGTTTCTAGCCGTGTACATGATTTCTTTGCAGATTAGCCTTTCTGCGACTAGCCAGCCACGGTGCAAATTTGAGAGAATTAACCTATGAACATAGATTTGACATTTGTTTTCACAAAATGCATAATACCTTACACTAACAATATCGTGATTTCGATTTTAATAGTGTTAGGATATCAGGAAGTTTCATAAATAGAAGATTTTAGTTTATAGTTACGTTTTCAGCATAAAAATCAAAATCATTTATTTAGGAAATTTTATTCACTTGACTATTAGGCATAAATAAGATAAATATGTTGTTTTAAAAAAAATTAAATGTTTGTGTAGAAAAATAAGCGTTTTAGTCTACTTCTTTCTGACTATCTTTACATATCTGTTTTTTTAATTATATCTGTAACGATATAATGCAAGGCTACAAGGTTTCAACTGTACTGCACAGAGCACTTTGTTCAAAGTAAATTATAGTTAAAAGTGTCAAAATGGACTTACAAATGCTCTAAGAAATGCACATTTAAAAAAATCTCAAAAGAGAAAGGCGTTTTTCACAAGAACTTACATTTTAAGCAGACCGTACGAATGTTGATCGCCACGTGCCAAATGACAAATGCAAATCCAGGATACCTCTTATACATTTTTAAGACTACTTTTAATAATGATGAATGAATTTTTATTCGATATCAATTTATTAAATAACGATATAATCCAAGGCTACAAATGAGGTGAACTCAGCTGGATTCTTGATCCCGACAAGAACTCGCCATTCTTAATTCATACCGGTCCTCAGGCTAGGACACGCGCAGTTATTCTCATATATTTTAGCATGCACATATATTTTATGAACCGGTAGAAGTAAATTCACTCCACATAATGCTGCATTTAAAACTGCCCTACTACCTTTCTCAGAGGTTCCTTACACAATGTGGATCCTCATCAGAAGGGGAAGGAACTCCCGAATTCCTGCAAAATGTACTTAAAGATCTGCTATCGATAGTTAAAGATTTTACAAACAGCTAATGAAAGATAGCTGAAGAATCGTGAATTAGCATGCAAATTCTTTGCATGTGTACTAAGATCTTCAACCGTACTGACATTTAGGTGAAGCCATGTGGGCAACTCCAAAAGAAATGGAAAACTTTACGGTGTGAGACTGCCCAAAAACTCCTTGTTTTGTGAAAATTTTCGAAAGATTTTATATGCTTATTTCATATGTTACACGATCACGATTAGGATTCTAAAACTTTTTACTTTTGTTTGTACAATAACTAGAAGCTAAGTAATATAATAAATAATGTATTATAATCTTTAAAGGCATTTTCTGAAGAAGTGGGGGTTTGATGAATTTTCTTTATGATAAATGTTATATCTGATAATACATTTAAGATATTGACTTGAAATCTTGCCAGGATATTTTGATTACTACTAGCTGTGTTATGAAGCAGAAAATAACATCAAATGTTATTAAATCTGCATTTAAATTTTTAGTTTTAAACCCCACTTTAATTAAAACATTTATTTTTAGAAAATTATACTTTTGGGAAAAAAAAAGTGTCCCGATACGTTGATACGTTGATCCGAAAACAGAAACCTATCAATAGTGATAGCTTGTTACAATGAACATTGTTGTAAATTATTAATTATTATTTTGGATATTAACTTCAGTCCTCGAGACAGTCCCAAATTTTATA
The DNA here is from genome assembly GCA_038373885.1 of Cheiracanthium punctorium. Lineage (NCBI taxonomy): Eukaryota > Metazoa > Arthropoda > Arachnida > Araneae > Cheiracanthiidae > Cheiracanthium > Cheiracanthium punctorium. The sequence continues at coordinate 233,919 of JAWZYV010002088.1, forward strand.
TCTATGATTTTTATACAAGTTTATGAGGAATAAGTAAATAAATAAATGGGGGGGGGGTAGTGTTAATGTATTAAAAATATGTTTGAAAATTAACTCACTTTTCCCTTATTGTCATTAATTTAATGTTTTCAGCTAGGGCATGTAGCTTACATTTTGAAAATTTTAAGTTACTTTCGAGAATTTTGTTGTGTATGTGTGTGTTTTCTTCTTTAATATATGCTAAAAATGGCCTTTTCTTTTTCAAACTTACTTTTAACACATGTTGACTTCACCTCAAATGTAATTTGGCAATATAAATTTCGGGAAAATAAATTACAGAAAAATAGCAAAAAATTGGAAATTTTCAAAAATTGCGGCTTTATACGCAGCTAAATATGATGTACTAGGAATACTTTTTTTTTTTTTTAAACGTTCATAGAACTAAGCTTCAACTTTTGATAGACAGCCGTTTTCGGTTACACAAGTTTCGTATCTTATTATTATTATTATTTACTCTAGTAAACATGAAAAACTTTAAAGCAAAAATTTATCAAATTATCACCAAAGCTTATTATAGCAAAGCAATAATAAATAAATGACGGACAATTGACGAAAAACTAAAATTTCGTGATTAAAAGGAGAGACTAAGTAAGATAAAATACATCAGACAGACTTGGTTTGGCATGGGCTCTTAAAAATAAGTCTAAACTAATCCCTTGATTTTCAAGAGTTTGTCACAAGTAATGCAAAATTATTTTAAAGCGGCTTTGTCGTACATCATGTAACAATTTTTTTAAAAATATATTGATAGACAGCCGATAGGGGAAGACTGTTGATAGGAAAGTTTTTGTATCTTCTTCAAGGTATTTCTTCAAGATATTCAAACGATTTCTTACATTCATTGTGGCGATAAATGGGAATTCTCAGGATAGAGTTATTTTTACCCCCTTTACAGAGCAAAAGTCCTTACAGAGCAAAATTAGCCTGTCTAAAGAACAGGATAATTTTGCCTAAAATTATACATTTATTCTATATATATATATATTTTATTTGTTTCTATGTTATTTTCTGTTATCTGAATGCGTTTACTGATATTCTGTCAGAAATGCTGAAGTCTCTTTTTTTTATAGAAAAATTCCATATTAATTAATATCAGCTTTCCAAAAGCGTATTTCTAAGGGTTCAAAGAAACATTCATCAACCAAACTATCTAATAACGAAATTATTAGGAACGAATATATTAAGTCCGAGTGTACATTCCTGACCATACTTTTCTTGACCTTCAATGTTCTGTTGACTATTCATATTTCATAGTCACTAACGATGAAAACAATTGGAAAGCTCGAACAATCAGTATGAAAACCATAACTGGAGATCCTTGCTGTTTTACCTTGGCAGGCTGCAATTAACTTTCTGTTTTACTTTTGCTAGACGAAAATTCGCTATGCCTTCCACATATCCGATCCCTGCGCTGGCTAAGACACATGGATACGTTCATTCAGACCCAAGTAGTGACCTTCTTTGTCTTCAACGTACAAACACTCACGTCAAATCAACAGGCAGTGCTGATGAAATTTATGTGACAGTCTGCGTAAATCCTGGTACATCCACTCGATCGACCGGTTTCATCAGGACAGCCACAGATAACACATTCACGATCTTGGATCATTTTATTTTTTTCTGCTCAGCTTTTTATTATTATTATTATCTTCATCCATTCGAGCTTTCCCACACTATTTACAGCCTTTTTCTTCGACTGTGGACAGAGGAAGAAAATGCAATTACGCATATCTCGCAACGCACGTGTTGCTCCGAGAGCTTTGTGTTTCTGTGGAATCGGACAGACCTTTTTTTTTTTTTTTTTTTTTTTTTTTCCGTGGCAGCATTTGTTTTATTTTTCGGTCCTTTGATATCTTTGCCGCTTTCGCTGTGTTACGATCCTATCTGAGGTGTTGATCTGAAGTTTCAAAGGCTCACTGGAACTCATATGTATGCCCGAGCCGTGCTCCCCGGAGACCGAACACGGATGCACGAATTCAATGAAGGAAAATAAAGATAAATTGTCGCCTTAACCAAGCGTGCTCGGTGTTTGTTTCCCCCAGACAGCGTGAAAGTATTAGAGATGAGACGGGTTCAGCCCGAAGCCCGATGGCTCGAACCTGGCATATATTCTAAAAGCACTTACTGTGCTTACTAGCGTAATAGTCGCACTTTTTTTTTGGGGGGGGGGGCAATTTTTCATAGTGAAAGTTTAGGTGCGACTATTACGCGGGGAAATCTATCAGGTTGTAACGAAAGTTTTCCACCATATCTGCCTGACAAACTAACTTCTAACTCCTTAGATAACTGTATTTGAACTTTCGGTACCAAACCTGCACAGTGTCACATGATACAACAATAGTACTTAAAGCTGTACTCATAATTTGCTGATATTCTAGAGCTGACTTTTTGCAACACAACTGGAAGTTAATGATGGCTCTAATCCTCTAGAGCTATAGTTCCATTTGGAGACACCTTGTACTTAATGATAACTATATTTTTCAGAGATTTCACAACACAGTGTTATAAAGTAAGCCTCTTTCTTTCAAATGTCAAAAATAGTTCGACAAAATATGAGCAAATACGCCAATGCGAACTGTGTTCTGACGATGTTTGCGGTGGCGGGAAACTTTCGTTACAACCTAATACTACACAATATTGCACACTCTAATGCTAAAACATTACTGATATTATAGTAAAATTAGTAACTTACCAAATGTTTCCAGATTATCTGGCGTATACTAAATAATCTTTTCGTCAGTTGTACACAAAAAAGAGGCATTTTTTTCTTTTTGTAGTAATACTTTTATAGGCATAAATGGAGGTAAAATACGTGACTGCGACTTTTATGCGCGGTAAATATGTTGAAAAATTTTTCTGCTTCAAACAGGAGGTGCGGCTATTATGCGAGGGCGACTATTACGCCCGTAAACACGGTATTTTCGGGAGGCCGTCTTATCGCAAAAAATTAAAGTCTCGCGAAGTACGTTTTTCTTCGCTTCAAATAATAATGAAAAATCAGGAATTTTTCACTTACCAAATTTTAATGATTTAATGCACAGTTACAGACTTTTTCTTGAATACTTTACAACTGTTTCTCGAATATAAACAATAATACAACTAATAGAATGCAGCTCATTCACTTGCAATATTTATACCAGCTTCTTTGAAGGCTTTCAAAATGGGGAGGGGGGGTGGAGGAACTTTACGGAGGAAGTTTCTTAAAATGCCTTATGCAAAAGTGGTTCTATATTTAGGTGCTTTCATTATTTTTCAACTTTCGGCTCACACTGTTATTCGGGCTCTGACTCTCACGAGTAACTTAATTTTCTGAAATTACTAATAAACAAATTTTAAGTTTGCTCCAGAATTTTGCAAAATAACCCTCATAAATTAAAAAGCATATTACAGTACGATTTTATAGGATGGTATAAAAGTTTTCACTTCCCTAACTGTGTGGGTGGAGAAGAATTATACAGCTGAGGAAGGGTGGACATTTCGTACCATCCGAGACGGGTGTGTGTGACTTTTTCCCATGGTCTAGTCGCAGGCTATAAAAAGTACACAAGGCCAAGTACCTTCAAAAAATCGTTAACAAGATGAGGTCTAACGTTTATGTTAGTTTCCAGTTCTTAAATCTTCAGCAGCTGTTTCACTTTTCTTTTAGCCATGAGATAATCTTCTATCGTCCAAAAAGATCGTATTGTAATTTTTTTTTATGTATGTTGCAAATTTCTTAATTAATTTTACTTTTTCAATATCGGTTTGTTAAATGTTAAAACTAAAATTCCCTATTGCTTTAAGAGAAATACGCGAACTTGTTTCATGGTAAAATAAATAAGAAATTTATTTCAGTGCACCCATGTTCAGTAATTTCAGAACAGTGTTGTGTGTATAGCTCCACACCCCCAAAACCAGCGCAATTGTCAACTTTAGCATGTGTTCAGAAATATGTTTATTTTTTGCATCACTTATTAAATGTTTTATTGTTCTAGAGTAGTTGATGTTTTATAGCTAGCTGTATTTACCACAGTGACTGTTCTATAACTGTATTTCAGGATTATGAAAGTCATGTAAAAATATATTCGAATGCTTACCAAACATCTCATCGAGATCTAACAAAGACTGAATCGCTTTCCAAAGAGACAAAGAGGTTACTGGTTTTTAAAATTTATATGTAACTAAGAATCGTAAAGAAAAGTTTAGAAACAGGGGATTTTTAATACCTATACCAGACTCACAGTCATCTTTTTCCAGTGTTTTTCATGGTAAATTTCGTCAAGTTTCAAACACAGAATCAGTGTCTTACGCAGTTTTAGTCTCAAAAATTTTAATAAAAGACAGTCAGCTAGCTTGGTCCAAGTATCATCCAACGAGCTGATGAGACTAGTAAATCCAGCTACAACTTTGTCATTCCTGCTACTAAATGTTTAATAAGCGTGACTATTGAATACAAATTTATGGAGTTCTAAATTTACTAATAATACCAGTTTTTTCTTGTGATTATTGTTAATATTTTCCCTTTATGACGTCTTCACGTTATGATTTTCTTGGAAAAGTAATACAAATTTTGAAACCAATTAATTTTTTGATTCCCAATAAAATTACATTTTGGGAATGGATTTCAAATACTCATTGCATTAAAGTGCCCAATCTGAATTCCAGTGCACACACAAAAAAAAAGCGCACTATTAGTACCTTCCCTGGAGGCACCCGTCAATGACAGGAGCACGAGTCGGTGATATCAAAGGCACGAGCTCATTTGGTGACGTCGTGTAATGACTTTAATTGGAGCAACACGGTCGCCCATTGAGCAAGATGACACATTAGAATGTCGTTACGACGAAGTCGCATAAACACAGAGTGGAATACCAGGAAGAATTAATGGGATTCCGCATTAAAGAATGCCCTCTCCGGATGGTCCATTAAGAAGCCTATGATTAAAAAGAAATTAACACTACAATAATAAACCCATGGCCGGTGATGGATAGCCTCATCAGAATAATTAATTGGCCAGCCTATCGGATGCTTCACTTGCTCAAGTCCATCGTCATGCACACTATGTGCATGGGATGTTGCTTTTTATTTTTATAGTAGGGTTGAGGACAAATGAGATCAGTTAAAGAAATTGGATGTAACTGTCAGTTAAACAAGAGCAATCTTCTTATTATACAAAAAAAAAAGTTTTGAATTTAACTTTTTTTTTAATTCAATAAAAATTTTGTAGCGTGTTAGATAGTTTGCGTGTTGAAACCATCAATGTCTGGTATGTGCATCATTCGTAGCAAAAGTGAAAGCATTAGCCCTTTGAGGCGCAACCCTTTCCCAATGCTGAAAAAAGGGCAGCCGTTGCCATCGCTCGACTTAACTACCAGCAAGATGGCGGACGATCGACAGCTGGCTGTGCGCGAGCACAGCCAGCTGTCGTCAATAAAGGGTCTCTAGATCTGTGGCACGCGATGAACGTTTCGATCGTCCACCATCTTGCTGGTAGTTAAGTCGAGCGATGGCAACGGCTGCCCTTTTTACAGCATTGGGCAATTATCGAGCTGGTCTCGCATTCTTCCATTTTTCAGCAGATGTCAGTGCTGTTAAAAATAATCGTGATAATTTTTTTACGCGAAATGACGTACTAAAAAGTAAAGGGTTCTCGTGGAGCTATGTCACCCGACACTATTTTTGTAGAAATCCAATCTATTCTTCGTGACTGGCAACAGTCAGAACGTCAGAGTTTGGTGTTCCCAGAGCGGGATCACTGCGCGTTAAAGGGTTATTCCCTATTACTGTTTCACAAATAATAGATAATGTTGATAGGCAGGGACGTCGCGAGAAAAAAATTCGGGGAGGGGGTGTGGGAGCAAAAGGAGAAAAAGGTAGAATTGTTCACCAAAATTCTTGCTTTATGGACATCCAATTAACAAAAATCCGAAATTTCGGGGGTGCCCAATCCCCCTGGTCACACCCTCTGGCTTCATCCCTGTTGATAGGAGTGTTTAAATTTTAAAATTTAAAGATTTGCAAAAAGGATGTAAGAATTTTCACTTTTTTTTCGGTACATTTAGGAAAAGTTTTCAATCGCTTAAAAAATAATTTTCGGAAATTTATTTAACACTACTGGCATCTTCAAACTCTATAACAATGGGACGAAACTGCTTGTCCTTGAGAGAGTTTACCGAATAATTTTGTGGGATCAACAAAATATTTCGTTGTAAAGAAAAATATTGCTTTGCATTGGGCTGATTGGACTAAAATGATCGTTGGTTCAAAAAATATCAATGAGAATTTTTTTTTTGATTTAACAGAGGTTACTTAGTTAAAATAACTCACAAAATTTTGTTGAATTTAATAAAAAAAAATATTCTCGATAAAAAGACTTAATTTTGAAAATATTTGTCAGCAGCCGTTACTAATTCTATATCTAAAATCATAATCTTTTATCTGAATATGAAAATTATTACTCATACAATTTTTAAATCTGTTTCAAAATTTCGACTCTCAGTTATTGTGGAGTCAGATATTAGTGCCCATAAAACGAATAAATGAATAAATAAAACGGAAAGTTTACACGCTTAAACCTAACGAGAGAAATTCGATCAGTCGGAGCGATTTGTGAGCCAGTTTTCAAAAGTGAGCTTCTCCTTTAGGAGCGTTTTTCGATCACAAGAGCGGAGCGGAATATAACAATAAGCGATGGGAGAAATTCTCAGAAAAGCGAGGAAGCGAGGAGAGGATTTCTCAGTAAAAAGACTACTTAAAGAGTCCTTTCGCAGAAGAACCGGTAGGTTTCCATGGAAACTGATCGCTCCGCAATGTATCGGTTTTTTCGCTCTTTGGGTTTAAGCATGAAATCGCTTGATCTTCAGTCTAAATTTGTTAGTGGCTTTATTAACTTTTAATTGTGCACGAAACATCGAATAACTGTAGAACTGACAATTTAATTCCTGAATAATTAAATTTCATTTCATTCATAAGATTACATTGCTTTTTTTTTTAATTTTTCCTCTTTCAGATTAAACATTCATCTTTTAAAGTTTTGATTAATTTATTCACTTTTCATAATTCAAGCTATTATTTTTAAACCACTGATCTCGAAAAGGGTGATTAATATTTCAAGCCTTTTCAAGAACCTATGTTTGGTATCAAAAGAGTGCATAAGGGAAATGTGCAACTTTTATTTCGCATTGTCTATAACTCAAATCATGCAATTAGAAATTTGCAAATTGTGTGTCGCCAAAATAGCACGTAGATTCGCGAAGCTGTCCCCAACAGTTACAGCAACATATATATGAAACATTGAAGGAAAACAAAGTGTGATTAACAACATGTTTCATTGGACAAAAATAGTAATTTTGTTCAGTGAACAAAATGATAAAAATTAATTTAATTATTCTAATAGAATTATTCTAACATTTTTTTGGTTAAAACAAAGTATTATATTGATGATGTTGGAATTAATCATTTTGTTATTTCAACAAAATAAAATGAAACGAAAATTTATTGGTGGTTTTTTATATTTTTTACTAGCTTCATAACGAATTAAAATTTTTATTCGTAAATAGGTGAATAATAGAATGACAGGAAATAAACTCTTACTATAGTTCTACTTGTGAATCGAATTTTGTTTTTGTCACCTGCACAATGGAATTATCACCAAAAGCTATGGAACATGCGCTATTATCTCAAACTATAATTTCTTAAACTGTCAGTACCTCAAACAACTGCAGCACCTTCTTATACCAAAAGACACAAAATCGTAAAATTTCTTTCCTAATCGACTTTAGTAATTTTAAAGTGTTTGAGATAAAACCGAATAACACATTTCGCTACGGCTGCCACTTCGGAAACATAAATAACTGTAAGATTTATCTGATGCGCGACATCTGCCGGCGGTTTTACTATGAGAGCAGAATTATTAAACTGCTCGGAAGGAGATAAAATCATAGATCATATCTGGATTTGACGTGTATCCACGTATTATTGTAGAACTTCCTTACATATGTTAACAATTGGAAGTTTGAAAAGTGATTTCTAAGCAGGAGGAAGACTTAATAAAATTAATCATTGGTGGACTTACTGTGTATTATATAATTTCATAATTTTATTGTCTTGGTCATATTTTTACACGTCGTTTTTAAATGGGTTTTTTGTAAAGTAAATGAATTTACATAAAGAATCAAAAGGGGCTTTATATAGTTTCGTATGTTTTTTAATTCTTACATTTTTTTTTTCCTAATGTTCGGATCAGCGGCCTACTTGTAAACTTGACCACAACGAGGGCCGGAGATGTTGGCCATTTCATTATGGAGCTGCCTAGTAGGCATACCAACTTTGAGTGGTCTCTTAATTTTGAACCACTTCCGGATGAGAGACCTAGCACTTGGATGTGGCACCATCAGAGGTATCATTTGAAAAAGGAGTCACGACAGATTTTACATGCTCTCTTTAACGTACACAGTCCACAGCAGACTCTTGAGTTCACACTCCCAAGCATAAGCGTAAAGTTTTCAAAATTATTGGAGGGGGCTGGCCCCACAACCACATATATTCACGTCAATGAGGTATATACATATGAGTTAAAAGTCGTAACCCCCCCCCGCCCCATGAAAAATTTCTGGCTACGCCACTGATTCACGTACATATAACTTACTCATAGTTGCCAACTACTACGGAATATAATTAACCACTTTTTCTACATGATTTTTCGGCTTAAAATATAGAAAAATTTTTGTGATGCGCGCACGAGCTGGTTACTATTTTGAAAAAAATTATTAAACATACTGTTTACAAAAAGTGGTTATATTCCGTAGTAGTTGGCAGCTATGACTTACTATATATAAGTGTAAATTATTGGAGGCGCTCGATCTCTATGGGTCCATAGAATTCTACACCAATGTAAGGTAAGTATCCATGGTAGTATCTACCATGTTATAAGTTAAAAATAAAAGCAAAGTAAAAAATCCAAAGGGGAAGAAAAAAACATTTTCGATGAGATAGTGCATTTTAGACACATCTGAACTTTTCTTCATTTCATACTTTATATTGCATAATCTGATTTTAATGAACCAGAGCCTGGCGAGGGCAGCTTATAGTAACATTTTGTGTTACAGGGCGTCACAATGAATACTAAATCATGATTGAAATCAAAAGAAGAAAATTTTTTAAAGTACAAGTAAAGGTTTTTTTAAACATTTGTAAATAGCGTGAATACTTTTTTTTATGTTAGTATAAATTAGTTTTCTGTATTGAGTGATAAATTATTGGGTGGGCTCAGATCCTATTCACAATTTATTGGGGGGGCTCGAGCCCCACGGGCCCATATAACTCTACTTCTATGCTCCCAAGTACTAGTCAAGCTGGTGCTGCTTCACTTTCGGTGCTCTAATAGGGGCCGAGTTTAATCGACCGATCTGCTGTCGAACACTTTCAGAAAATTGTGGAATATATTTCGAAGTATACTGCTTTGTAAAATAATAATTCATTGAAATGTACTCGTACCACCCCGTTATTTCGACAACATTCATACGCTTTCGTGGCTTTGAGGTATAAATACATTTGTTAGAAACTTTTAATCGTTTTCCCGAAGGGGAAAAAAATTCAAAATAATGTTCAAGATGTAAGTTGCCATTTTTACATTAGAAAAATTAAATATTATTTAATATGGTAAAATCAAGGGTTTGTGCTATCCACAGCTCAGTGTTAGTATGTAAACACTGCTGTCATCTGTCACTCTCTACTTATGAGTTATACACGATTGGATAACGAGAATTTTTGGAAAAGTCTAGACATGCTTACAAAATTTATCGTGAATTCTTTTTGCTGTCAAGATGCCCAGTGAAAGTTTTGCCGGTTTCCTTTCAATCGATCGCCAGTATGGAGCAGTTTCATAAAGACTATCCAACCAAAAAGAATAAAAGCAATTCAAAACATTGGCTTTGAATTGAACTACAGTCCTTATATGCGGGATAAAAATTCTTAGCGTTTTCTGGAGCGTTAATTTATTTCGTGCTCATTAACAAATACATGAAATCTGAATCCTTACCCAAAATCATATTGTTTTTCAAGGAAAGAGAGTTAAGAAGTGAGAATAATCAAACCAGCTTTTTATTTTATTTATTTTTTTTTTTTTTCAAAAATGCATCATGTAATACGCCAGGCAGACTTTTCTTAAATACGGACGAGCAAATTTAAAAAAAAAGAAAGAATTTTAAATCATTACTTTTGACAGTGTAAATTGTATTTTCAACTAATTTTTGAAAATGTATATTATTCGTTTAAATGCCGTGTTCTAATTGTGTAGTCAGAATTTTTATTTATAGAAGAACTTACATCTTGTCTACATCTACCCTGCTCAAATCTTCTTTCTTAATTTTTGATTATCTCTCACAGCTTTAAAAATACTATAGGTATTACCAACGCAATAAAAAAAAAGCCAAATATGATTAAAACAATAAGTACATTTACACATGTAGAGTAGGTGCACTTATCTGAATTAAAATATGTTTTACGTGGTTTTTTTTTTGGGGGGGGGATAAATATATAGTTATTTGTATTGCAATGTATAGTAAAATAATGGATATTGATGAGTTTGCAGCAAGCAAAAGGAACTCCAATTTAGAACGTTTCTAAGTTAGATCGGCTTCCGCAGTAAAAAAGAAATCTCAGTTAATATTCTAATGGGCTTAAAATGTAACCGACTGTTATTTCAAATTAACAATTTCTTTATTTAGTTTAAAGAAGGATAATGGTTATCACAAACATTGAATTTAAAAAAAAATAACATATAATTATCTAATTTAGAGCGTTTTTCAGTTAGATCGGTTCCCCCCCCCCAAAAAAAAAAAAAAACCTCAGTTAATATTCTAATAGGCTTAAAATAACAAATTTTTATTTTGAAAATAACAAATTTTTATTTCAAACTAACAATTTATTTTAAAGAAGGGTAATAGTTATCGCAAAAACTGAATTTAAAAACATTTTTATAATTAAAAAAAAAGGAGGGAGAAAAATTGGAATCTACTTTGTGTAAACTCCATTCCCGTTATTATTATTAATATTATTATTATTTAGTTATGACAAAAACAAACTAATCTTTTTAATTTCTCTTCTGAAAAGTTCTGATAACATGAGAGTTCACATTTTGAGAGTTCACATTTTCCCTTGTTATCAATAACATAGACTCAAAAACAAATTACTCAATATCTAAACTGAAGGAGCAAAAGGAGACAAGCTGGTTCCTTGCTTCATCGAAGGCATCAAGAAGTTATGTATCAATTTCGATCCATCAAGAAACCAGGTACTTTCAACCTTTTTGCTCTTTCAGTTAAGATTTTGAGTGTCGCAAACAGACAAAAAGAAACCGCACTTGAACGAGATCTATCCCTTGCGGTCAGCAACTAATACTTCATCCCCGGCAATCATGGGTGCTAATTGTTTTCTGAGAAGGCCTCTCGTTTTTAAAGTCGCTCGCTGGCAATTGCCTGGCGCGTTCTCCCCCTAATTAAACGCTACACCTCGTTAACAAGAACTAAATGGCCGTAGAAGCATTATATCAAGATATATCGTCAGTGGAAAAACATGCCGCGTGACGAGATGGGAAAGCATTTTCTGATATGTCCTGACAAAGAAGCTCAAACGCCATCGGATATGTCCAGGATCAACTCACAACAGATCAAAGAGGTGAGAGTTTTTCGCGCATAATTTATTTTAATCATTGCTAGCAGCATTTCCTGTAGATCCAATATTCATTTTTTAAACCACTCATAAAGATACAAATAGTTATTGGCAATTCCTTGCAAATCGGAATCTGAAATTTTGCGGAATTATTTCACTAGTGAAGTGACGTGATATCAATTTAAAAGAGTACTCCTTGGTTCTCCAAGGGTCCCTTGGTTTTTCAAAGAGTACCCCTTGGTTTTCCAAGGTAATTTCCAACACTGTTGGACGGTTAAAACTTTATTTGTGAGATAAAACAGAAATGGAGACTCACGGTGCAATTTAATCCTGTGATAATTTATTTTTGAAAAACATAATTTTATTCAAATTTTTTACATTGTCATTACCTACAACAGCTAATGTTGAAAATGTTCGCCACCATTTTGAATGCGAGCATGAACACATCGAACTAAGATTTTTTACACACTTCGCAACATGTTGGTAATATTGACGAGATTTCTTCAGTTATGATTTATTTCAATTCATCGATGTTTGTGGGAATTCTCTGGAAAACCCTATCTTCGCACGAACATTTTCAACATTCGCTGTAAGGAATGATAATGTAAAAAATGTGAATTAAATTATGTTTTTCAAGAATAAAATTATCACAAGATTAAGTAGCACTGTGCTTCTCCATTCCTGTTTTATCCCATAAATAAAGTTGTAATAGTCCAACAGCGTTGGAAATTGTCTCCCAGACTTAAACAAGGTTCTATATCAGTTTTAGGATAGTTGTCATATTCGTCATATTTAACCCTTTAACGCGCAGTGTTCCCGCTCTGGGAACACCAAACTCTGACGTTTTGACTGTTGCCAATCACGAAGAATAGATTTGATTTCTATAAAAATAGTTGCGGGTGACATAGCTCCACGAGAATCCTTTACTTTTTAGCACGTCATTTCCCGTAAAAAAATGGCCACGATTATTTTTAACAGCACTGACATCTGCTGAAAAATGGAAGAATGAGAGAACAGCTGGACACATTGTAAGAAAAGCCAACGGATACTCTTTTAAATTGACCATCCTGTATTGGCTTCAGAGGTTCATAATCTTTCTGACATTCTAATGATATTTTAAATCGCTATCATGGCCGAGTGGATAAGACACTGAACATGGTAGACGGGTGCAGTGTGAAGGTCCCGGGTTCTTGTCTATCACGCAGCTGTCGATCTAACGGTCTTGAGTTTGGGGCAGTTTTCTTCAGATGCAAAGTGACCACGCTTTAGAGACTCTTGAAAAGTCCACCGCCCGAGCACCTCCTAAGCAGATACCCCTCGTGTAGGCTTGCCTTTACAAACAAATCGCGATATCAAAATGATGTCGATTTCACAAGCATTTTGAAATCAATGAACTCGGAACAACTCGGAACAGGATTTTTTCCGCTTTAGAAAATTTAGATTTCTGCATTGTCTGGAATCTAAATTCTCTAAATTTAAATGGGGAAAGAAATAAGTGCATAACATAAACCCGACTTGTGTCTCAGTTCTAGCATGCACACTTTCCACGTGATAGAGTTCAGTGTCGACAAATAAATAAATAAATGAAAGCATGCTTGTAAAAATTAAATTGCTATACATATTCTTAATATTATGTAATGTCTTAATATTATGTAAAATGTATGTATGTCTTAATATTATGTAAAATGTATAAACTACTGGAAGTTTCTAAATTTTACTTTTCTTTTCTTTTAATCCCACAACTGTAATTAGTATAACTTGTACTCCTTCTGAACAAAAATATAATAGTTGATCATCTCACAAATAGTAGATTTATGCGTCTTTGTAGTTTGCAATGACAAAAGAGAATAGGCCGAAACCGGGTTCAAGATTTTTTTTCAAAAGTTTTGTAAAGTATATGAACACTGTCTCAAAGGGCCCCAAAAGTAAACATATAAATAAGAATGAAAGATTTTTGGAATTTTAATAAACCCCTCTAGACCCTACTCTTGTGTGTGCCCCTGGTGAAATATCATTTTAAAATAACATTATCCCACTGCGTTGTTTTTATACTATATCGATATGCTCCATCGTTCTTTTTTTTTCTTCTGCTGATTCACAAACTTTCGTTATAACCAATGCTTATATGATATTCACTTCTCTCGATCAAACAATCAATAGTATTAGAATGAATGAACATTATTTTTTAATTCTTATATTTAAATTGAAGCGCATAAGTATATGCAAATAACTTATCTTTCTGTTGTACAGTATAACAAAGAATATGTACTTAAATACATGCTATATTGTAAAATTGCAATAGTAGCAATGTAGCAAAGTTCGAGAAACGTCTATCCTTCACTTCAAAATATTTTAACCCACGCTATGATACTTAGTATTTAATTATGCGTTCTATTTCTGCATCAATTCCAATTAGGAATGGACGCGAGATGCGAGAAATCTCGTATTGTCTCGCGTTCTCGTCTCGCAAGGCAATTTTTTTGCGAGGCGGGACGCGAGACGATGAGGAAATATTTTGCGAGAAGAGAAGCAAGACGAGATACAATCTTGTCTCGCGCGAGATTTCTCGCGAGAATTTCTCGTCTCGCATAAATTTACAATACAAATTACTTTTCAACCAGAATTGCAGTGCTGTATTTGAGGAGGTAGGCCATCCTGAGAAGGGAGGGCACACTTTGCTTGAAGCCTCTACCGTTTAAATTGAGTCTCCTTTGTTATCGTTCCTGGTATACTATCAGCACTCTACAACACACACGAACACGTAACATTTAAAATTAAGACAGCACTAGGGATATACAATACACACAAAGGAAAGGATAAAGAAAGAAAACAGAGAAGAGTAGAAGACGTAAGAATAATAAGTAAACAGAGGAAAGAGGCGGCATAGTAAGTCTAATGCCTGACCATATTTAGATGGGGCCCAGGGGCACTAACATTGAGGATGTTTTTTTAAGAACATTAGAATGTTTTTTTTAAAGAAACCATTCATTTATAAACTTTTACTATCACAGGCATTTTAACCCATTTTTGACCGCTGCTGAGTTTCGCAATGCAAAGCTTTTTTAAGATTTCCTAAATTGAATTTTAAAATTACTTACATATATTTGAGCAAGCTACATTTAAAAATTATTTTTATTACGATATTTGTAATCCATTTGTATCATTAGCTCATATGGACACTAAGTCAGGGATGGCTATTTTATGACACACGTGTCCAGGGATGGCTATTATATGACACTCCTATACGTACTTTTGAAATTTCATTTTAAGAAATGATAAAACTATAATATAATACTTCAATTATCCTTTATAAAATAACTATGTTTATATTTTTTATCATTTATGCTTAGTGCTTTTCCGTTTAAGACGTTTTCCCCTTAAAATGTTTGATCAAATCTCGTTAAAGTTCTTATAACTCATACGTCCAGTGTATATATCCTACTAATATTATAAATGCCAATGTTTGTATGTATGTTTGTTACTCTTTCACGCTAAAACGGTTTGAAGGATTTAGATGAAATTTGAAATAAAGACAGTTTAAGTCTTGGATTAACAAACAGGCTACTTTTTATCTCGCGAAAAAAAACACTGTTCCTATAATATACAAAAAAAAGCTATCTTTTATTTTTTTTTTTAAGTACAAGTGAGTTTTTATTTTACAAAGCCGCCAACAGATGGCGCAAACTTATAGACTACTCAGTTTTTACTAAATAAAACCACCTGAATAAGTTTTTCCTTATGATGTGGATTTATAAGCGGCCTTCGGACGAAACACACAAATCTGAAATACATGTTACACAAGCAAACAAACAAAGTTTGCTTGCTTGTAGGTTTGGAATACGATTGGAAGATTTGGACTACCTTGTTAAACAATTGTTAAACAACAAACCATGCTTGTTGTTACCATGTTTGTTGTTTAACAATTGTTTAACAAAGTTTGTTGTTAAACAATGTTGTTGATTAAACAAAATTAAAATTGGTATTTCTAACAACCTTTTTTCTGGATGTAATACATAAGAAAATTTTTGAAACTTTCATTCAGTTCGAATCATATATTTTTCTGGGCAGTTCTTGCACTCTGGGTTGCACTTTTCCCCCTTCTATTTCTAACGTATTACATCCAGAAAAAAGGATGTTAGAAATATCAATTTTAATTTTGTTTAATTACACTCATGAATAATGATGCACTCTCTAACTTAATGGAATAAAGAAATAAAATAGGTAAGACGCACTGATTATTAATATATAGCACTTTAGTACGTATTTAAAATCGGAAAGTGATGCAGATTTCCTTACATTTTTTTTTTCTTTTCTGTTTTTTGATAACGGCCGATATATCTAGAAGCTCTTCAGAATTAATATAAACCAACTTATTTTTGTAACCAGGGAAGGCCCGACACGGTAAGCAAGGTAAGCATCGCATCGGGGCGCCTGCTTCGAAGGGGCATCATGTCGAACACAAAACTAAAGAGTATAAAAGGGGGCGTCTTTTTTAAGTTAGCAGGGGCGCCACTTACCCTAGAGCCGCCCTTGTTTGTAACCATCTTAATTTTAAATTCCATTCAGAATCTGGGATATTTCAGTGCCAAGGAAGCCGGTGAGAAACACAAGATTTATTAAGATGGTGAACCAACTGGTCGCCGGAGGTGGCTAATATTCGTATACGTCTATATAGATAATAATTTTGTGGAAAAAAAACCCTCCATGTATGAATTTATACACAATAATTACAGAATGTTTTTTTTTAAGAAACCATTCATTTATAAACTTGTGCAGAGTAATCGTTACTTATAAATAAAAACCATGGAATTCAATCATCTTGTTAGAGAACTTTTTTTTAGATTATTCATTTAATTGGCCTCCCCCCCCCCCCCCCCAACTGATCACTGATGTCAACACAGATGTTCGGTTTTATAGTTTTGATAGTTGTTGTTTTTTGTAAATATTTAGAAAGCTTAAAAATGATGTTTGAATGGCAAGTTATTTTTAATGTCTAATTCATATTTAAATATAATACATAATTATGAATAAATCATTCAAGTATGCTATCATTATTTTTCATTGGAAAAAATTTCAAACTTACTTAGAATGTCTGGCTATAATTTTTTTAAAACAGTTGATGCAAGTATGTTTACTTTGATATTTTATGCTCTAATTGTGTACTTTCTAATTGTGATCTTGCTTATAATATTGACTGCATTTCATCAAAATGGATGAATACGTACCCAAATAAATCTTATGGATATTTCATGTTTTTTCTCTTAAATAAATTAATATTTATAAATAAAATGTTTCATCAGTTATTAAAAATGCTTCTTTCACCATAAGCCAAGCTATGCGAACGTAAATGAATGATCTACTAGAGTGATTTCGCTAATACAACGCTGGGTCTCAGCGGAGCATTCAAAGATCCATATTGAGAAACAACCTTGGTCACAAATCTTCTTTGTTGTCTCATCTTTTTGATGGTGTAAATGAACAGGTTAAACCCGGGCCCCCGATTAAATATGAAACCCATATCTCATACACTAAAACGAGAGGGGGGGGGATAAGCAGGCTTCAGTATAATTAACCTGTCCCCAATTGAAACTTTTATGAATTCACGATTCCGCACACAAGAGCCACTTAGTTGGATTAAACTTTATTTGCGAACATGTCTTGAGTGCTGCATCATTTCTAACAAAATTCAAAGCTTTATATAATTTCAAAAGCAAATGAAACTCCCATCAACCATATATATTACAATTACGTATTCCGGAAATAAATAAATAAAAACAACTATTTTTTCGATGTCATGGCGTATATATACGGATTAAATCTTAGTATTAAGTGCATTTTTATCACTAATTGAAGTGATTAAAATGCTCATATGAGTTAATAAGGTAAATAATATCCGTACTAATATGGTAATATGTGTATAACTAATTGTTATTTATTAATATTAATTTTCAATAAAATAGTATTGATGTTACTAAAAATATGGTAACGAAATCGCAGTCCTTAATTAATTTTGCGAGAATCGCGAGACGTCTCGAGTCTCGATACGAGACAAATTTTTACCACTTCGAGACGAGACGAGACAGCCCTCTTTCTCGTATCGCATCCATCCCTAATTGCAATAAATTGTGATAGTTCTTTTTTTTAGACTTTAAAATACGTAAATGGTAAAATTTTACTACGACTTTCATGGGATTGGCAGGCTTTGGAAGATAAGTTTAAAACTGGGAGGACTAGATGGCTTGAAAAGGCTGAAAGTCTTGTCGCTTGAAAGAACATTAGGATGAAATTTGAAAGAGATCTTTATTGCTTTTTGATCAAAATTCTGAGACATTCTTTGAAATAGGATGATACGTAATTTATTCTCTAGGAAGTTTTACAATTGAAGTAACGTCTATTGCCCCAAAGTAAGAGTACTTTCTTAAAAGATCGATACATTTTTACGTATGGTTCAGGCTTTACTATCATTACTAGCTGCGTACCCGTTTTCCGTACGGTAGGAATCAAATGTTTTTCTTATAAGTGCAATTAATTGCATCTTGAAATTTCTAAATATGAGAAATTCTAGGCTAAACAGCGTAGCATAAACTTGGCTTTACAGAAACTTACTTCATACGGTATACAGCGTAACTACAAAATGATACTAGAAAAACTGCGTTAGCGTTATTTGAGATGATCGAAAATAACGTAAAAAGTGTTTTGCAAACAAATCTATTCACTTTCAAAGTGCTTCTGCAGGATAAACTTTTGTCTTTCTGGTTTAAGTTTTAAAATAACGTTACATGGTGTGGACGACTGTTTTATTTTTCTTCTAATTCCTGAAGCGTGAACTATGCGTAATCTCTGTCATTCCGCAGAACAGCTTGGTGAAACTCTACTATACAGAAAAGGGTACTTCTTTACTATCCCGGCGATCATTCCCGCCAAACTATTTTTTCGTCAAATGTGCTGGCAAACTGGTGTCAATAGTATTCCAAACCATCAATAATTTCATGTGTTCAGCACTTATCTTGGCCAAAAATCGCTCGTCTTGGCGGACCGCCGGGATAATGCGCAAGTACACAAAAAAGTCTTAAAATATTGTTGATATCATAGACATAGAAATATCTTTATGAACATTCATTGTTCCGTGAACTTTTTGTCTATTATGTCTGTCGTAATAGTAAACACCTCTGAAGTAATTTTCCCGTAAAGCGCGTTACCTTCACTAAGTTTGAGATAAAATCTGAAGCTCGTTACATCAAAGTGATGTAAAATTTACATAAGATTAGAATTTAAAATTAAAAACTAATTGCAGATTTATCATAACTGTTGCCATAGTAACAAAATCCATTACGCCTTTTTGTGAAAAATTCTTCTTTTCCGCCATTTGGACACCTCCGATATTTTTCTCTGCGTGCAGCCTTGCCCATTGCGTTCACTTAAGCTGCCAAATACAACAATGAACGAACTTTTAGCCTCATAAATGATACTTGTCGTTTAATTTTAATTCATGCTTTCTTTTACTCAAGAATTATTCAACCCTTTCGCTGCTAAGAAAACGTAAACAAAAAAACTTTTGTAATGGCTTCAAAAACTTCACGAATCAGCTTTCAGCTAATTAAATTAAAAATGTTGTTTTGCTTTAAAATTTGTAAAAAGTCTTCTATTTAATATTTATTTGCCTTTTAACTTTTAACGAAGTCCTAAATGTGCATTTTATTACTTGAGAAAATTTAAAAAAATATTCTGACTAATAGATATTTCAGGATGCGATAGTGAAAATTTGTAAATAATACGTAATCTTAAATTTTAATCAATGGCTACTCCCCTGTTAATCGGAAATATGAGAATATGTGGAATTATTTCGTGCGTGGCGTATTTTTTTCTTGAGAGTCTGTTATTCTGGTCTAGTTTCGAAAAGGGTTTTGACTTAAATCTCACTTGAGATTTGAAAATTCAGTGCCCCGTTTAAAACTCTATCGAAAATACGGAGCGTTAGTCCATGGTTGAAAAAAGAGGTTTCTTAAATTAAAAATTTTATTCAATGCTTTCTGTAGCAACGTAAACTGGTATTATGTCTGGCTTCTATAATGGACTCAATTCACACAGCTGCTATTGAATTAAAAATCCTTTTTTACTTAAAACTTCGTAAAAAATCTCCTAAATTATATTTTTTCTCCGTTTTTCTTTTAATTAAAGGCCATGTGGATGTTTCGCCATTTATCAAATATCAAAAGGTATGACGGATAGAATTCAAGATGTAACAGTTTTGAAATTATTTTGCGAAAACTTTCGTCAAGTGTGATCTTTCTTTTAAAAATCCTAAAAAAATCTAAAAATTAGGTTACATAGTGAGAACAAACTATATTTAAAAATTTCTCCTCTATCCGATGATGGAAATATCGTTTTATTGCAAGTGTATCTACCAGCGTCATATTACGTATCAGGCGAGAAAAAGATTGTCAAAAATCTCATAAAACATAGAATAAAAAAATTTCTGATCCAAATTTCGAAATAAAATCTCTTCCATGTGTGTTAGAACCTGTCCTAGTGAAGCTGTATGCAAAATTTGGTTGGTCTTGGTACACCCGTCTAGGCGCTATGCTATGCGAACCACATCGGACATATGAAGATCGTAGGTTACAAACCTACCTACATAGCCAGCTGGCTACATACAGCCAGCTACAAACTTGTTTACTCTCGTCTTTTATTAAATAACATTATATTTATTACTTTTTTATGCGTATTATTACGTTAATAAGTTTTTAAATACTTGTTCTTTTTACTATTGTTTCTTTCTTACGTCATTATCAAATTTTCATTATTTCACTTACATTTTGCTTGCCTGGTTCAGTCTTACCGAACAGTTTATTTAAGATCTACCCATAACATAAAGCCTATAAATAATCCATTTAAGTGCACTAGCATCAAATTACGGGTATATTTGAAAAATTAGGTCTAAGTAAGCTGTAAAATGAGTATTTGTTTATCTTTTATAATAAATCCAACTTTATCGGCTAAACCAGATCTTTAATTTACAACGATGTATGCAAAGAAAAAAAAAAAAAAATAGCGCAGCTCGTTTTTACAAACACGTCTTTTCTCTCCAGCCTATTAAAAAACAAATATCATACTCCAAAAAAGCAGATAATCAGACACATAAACAGTCCATAAAATTCCGAGATCTCATTATTGAGCAATTCATCAGCACAAAAGATTTCCACATGTTAAGAACCGAATCTCGAGACGTTATCTGCGACCTATCAACGTCCTCATTACGTGATACATCTTCCTCATTCGTCAACGCCATAATCGTCTGATACGATGTCGACCCCTCCCGGCCTGACCCCGAGTCTTAAAAAAAAACAAAAAAAAAAACAGTGTTTTATTGAATTATTTAGTTTAAAACAGCTGTGCAAATGGAAATAACTGATAAATGCTGATAGGAATTTTGGTGGTGTTGGTGTGTGTGTGTGTGTGTGTGTTGGGGAGGGGGGGGGTGTTCGATCGATAGTTCAAAAACGAAAAGCGAATCGACTGACAAAAATAACTGAATTTTTAGCTGTAAAGTGCTTTTTGCTATCAGAACCAAGAGAAACTTTACCTTTTTTTAAAAGAAAAAACTTTTGTAAAAGTAGTACCCGTTCTTATCATCTATGCCACTCCGAACAAAAATGTAAAATGTGGCCCGACAATAGTACGTATAAATTTTTAGCGATAGAAAAATGTTGACGTATTTAATTTAGCAATATTTTTCTCACCTATGTAACCAAAATGTTTTACCCTTGAATTTTGGTGTCCCTCAGTGGCGGCTCATGGCCTGTTTCAGTGGTGGGGCCCGAAAAAAATAATGTCAATTAAAATCCGAATACATATATATACATATAGAACAACATATCCCCGCGTACACACAGCGTAAGTATTTAAAATTTCTCAAGTGACAAATGATTATCAAAATTACTATACTACTTTTGCTATTTTTTACCTAATTATGTTATAATGAAAAGCTTACTTTATTACTAAACAAAAGGCCACATTTACTTATTTATGTTCTTTATAGCTGCTTATTTATAATTTTTAAACGATTTATTTATTTTAAAATCAATATCAACATATATGTATAAAAAAAAAAGTCATTTATACATCGCTTTTCGTAAATCAAGAAAACAAAACAGAAAAATATCTGACTGCACTGCAAAAATACGATCACGCAAATAAAAAATGATTTCCTCCTAATGAGGAAAATCATTTTTTGAGGAATCATTGGGGAAATCATGAGGAAATCATTGAGAAATCATGAGCAAATCATTTTTTAGCAATGATTTACTCCTAATGAGGATTTTTAAATTATCATTTAAAATTTCGTCAATAGCTTCCGATCGGCGAAATTTCCCCGTACAGACGTGTTGATCACCATGCAAGGGCCCGAAGATCTGGGCCCCGAAGTCAGCGCCAAATAAGCCGTTTGGAAGCCAAGCTGATGAAACGGCAATATGGCTTTTGTGCTCAATGTGAAATATGTCAACTCGGAAAACGGAGAAAAGACGCCAAATTTAGGACAAGCCAGCCCATGGCCCATGCATGGTTTAGATAGGGGAAAATCGTAACTATCGCTTTTTTAAGTGCTTTTTTTAATGGTTAGTATTAAAATAAAGTCCGTGCATTTTTTCAATGAAGGTAAATCATTAAAAAACTGCATTACATAATAGATTTGATATCGACAGTGGTTAGTCGGTGGGGCCAGGCTCCTCTGGCCCTTAATGACGAGCCACCACTGGTGTCTCTGACAAATGGCCAGTTGTCCGGATAGAGAACCTCCTGGTAAGAATCACAGTGACAAGCACACATTAATATTTTACATTCTCATTTTGTTTTTCCTAAGACAGGAGAGTTCCTCTATCTAAATAATTTCTGTGGCAACAAACTTGAAGAAAGGGGTTTAAGCTTTTTGCCGCAGTATTTAATATCTATTTAAAAAATTAACTTTTTACGAAACTAAAATGCAATTTGTATGACACTTTTAACTTTTTTTTTTTAATTATGGATTTTCTTTTTCTTCGTAATCATATGATACATGATTTTAAAGTTTTGTAAAAGAATGAAATTTTTTTATTTCTTAAGTTTTATGCAATAATTCGTTAGACTGAAAATCTCTGCTATGTATCATGTATAGAACAAGTCTGAAAGATGTTCCGATTTTTACATGTCTTGTTTACTGCTGTTTTTTTTTTTTTTTTTTTTTTTTTTTCCCCTATGGTAAGCGCAGCAAAATAAGAAGACTGCTCATTTCACCATGTGCGTCGTTTAACCACATGAAGCACACAACAAAAATCTGCCGGTTTCAGATGATTGTTAGATATCAAGTAGCGGTGCAGTTATGCTTCTATACCAGCAACAGCAGCTAAATGACATCCACAAACCACTCATAATGTTTTTAACGAGAAAATTCCGATTTGAACATCAAAAAAGATGAAATTTAAATTGTTTGGGTGATTGCAGTGGACTGCTTCGACGACACTTTTGGAGTGATTGACAATAATTTATGTTTTTTACTGGGTTAAATTCAATAAACATTCAAAGCAGGGGCGTAGCCAGGGGGGGGTGGATATCGGGATATATCCCCCCCCCCTGAAATTTTTGGGTTAATGATGAAATTCCGTCAATTTATACACACATAAGTTCATATCCCCCCCCCCCCCACCGAAAAATTCTCCTCCATACGCGCCTGATTCAAATGGTAGAATCTGTGCAGAAGGAAACGCAGTCAATTTTCACGTTTTTCGTTCTTGTTAAAGCAAAATCGTTTACAATACTGTTTTTTTTTTTTTTTTTTTTTTAAAGAAGATGCCCTTTTTGGAGTGTTTGAGAATTCTCATTCTCCACTGTCTTAGCAGATTTTTCATCATTGGACTTTTTTTTTAAGAGTGTTCCTAAGATTATGTTTCTTATCGACAGCATTTTCTACCAAAATGATGATGGCGATGATGAAAGTTATGATGATAATAATTATGATGATGGTAATGATGATAATAATAATAATAATAATAATAATAATAATAATAATAATAATAATAATAATAATAATTCGCTGATCGACGATAATATTTGCATTAATTAAATTAAAATGATATTGGAAGTTTGTTACTCCACTGCTTTATGTTATCACTTGTACTTTTATATATAATCAGTTTTAACATTGGCATTACTGGAAATTATTAGAAATTCCTTCAATTTGGTTGCTTTAAAAATTTGAAAATAAACTTAAAGTTAATAAACATTGAGTATACTTAAAGGGCGTGTGCATTGTTTGGGTACACTTAAAGGGCGTGTGCATTTTTTGTACCATTCTGCATGTATGGTTCATGCAGGTCTCTCGATACTGTCAGATAACCCCTATATTGCTCCCTTTACTGTCATTTTTTGCTCATTTGAAAATAAAGGAGTGAATAATAAATAATTTCATGGATTTTTATTTTCAACCTTCAAAAGACTACAACTAAAAAAAGCAAATGTAATGGCGAGGTGCATGAAATTTTTATCTTAAGTATACAAACATGTTACTTTCGATATAATCGACTTAAAAATTCAAGCTTTTATTTTGTCGGTAGACATCTGTCTGAACCTCTCTCAGAAAAATGTTGATTCTAGTAATGTGAGATAGAACTGAACTTCGTTTTACAGCTCTCTAAAACTAAATTGAGCTCTTTTGGTCATTAGCATCGAGGGATATTCATCTTTCCATTCCTTGAAAAACTAGTTAGAAGTTCAGTTTCCAGACTTAGTATGAAGAGCTTCAAAACAACATTCAAGCCCATCTCACATTACCTTTGATTTAAAGCTTTTGAGTGGTTCCTATTGACTAGGGATGGACACGAGACGAAAAATAGGCAACTCGCGTCTCGCGAAAAGCTTTGTTTCGTCTTGCAAAATCCCTATATCATAATGTTAGAAATGTTTGTCTCGTCTCGCAAAAAAGCTGTAAATCTCTGTCTCGTCTCGCAAAACGTTGTATCGCGTCCATCTCTACTATTGACTCAGCAACCTTAGCACTCACTGACTTAGCAGTGAGTGATTTTCATTTCTACCGTAAACGGAAGAGCTGAAAAACATCAAAAACATCCAGAATACTGAAAAACTCCAAAACAACGTACAAGTCTATCTCATATCACTTTCGAAGCTGGTATCAGAAAGCTCACCTATAGGTAAAATAAATGTCAAAATCTTCAGGACGATTATGTAACCTGCCTTCGTTTTTAACCTTTGGTATGAAATTCATTTCTTTTTTAACTTTTTTCTTGTCTTTTTTTATGATTAATGGTAGACTGGAAAGAAAACCCTTCTCAAATAATAAGAGTAGTTTAAAGTTACTGTTCGCAAGTCACACCACCGTTGCACTCTCTAAATAACATGAGTAAATAAATAAATAAATATAGAGTATAAATTCAGTGTTCGCAGCAAGGTATAACAGTTATTCCAGACGTAATAACAGAAAAATACACGATCCCAGAACTTAACTGGCGCCTCAGTACATTGAGGCCATCTTTCTTTTCGCTCCTTCACGTTAAGGGAAAGGTAAATAACTGCAGACGCACGGGACTAATTACAAGAAAATATAGCGCCTCGCGTCGGTCGTTTTGGTTGATGCATAGGAAAAGGATGTACCACAGACTAAGACGAACTGTGCAATTTCTTCCCTTTCTAAACCACCCACATAGTGATGACCCCTTTCCGACCCCCCTTCTTCCACTATTCTAGATTACCTCCCTTAAGATCGTTTGTAATGCAGCAATTTTTTAAATTTTTATCCACATTCATGGAAATATATACACGGAAAAAATGTTTTGTTGAATCAACAAAAATTTGTTGGCGTTATTTCAACCGAATAATTTTGTTCGTTTTTAACAAAAAAAAATATTTTAATTAACGAAATATCTCCTTGAACTAACAAAAATTTTGTTGTTTCAACAAAAAAATTTTTTGAAATAGAACCAACCAAAATTTTGTTGGATCAACAAAAGGTTTTTTTCACTGTTTTTTTTTTAATTACCTGTAACTATTTGGAATTTTTTTATTTGCTCAAGGTAAATAAATACATTTCGTCTCTCAAATTTTTTATTATTACTATTATTATTATTAAAATGCATTTTATCCGTTCGTTGATGCACGAGAAGTCATGTTTCTCAACAAATTTCAGTGTCACGCCTACAATTCTGTTTCCATTTAAATGTTTAAAAAAAGAGAAAAATCTAAAAGCAGAAACATTCGAATGTTAAATATCAAATTAAAAAAGGAAATAGGAAGTAGGGAAGTTCCACTATTTAATTGATATTTACCTCTATCGATGTAAGAAAAAAATAAAAGAAGACGTTATTGCAATTTTGTGTGTCTCGGTGTATTATAATAAAAGGCACATTGCACATTTGAATTAAACTGCTCCAAGCAGTCAATGTATATTGTAAGACTTTTATAAAATAAATATTTCGATTTTACTTTTTTTTTCTTCAGAAAATTTAAAGCGAGATATTCAAATTTAAATTTTTTACATATTTAAAGTACGAAGTAGACAAATTATATGCGCGGCATCAAAATCCCATTCTAGAAGTAGTGAATAAAATTTTATTTTCAAAGTTTCTCAAGTACAAGGTTAAAAATAAACAAAGAGTAAGTAAGCACATTGTACCGGTGAGTGAGTATGCGATTTAAACGAATCAAAACCCTGGCACGTCATTAGTTTCTTAAAAGGGTTTCAAATGTAATCCATAGCATCAGAATACCTTACTTAAATGTATCAAAAGCTATGACTTCAGTATTTAAGTTGTTTTTCCGGCCACTCTTCATCCGTTAGGATGGACGCCAGAAATCTCGCACTGTCCCGCGTTCTCTTCTCGCAATGCGAGACGAGACAGAGTCTTGTCTCGCGCGAGATTTATCGCTAGAATTGCTCGTCTCGCATAAATTTTCGATACGAATTACTTTTCAATCCGAATTGCAGTGTTGTATTTGAGGAGGTATGCCATCCTGAGAAGGGAGGGTACACTTTGCCTGAAGCCTCTACCATTTAACTGGCGTCTCCTTTGTTATCGCGCTCCTGGTATAGAATCAGAACTCAGCAATACAGACTAACACGTAAAACTTAAAATTAGGACAGCACGGGGGATATACAAAACACACAACGGTTAGGATAAAGAAAGAAACTGGAAAACAGAAAGAAATCAGAAAAGAGTAGAATACCCCATATCTCATACACTAAACCCATATCTCACACACTAAAACGAGAGGGGGTATAAGCAGGCTTCACTATAATTATCCCGTCCCTAATTGAAACTTTTGAATTCACTACTCCTCACATTGGAGCCGCTTAGTTAGATTAAAATTTTATTTGCGCAACATGTCCTGAGTTCTGCATCATTTCTAACAAAATTCAAAGACTTATATAATTTCAAATGCAAATGAAACTCCCATCAACCACACATATTACATTTACACAGTTCCGGATATAAATAAATAAAAACAATTAAGGATTAAATCTGAATTTTTATCTCTTCAAATGCACATGTGAGTTAATATGGTAACTAATATATGTACAGAGGGTGTTTACACATTTTTAGAACGATTTTGGGCCGTTTAATTAATGTTTAAAATGTAAAGACTATTGTTTTAATGTTCGATCTGATAGCCTTTTTTCTGGACTATAAGTCTGCATTGTGATTTCCATGATAGAAGAGCTTTTCGTAAAATTTCCAGGGGTATTGCTTTCCATTCCTCTTCCACTACTTTCCAGAGTCCATCTATCATGGTGGGTTTGCGTTTAGAAAGAGCTCTTTTTAACAGACCAAAGGCACAATAGTCCATAGGTGAAACGTCAGGGGAAAACAGGGGACTTCGCAGGAATATGTTGAAAAGGTATATATGCAATATCTGTATCAGTCTTCATTTTTTCAAGGAATGCAATGGTAGTTTTCAAAGTATGACGTTTCGAAGTTTGCGTTGAGCCACATGTCTCGGCAAAAGCTGGTGAACATTATGTTTTTTAACTTTTTTAAGTTGTAATTCTTGGTTTAATACTTTATTTATTGTTGCTACAGGCAGTATCTAAAGACTTTGCAATTGATCTCTGTGTTGGCGGATTTTCTCTTGCTACCAGCGATTTCACTTTAGAAACATTTGAAACAGTACGTACCTTTTTCGGATATTCGTTTGGAGTCTTCTTTCCATGTAGAAATAATGATTGACGCTTTTTACCTTGCCGATTAATAATGTTGCTTATTTTGCACTTAGAAATTTTAATAGCATGAATTTCACGCAACGTTTTTGAATTATGGAATAAGAATATTTCTCTTCGGGAAGCACAAAAGCATATCCTTCAATCCACAGCTTGTTTACATATGACATTTTTAAAGAAGAATAAATTTAAAAGTAGCATACGATATTTCTCATTTCAAATAATAAGCTGCTGCCAAAATTTTTATTCAGAAACATTTACTATTTTAAAATTCTTTATCGAAATCGTTCTAAAAATGTGTAAACACCCTCTGTACTAATTAGGTAATATGTAACTAATTGTTATTATTAATATTAATTTTCAATAAAATAGTATTAATATTACTAAAATTATGGTAACAAAATCGCTGTCCTTAATTTTGCGAGACTCGCGTTACGTCTCGCATCTCGCGCGAGACGAGACAGGCAATTTCTCTGCGAGACGCGAGACGAGACAAAGTGTTTGGGAGACGACACGTGACAGAGGTTTACCACTGCGAAATGAGACGAGACAGCCCTGTTTCTCGTTTCACGTTCATCAATAATGTCAGTGCTGAAGATAGAGAAAAAGCTGAAGACCAGCAACAACTAAAGTTATTTAACCAAATCTAAAACCCAGCACGTCATTGGTCTCTTGGAAGAGAGAGAATCAAATGTTATCCTTATCAACAAAGGCCATGAAAGTATCAAAAATAATGATTTCCAGGGTTCGAGTGCAAGCTGCAGATCAGGAAAGGGCCGTAAACGACCAAGAACGCCGAATCAGGATTGGTATTGGAAGATTAACTCTTCGAATATCCGAAATATGAATACTTCACCCCTTCAGCAACACTTTCACTTTGTCACTTTGGACTTAAATTACCCAAAATCAGCAGCATGCTAACAATAAACTTTGATATTTGTAACGGGCAGTGACCTAGCCAAGCGGAGGGTTAGGGGGTCACAACCACCCCCCCCATGAGGAACTTTTTGCCATACAAAATGCATATTTTTCACATCCTTATCCCACACACTTATACATATATATGAGTTGCAGTAGTCGTAACCCCCCCCCCATGAAAATTTTTTGGTTACGCCACTGGTAACGGGTAATAGCTAAGTCACTGTGCTTGCTCACAGTGTAAGAGCAAAGGAACAGAGAAGAAGTATATGGCAAATTTGAGCTTATTGCCGATGAGTTTCGTGTCACATTCCATCTTGATGAAAGGTTCACATTCACTTGGAGTGCATGTGGTACTATTGACTGTCCTGAGTTCGTGCTAAAGAATATCAGATTAGGAAGTGAATTAGGTTAAAAAGTTTCATAACTGAATGAATCAAAATGAATTTCGAAAGGATCAGACATATGATACTCCTAGACCCATTAGTCTCTTACTGCGTCATTGTAAAAGGAAAATTCTAGAGATTTATTTGAACTGAAATTGTTTATGCTCTTGTGGAACTTTCAATGTTGCAGTTTGTAAATCCTGCTCCAAAGCGAATGACTCAAATGAAATAATTAGTGGTGGATTTCTGAAGCAGCTGTTGTATTAGTCGAAATAAGCAAAGCCGGTTGAGGAAATTGTAGCATCATTAAACTTCCTAGTAGATCAGTTTGCCACAGAAGCAGCAAAAAAAAAGCCTGCTTGTTGCAATACCATGCTTGATGCTAGAATAACATGCTCTTCTTTTACCCTTCATAATTCATAAACAAGATCCATTAAACCAATTTAGTTTTTAAGTCTCTGACACTTTATAGCACCAATTACATTTCACTCATACATCCACAAACGATTGTATAACACGGCAAAAAATCCCCCCTTGTGTGCCTCGAGACAGACAACAGAGCCGGATCACTTGAAATAAAAACCGAATCGGCGTAACAGGCGCATCAGAACCAGAAGCCTCCTCCATCTCAAGAGAGTTGAGTTGAGAAAAAGAGACGATGCTGGAGAGAGAGAGGATGACATCTGGAGACATGCCGCCGTAACGTCACTCAGCGCTGGGGTGACAGGGCAGGCTCGTGCCTTGTGAAAACTTTCATTAGGACCCTAAAAAACGGCAGGCTCCAGACTGGCGACACATCACTTAGATACCCTTACAGAAATTACTTGCCCTTTAACCGATGGGGGAGGCAGTGTTTACCTGACACCCCCCAAGAGATTTTTCCTTTAAACTCTGCCTTCAGTTTCTCACGGTTTCGTCAGTTCAGTCGGAATCAACCGAGTAAAGGGAGGGAATCGAAGGGATTCACATGAGATTTTTTATTTTTTTTTTCATTTGCTCGTTCAGTTGGGATTTTGAGCCGTTTTCGATGCTGCTTGTGTGCAACTGAATGAAAGGTAGGTTTTTATTAATCATATGCGGGACGAAAGGATTTTATAAAAATTTAGTTTCGGTAATTTTAACTGAATTAATCTGTTTGATCATCAAAATATTTTATTGAATAAACAAAATCTTAAAAATTAAAAAAGAAGGAAGAAAGAAAAAAGTATCACGCGTGCAGTTGAGAAACATGGCGGCCTCAATTCAAAAGAAATGAACAAACAAAAGAGTGTTGCTATTGTTGTTTCTCATGTCCTCTGTCAACCGCGTAGATTGCCAGATATGCCATATCGGAAGGCAATAGACAAAACGGGACTGTTCCCATTTTAATGAGCCCCATTGGGAGGAAATCCGACTTTGCCCGGGGTCTCCTAATTTTGGAACCAATTCCAGATGAGAGATCTAGCACCTGAAATCGGCACCCCCCAGATGTATCATTTGAAAATGAAGAAAATTGGAGTCAGGAACAGATTTTACGTGTACCAGCTCCCAATAGCGTACACGGTTCCACAGCAGCACAGCCAAGAAAGGTTTACACCCGCCCAAACACTGGCCAAGCCGGTGCTACTTCACTCTCCGTTTCATAGGAACGGAGCTAGGCCACTGCGACCAAAAAATACGTTAACTTAACATAATTACTCGGTTAAATGAAAGCAAACTAAATTTTATCAAATTCATTGTAAACGAGTCACCAATAAATGAACCACAACCAGCGAGTTTTATTTAAGGAAAATAAAATCTGCTATGTGCTTCTTTAACATCCCGAAGAGATGGAAAATACTGGGTGCGAGATCCGGATTGTAGGGAGGATGCTCCAATACGTTCCAATGGTAGCCAACCATGTCTGATCGAATACGAGGCCGTTTTCTCCTACAGCAAGACGACGCTTCCACTGGTTGACGACGAATTTATGCTGGGGAGATTTTCTTTAAACCCACAAAAATAGAATTACACTTCGAACATCAACAGATTACAGTGTATCCGAGTACGCCTCTATCTTTTCTATGCCAAATTTCAGAATTTTATGACATTACTAGCTCCATGTTAAAATCTTTGATTGTATGTAAATGCTTCATTGCTTCTATAGTTTAGATACTTTAAAACTGCAATGTATTTTAGCTATGGATACTTCAACTTTTGCTAAATTATACAGATGCTTTATTTTTATTCCATGTTCAGTTTTTATACTAAAGGAATTTTTATGTCTAAATGCAGACGTTGAATGTTTACAGAATGTGTCTTCTGATGTAGAAGACAGATGCTTCAGAAAGAAGATAACTCTCTAACTCAACTCAAATTCCATCTTAGATTGGTAAGCTCATAGTATATAAAGTGAAAATAAAAGAATTTGTTTACCGATGAATAAACTTTTGAAAACTGGTTCGGAAAGCGACACTAACTAATTAACTCTCGTGAAAATTTAGTCAACTTATGGATTACACTTTCAAAATATCAAGCCTCTATAAATTTCAAGCTATTGCTAAAAGTGGAGGGCAGTAAAGTTGCCCTGTTTTGCCACTCAGAAGTGAAAGGAAATTAAATCCATCATTTAGGTCAGTTCCCCAAATTTCACATCATTATATAAACTTTGAAGGCCTGTAATTAAAAAATTCAAAACTCAGAAAAAGAGAAATTTGAAATTTTGGTAACGCAAAAAATATTCCTGTTAGATTCCTGAAAAATATTCCTGTATACTTATAACAAGAGTTATAATTTGTTATAAGTGTGTTGTTTTATGTGTGCTTTTACACAAAGTTTTTATTTATTTTATCTTTTAGCCCCAGTATTTTGAGTGTTTTTGTTCTGCAGTCTTCTATTATTTAAACTTAGTTCGTCTGTGATGAGGTGGAGGGGCACGCACCCCTGTGCCACCCCGCCCACCTGTATCCACCAATGATCTGTTGTAACGTATTTACCGCCTGAGTTACTATTCTGACCTTTCAGTTGGGTTTAGTTTGTGAGAAACAGTCAACATTTGGATCCTGCAATGATTTGTGTAGAAATCATGTCTGACGTCAAATTTGGTAACGTTGTTAAGAGCTACTCTAGATGGCTAATTTGAGAAGATTTTAGATATAATCTCCGAGAGCTGTATTACTAATTTTGAGAGACCTCGTAATAGTGCTATAAACGTTATGTGCATAATTTTTTGGGGGACAGTAAGCTATCATAAACGTCTATACGTATTACATATTCTTATTTACTGTGCTGGAAATCGATTGGTGTTTCTAAACAGCCACAGACTGTAATGTTTTGGAATTTTTTTGTATGCCTCCTTTAAAGAATTCTAAATGTTACACATTTCTCTTCGGACAGTATTATATTATAAACCTCATTTACTATACTGAAGGCAATGGTTTAATCAATGAAAGCGCTTTAAGTCTCTCTGCCGGTCCAAATGCAAATCGGTCCACAGCATTTATATAAATTAGATCCAATATATTCTTTTGTATTTTTCCCTCTGCTGTTTTCATGTACTTATATGGTTTCACGATTCTTGTGAGTTCCTATTTGTTGATCGTTTTTTGGTAGTTTTGCTATTTTCTGAGTCCATCAATTTTATTGCTTATGAGTCGTCCGGAAAGTAAGTTTCCCATGGCCAATAAAAAAGAACAAAACATTACGTGGAACAAAACATACACCTGTAAAAATTCATTGCAAAAGATACAGCAATATTTCAGCTTGTTTTCAGCATAAGAATCATTTTAACTGTAACACTTGTCATACCGTGGGATAAATTTTTGTAGTCCAGTATCATAGAAGTCTACTGCCCGAGAAAGCGTCACAGTTGTTTGTTGTCTTCGTCTGTGGAAAAGTGATGCCCGGACAGGAATTACAAGTCACTCGGTACTCTGTAGTGGATTGTTTCACCCTATAGCAGCACTTATCAATTTTCCACTGACGAAGACTGTAAATGACTGTGACACTCTGGCTCCTTCTCAGGCTGCGCACTTCTATGGCAATGAACTACAAAAATTTATTCTGTGGTGGTACAAGCTTTACAGTTCAAATTATGTTCAGAAGTCGCTAAAATAGTGCGTTATCTTTTGCAATAAATTTTTCAGATAATAATCATTTTGATTGGCCGTGGGAAACTTACTTTCCGCACGACCCGCGTATTAACTGTTTAAAAGTCTTATTATCTTTATTTTGTTAACGTCGTCGTTTTTCACTGTGTCGCTTTAAAATACTCTATACCTTTATAATCCATAGACATCATATTGTTCAATCAGAACCTATTAAGGCAGCATTATCGATACTGTAAGTGGAAATTGGTAACAGAAAAACACCTGTGCTCACCCATTACGTGAAACGAAAATTGAAGGTGTTTTTCTGCATTAAAGGCTCATTTTACGGGAGTTTGGAGTTACATATACTATCTTGCAGAAAAAAAAATCATGTTTGGTACCGAAAGGATGTAGCTCCAATCATTAGCTCTTGTGTTGCTCAAGAGATGAAGCTACCTGCCCCATTAGTTTTGTATTGAATCCCTAAACGTTTTGAAGGGAAGCGTGCGGCGAGAGCCGGTTTTAAACTTGTGAAATCCGCATGTTAGATAACAGCGCAATCCAGTCGAGCAAAAGGTGCCCGTTCGCTCATCCTTCAATTGCCGAGGTGTTCAGTGTGCGGAGGCGATCACGTGACACCACATTACTGCCCCCACGCCCCGCTAGAGAGTCAGTCGGAGGCTGACGTCCGATGTTCCAAGCGTTATGGAATTTGCCACTCGTTGTCGATTTCCTGTCGTACGCCACGTAATGTGGGCTTCGTTGCCGCTTGTTGCGGACTTTAAAAGAGCGAGCGAGAGATGAAAGAAGTCGGTGCTGGCGCCATCTGTTGCTGAAGTCGAGAAGAAGTATGCATGTTTGTTGTCCGGATCATCAACGAAGGGAGAGCGTGCGGCGGGAGCTGTTTTCGACCCCTTGAAAACAGTGTTGTAGAGTCGGGCGTTTAACGACCAGGCCAAAAGGTACCCCTTTGATCGGTTTTCAATTGTCGAGGTGTTGAGTGCGCAGAGGTGATCTCGTGCCCCCACTGTTTTTTTACAGTTTTCTGCAAACTTGAATAACTGAAACTACCTCCTTTTCGCAGAAAACCCTTCAATTAATTTATAAAAGCAGTGTCAGACGTATACTTTAGTATTCGACAGTCTAGACAAGGAAAAAAAATGATTGAATCTCAAAGCATTTCCTAATTACGTCAGTAAAGAGTATATTTGCGCAAAGTTTTTCACGATTTTCTCTCGTGTTTGCATTTTCACTCATTATTCCAGACACTTAAACATGAAGCATTATATAGTTGCCAGTTATTTATAAGTAATTAGTCTCCTTAGTTCAAGTTGTTGCCAATAATAGGAACCTAGTTATGCTGACAAGTGAATGATATATTGCAGGCTGTAAGATTTTAATGATGCTGACTGGAGCTCCCATTAATTACTGAAAAAAATCTCTTAAAAACTTTTTTTTCTTACCATGACTTTCAACTACGGATATTAATAGATCACATGTTTGAAAAGCGCTACTAATTTCGCTTTTTCCACATCCATCGGTGTTTCCCTTTAATCTTCTGGTTGCGGAATGCAGCTGCCGAGCGCTCTTCGCCAGGAGTGCATGCAACCAAGCCAAGTAACTCGCTCCCGATGCATTCCTCGCCTGAATGTTGAATGTTGTACAAGTTCCTGATCTCTTAATTAACGACTTGGAATGGTGAGCTAAAAAGTGTTCATGTCTAATGCATTACAGGATGACATTAATTAGGTAAACGCAATGTCAGTGTGATCATTACCAAGAGAAGACATAAAGGATAGATCATCATCATCATTGTGCTTTGAACTCAATCTTGTTTTCCTCCAGTTCAGATACGCATTTAAACAGTCCTCGTGGGTAAGGAATGAATGATTATACAAGCAATTCCCACTTCTACTGTGATTTTTTGTTTTCTAAAACTGAATCTATCATTTCAAAAACCAAAAGGGAGAGTCATGATCCCCCCCCTAAAGTACCCCCCCCCTAAAAAAGTACCAGTAGACCCACAATTTGGGTATCAACCATATAAGTCTTTCTCGCTGCTGTACATCGTTTCCCGCTTAAACGAGACATTGTAATTGCCGTTACCAAGAAACAACCAAAGAGAGTGAGGATTAACATGATGGTGTATAGGCTTGCACCCCTTATTATTAAAAACACGTGGAAATGTTAATGTACTTGCATCTGAGCTCAAATATATCAGGAACGTATTTTTTGTATTTATTTTTAAGAGGGCTAAAATCAGTTTTTTGTTATACCAATTGAAGTCGTGATTTTTTATTACACTCTTTAATCTAATGTTAATGCAATAAAAACATTTCAATCTTTGTAAACAAAAACATTACAGTTAACGCCAAAATATCCTTCAAAATATCCTTATATAATGAGTTATTCAGTTTTTAGTAATATCTGAAAAATTGGGATTTCGTTACTTAAATATTGTTTAAAGTGTTGGATTCAATTAATATGAGCTAGTAAAACGGAATGAGATAGTAAAACTGAAATCTTCCATGGCTTATAACGAACATAAGTCCGGAGAAATTATCGTTTCAAATGTACTGATTATGAAATACTTCCTAATTTACATCAAACAACATA
The DNA here is from genome assembly GCA_038373885.1 of Cheiracanthium punctorium. Classification (NCBI taxonomy): domain Eukaryota; kingdom Metazoa; phylum Arthropoda; class Arachnida; order Araneae; family Cheiracanthiidae; genus Cheiracanthium; species Cheiracanthium punctorium. The sequence goes on from JAWZYV010002088.1 coordinate 269,774, forward strand.
TCGTTTGGCATTTCCAACCGTAGATCGAGTGACTTTTCCAAAGAGGATCATCACTTTAGAAATTTTCAATTCTACATTAAGAAACATAAGGAAACTATCGAACCTATATTGGGTCTCTAAGCCAAATTACACAATAATAGAAAGGTCGAAATCGCAATAAAGTATGAGCACTCACTGCTGTCCGATCATCATAGTCGGACGCCTTAATGTGCTAGATCTCCAAGGCTCGATTTGGCTGGAATCTCATTGTCTAAACACACATTTAACCAATAGACTACCATGCTCCTCCTTTGAGGTGTATCCAGGGTCTTATATAATACGTGTGCTGTGTATGACAAGAATGATATAATAGAGCTCATTTAGATGCACCCAATACAGAGCGGTCTCTTCATATAAGAACGATCTGAGGCGGCGCACACAGAATTTTGTCTTGGAGAGGGTCCAGCTTATTAAGCAGTGACACCAACCACACCACCTTCAAAAATGCGGTATAATTTTTTTTTTCTCGTGACCACCTTTGATAGCCTCCCCGCACTTCAATATACTTGTATATTTTAGAATTATTTTTTTATTTACTTATCTTAAAAGCTAAAAATAAGAATTTTATAAAGTCTTAATAGCATCCTAAAATGCCAAAAATTATATGATGATTTTACGAAGCAAAGTTGATAACTCTCTTGGGAGATCCCTAAATCCCTTTTTTGTGTATCTGTATTTGATATGATCTGTATTATAAATCCAAATGACTTTGCTGACATGTTAAACTGAATCTGTAGAAGTTTTATCATAACGATGGTTTGTTCTTAGTTTGCAATCTATTTTTTATACCTAAAAACAAAATAATAAGGCAGAAATTCACTATTAAAGACATCACGAACAAATCACTCAGCATCTAACGGATGACCAACTTACGACCATTAGACCGATACCCAGCATTATGACCAAACATATCTTGGTCCAAAGAGATCGTTGACTTCTCGTTCACTCTACATTTACACCTTTCCCAATAGGTTGTCACATCGTACACTGTTAGACACACTGTTGAGAATTCTCTCCAAGGTTCTCCATAACAGCTATGTTTCTAATAGCGATGTACAATCAAAGTTTAAGAACATTTTAAAACTTCGATTTGTTGAAAAAAATCATCAAATTTGTAGATAAAATTTGTTTCAAGGGGCATTGACTCTATCGGACATCGATATCTAGAAAGAGTTTCTGTAGATTTCTCTTTTCAATCATGACTAAGACAGAAAAGCGGCATAGCAATTTTGTAACGATATTTTTTGCAATTGCTGCCAATTAAATAGCAATCTGTTGTTACTTTATTTTTGTTTTGTCGATTGATCTGTAATTCTTGGCTTTCATTTAAGCTATAAAGAAAAGTCCATTTAAGGAATAGCCAAAATTTAGATGTAACTATGTTATTTCACCCGTAACTGACAGGCGAATTTTTTAGGTTATAATAATCTAGTTTCATTGAATCATTAAAATTACGCTAAGCTCGTATCATATCACCAGACTAAAATTACAGCAGAGATTTACTTTCGGCTTCATATTCGGCAATATATCGATAAGAGTATAAGCAAGCTTAAAGTTAATAAGCAAAAATACCAAAAGACCTTGTAAAATCTATAGATTTCAAAGAATGAATTTTATATATAAAAACTGAAACACAAATAAAAAAGTCTCTAAATTTTCAAAAACTTTTTATGAGGTGTCTTGATTAAATAAAAATTAAGTAATAGTGGGCTGCTATATTATGAGGGACAGTCACGAAAAAATGACATTTTTGTATGTTAATTACGGAAAAGAATTTGAAAGACTAGTTGAATAAGATAAATGATTTTATTTTTATTTGTTGTACATTCGTCTATTCTTTCGTTACTTTCAGCTAAAAAATATGAGAGTACATAATATAAAAAATAGACAATAAAAGAATGTCAGTCAGTATTTGGCAACATTTGTTTTGGTTTCTACACGCCAAAGCATACTGCGTAGCTCTATATTTTTTTATAAATATAGAAATTATGTTTAACCCAGAAGATTCAATAATTTTAGTGTAAAATATCTTAGTATACTAAATGACTCTTGTCACCCATGCCAGGTTATGATGCCACTTTATCACTATCCACTTTACATTATTTGCGATGAATCTTTATCACACTTCAGCTCTTTCATAATTAAAATATTTTAAAACATAAAAATAAACCCTGAAATTTTGTAGACTACTTAATATTTAAATTATACACATATGCGTAATATATTCTAAAATCATACATGCAATCCTGTACTAGTTCAAACTGCAGTAAAGAGCCTCTGAACTTATTGCAATAATCCCAGCAAACACACACAGCTTCTCTGAACGTCTATTAACGTTCAGAAAACGTCTTCTGAACGTTAATAGACGTTCAGAGAACCTGTGTGTGTTTGCTGGGATAAATCTCTAATAATTTAGCAGCCCACTGTAAGTCAGGGCTTGACTATAAAAATTTTGTACCCAGGGCACTTTTCAAATTTTATGCACCTTTATACAGCTGGCTCAATTTATGTGTCCCCTGTATACAGCTTTAAACTCAATTTTTTTTGGAATATTTGTGTATATGTGCACAGGAAAAGTGCCTTAAGTGCCCGTGCGATAGTCAGGGCCTCCTGTAAATCGTCAGAAAAATTACGCTGCCTTTAAAATGTAAATATTTTGAAGTCTTCAGAAACCTCATAATTCTTTTATTAATATTTACCAGCATGCTGCGAATTTTATTTTTTTTTCACTACCCTTCGTAATATGAACTGTTTTTTCAAGTAACACCCAAATTTCTCATAAGGAGTCTGATTGTCTACACTTGCCCATTGAGATATTTCGTCGTGATTTAAACTTTAGGGTGAAAGATGTGACAAAGACCATAGGTGATCTCGAAAAAATTTTGTCGAAGTTTTTTTTTTTTTTTTTTTTTTTTTTTTTTAAATATAGTAGAGCCTTCTATAGCACGGTAGTTAATTTCTGTGTTATATGAATCCATGTTGTATGAGTCACAAACATGTGATCAGCATCAGAAGTGTTAACATGTAATACAGAAACTTCTGTCTCATTCTTTTACCATGTTATATGAGTCTTTTTTAACGTGTTACTGGAAAAAATCGCAATTTTTCTGACGAAGTTTTTTTTTTTTTTTTTTTTATACAAGACACCTCGATAACACGATAAATACTTTCAGTGTTGTATGAGACAAAAACATGCATTCAGCATCAGCAGTGTTAACAGGTAATACAGAAACATCCGTCTCAGTCTTTTACAGTGTTGTACGAGTCTTTTTAAAGTGTTACAGGGAAAACATCGCAATTTTACAGTCGTTTTATACAAATATATCTTATATGAATACGTGCTATAGGTATGTACTGTATTTAACTTTCAAAACTGCTTTCATATTTTTATGAGTGGGGTCAGGTGTTTAAATAAGCGGAAGTAACTGACTCTAATCTTAGGGGAGAAATTGCTCTTATAGCATGGTACTAATTTTTGTAGTTGCCTGCCCTGATATGTAATTTTTTGTCATTATTTTTGTATAACTAACCCTTTCTTTCTAAGTACTCGTAAGTGTATGTAAAATAAAAGTAAAATGCTCACATTTTATTAGTATGGATTAAATATTTTGAAAAAGATATCAAATTTGTGAAACAATGAAAGAAATTTGTCTAATGCTTGTGTTACATTCTCGTGATTGACAGTGATTATGTGTGATTACGGCAACGCTACACTAGGGCGATCTGCCAAGGGGGGGGGTACCTTGGTAGAAGACTTTCTAAGGGGTTCTAACGCGTATTCACGTTACATCTGGAGAAAACCTACCAAACCTCCAGACCGTTAAATCGACAGCCGCGCGATGGGACCCGAACTCGGGACCTTCACATTTTGGCCATCTACCATTTTCAGTGGCATAACCACTGTGCCATGGTTAGGCCCCGTGATTGATAGTGAAAAGTAAGCCAAAGTGTGTTGTGAAGTTGGAAACTCTAGAGTGAAAATTGAAGGTTTGAAAAGTCTACAACTAAAACGTAAATAAGTTTCTCTCTCTCTCTCTCTCTTTCTCTCTCTCTTTTTTTTTTTTTTTTTTTTTTTTTTCTTAAACACAGCTTCACAGACTCTCTTGCATTTCTATAAATTCACGGCAATGTGTGTAAGTCAAATGTGAATAATTCACACCCTGTCGCGTAAATGCCATAGTGGTGATAACATATACTGCACGGTTAAGTTGTTTCAATGATTCATTTTAAATTGTTTCAACTACATTTTGCAGTTTCTACAAATGTTATGAAATTTTTTGGTACGTCTTCGTCAATGAGGCCAACTGCATACTTATATATCAGTTTCTCCTAATATAATTTTGTCAGTAGGCAAAAAAGTTATGACTGAAAATTATATACGAGCGAAAACTGTTCTAAACTTATATAAAACGAGACGACAAAATTCCGTGTAAACTTATGTGATAAGGAGGATACCTAATTCATTGTATCCATAGATTGTAAATCGCTGCCCCCACCTCACTCGTCATCATTGTTTAACTAATATGGCGTAAAATTTAAACTTTTTTAAAGTTTTAAATTTTTTCTTCAGTATTTTAAACAATCAACTAAACAATGACAACCTGTTTACAAACATCAAAATTTTTAAAATAGCTTCAGGAAAAGTAAATTAAGCATTTTTTCAATGTGTACAGTAATGGGCAAAAAGAGAAAAAAACGAATAAAACAGTAGTAATTGAGAATGCTGTGAGATAGTTGTCTTTTGTATGTTAATCTGGAATTTTATACATCGCATGGAGGAACTAATTTTACTTTATTCACATCATCTACAGTTATTTTTATTACAGATGTTTTAACTGCTAAACAATGATATGATGCATTAAAAATACTAAATACACACAAATTGCAAGCATTGATTGAATATATTGAATTTATCAACGTTAAAATTACAGAAAATGGCTCATCGTGTTTCCTCTCAACGATGAAATAGTAAAACGTAATCGAATAACTTAATCGAGATAACTTAATCAATGTGGATGTTACGGGCAAGGTAATTTTCTAGATAGGTGCACCCACGGGGGGGAGGGGCTATGGGGGGCTAAAGCCCCCCTAAAGATGGAGTATTAGAAGCGAAAATCTTTAAAAATTGAAAATTGTCAATAATGAATTAAAGTATTTATTTTTTAAAAATCATCTTAATTATTTCTAAACTATTTTTTATCAAAAGAAGACGCTAATTTTTAAATAAATACTTACAGTTAGTGTATGAAACACAGTTTAACTCAATTGAAACGTCACTGAAAAGATCAGATAATTATTTATGAGTCTATTAGTCCGGTCAATTTAGACATCCGAGGTTACAAAGATTCACACCCAGCTGAAAGTTGGTAGGATTGTTCATAACACCATCATAAATGAAATCTAAAAAGACCTCATCAATCCGATACCTGGAAAAAAATTGACTCGGGGTCAAAGGTCACAAAATCGGGTTTTTCGTGATTTTCAGCAAAACCGTAAGTTTCATCATAAAATTAGTTCAGGCAAAAACTGTAGATCAAGATAATTATCTATAAATAATGTCTAAATACTTATTTTCCTAAGAGCCACCATTTCTGAGGTATAACGATTCAAAAAGTTGAAAGAGTTCTAATCGTCATAATATGCATACGTTTCCACACCACCTTTGAGGTAGTGTACTTAGCGCGTTTGTTTTAACGTGGTTTCCCCGGTGGGCCTATTCCAGGGGTCTGTTGTGATTCTGTTTAACTTGAAACTATTGAATAATAAAAGACAGATCCTGCAAAAAAATTACCCAGTCGATTGCAATCAAAAAAGAGATGCACAGTTAGATGTTACAATATTTCTAAATACAAAATTTCAACATTCTATAGTTGAAAGTCGATGACAAATGGCGAGAATTTGGGCATGGACCAATAGTAACTGACTACAGATGTAATATATTGAAGATGTCCGTAGACATTTTTTTTTTTAAATGACAGGCCTCTGCTTTGGAAGCAGTGGCCACTAAGGCTGGAGTTGTTAGTCACTTTATTATGGGGGCACCTAGTAGGTGGAACAACGTTGCCCCCTATGAAGGGACGGACACAATGACAGCCACGCCCAGTCAGGGATCGAACCACGACCGACGAGAGTTGAACCCGAAACCGTAGTACGGTGCTTTATCCACCATACAATCTGGTCGGCATGCCCGTAGACATTAATGGATTGAAATTCTTTTGAGTGGTCCAGTAAATAACTCTACGATAGATTGAAACCCAAAATCGATATGCGGAACTAAATGTCATAACAATCTTATATATGAAATTTCAACATTCTACTACTAATGGTTATTGAGATATGAGAGTTAAACTCATACACACGTACACCAAATCGGTATAATTTTTCAGAGAAGCACGTGACCGTGGTTGTATGATTACCTAACTTGGAAGGACGGTATTGTACTTGAAACAGATGAATGTCACTAAAACTGCCCTTGACCGTAATGCGTTGGAAATCTTTTGAGTGTGCCTGTAGCAGAACTATAAATGATAAAGACACTATTTTCGATAGAGAAATTCATTTTGTAACTCTTAACAACAGATATCACTTCTGAGTCGTTTGAAATAGCCTAATACCTCTAAAATACGCTTTAATGAATTTCTGCCCATAGATCGTAAAGCATTTAGAATCTTTTGGGCGGTTCTGTAGATAAACTATCCAGTCGATCGGGGCCAAAAGGGAAGGTGTGCAACTAGATGTTACAACAGTCCTAAATATAAAGTTTCAAGATTCTACGACCAATCGTTTTTGAGATATGCGAGTTGTACATGCGTACGTACAGACGGCATGGGAAAACTGGTTAAAATAGACTCGCGGTCGGTCAAAATGGGTTGTACATGCATTTATATGGACGTGCATGCTAGCGTACGATGCATCGCAAAAATTCTTAAAAGTAAATTTAGAGTTAGTCAAAACGGTATTTTCCTCGATTTGACCTTTGACCCAGAGTAAATTTTTTTTCCAGGTATCGGATCGATGAGGACTTTTTAGATTTCATTTATGATGGTGTTTTGAACAATCCCACCAATTTTCAGCTGGGTGTGAATTTTTGTAACTTCACTCCTATTTGTTGGTCTAATTTGACCGGGTTATATAAGGAGCTACATTGATAGTGAACTTGTGTTCCATGGGCAAGTCATGTGGTTCTGAATATTTTGACGTTATAAGAGAGTTGTAAGTATAATAGAGGTCACTATAGAAGAGTATTTGTACCCCCCCCCTAAACTGAAATCCTGGGTGCACCACTGACATTTTCTCCATGGATTAATAAGAAAGCTTCATTTTGACTAGCTTAAGCTCATAAATCGCCTTTGATTTCCACGAGCAGAAGAGTTATTGCTTGCGTAGATGGCAGTCATCACGAATCCCAGCTCAAATTTTCCAAGTTTCAGCCAGTCAGACAAATTCAGGACATCGGGAATACAATCCGGAGAGTCACGCACTTTTTCTTCTGGAGTTTTGCTTTTTCATCCGCTACGGAAACACACATCAAGAGCTGTTGAATCAAAGGACAGATGGAAATAAAATCCAAAACATAAAAATAAGAAGAAAAAAAAAGGCGCTCGACTTGATGTAAAGTGAGCGAAGAATTCTTGGCACTGAATGCGGTACTTTTAATTAGGGAGCCTGGAACTCCATTTGTCACCGTGTATTTACGTAGCTCTCCTAACGCCGTTGACAGACTCCCGACTGCTTGAGGAGTCCGTACAGCTAATGGATATGGAAAAGCAGAGGAAGGTCTTTTGTCAGGAGTGATGGTTTGTCCCATTGTTTGTAGACGGTTGTTTGTCTGAGCGATCAAAGTGAATCACAACTTGGAGAATGATTGTTCAGTCATCGTACGATAGCTGTTCTTGGAAAGGAATTGAAAGAAAAAAAAATCATTTAATGGAAATAGTTAGTGGTGGTATGATGCTATCGTATCAGAACGCGCAATTTTACCTCCGGGGAGAAAATCTGACTATCTCGAATGTTCTATCTTTATTTGTCGTGACAGACGTAGTTTTCAAGGAGTAAAGCTGAATGGGAATTAATGAGGTGACAGCTAGTTCTTCCATTTTCAGCTAATGAAAAACATGTGTTGACCATCTTCAACATGAATAAAGTTTTTATTTTCGTTTTTTTTTTTTCTACGTGAAGTTTTCTAATTAAAGTTCAAAGCACTAGGCATAAATAATGACTGAACATGCAAGAGATATACGATGACCTTGCCAGATAAGATTTTGCTTAGATGTTTTGAAAATGTTAAGCATCCATCGACATACATACGAGACAAGACCCGATGTGCAGGAATTCTCATTTACTCAATCAAGTTACGGATTGAAAGAAAGCAATGCTAAATAATGCAGGGAAATAAAAAGGATCTGTTGCAAAATATTTCTGTAAATGATTTCATTTTAATCATCGATTTTTAGTGGATTATGTAAGGAACTACCTATTATCTAATGTTTTCAGAGTTGATCGCAAATTTACAAGTCTTAAAATTACAAGCCCAAATAAATTATTGATACAGCCCAAAGGGATGCATGAATCTTCAATATTCTTTAAGTATACATAGCTCAGTAAGGACGTAGCCAGAGGTTAGGTCAAGGAAGGTTGTTCCCGCTCTGAAAATTTGGATTTTTGTTATAACAGTTACGATAGTATATTTTTCTCCTTTTTAAAATAGAAATTCTACCTTTTCCTTCTTTTGAGCCATCGCGACTTTTTTTTCTGGCCTTTTTTGTTTCCCCTTTTTTTCGTGCCTGAAGGAAAAAAATTATTTGTAAAGTGACGAATATATTATATTAAACTATTTTAAAATTCGGTATTAATTTAGCGGTTGCCGTTGTGTACATAACGCAGATTTCAAAATAACTACAGGTTCCTCAAAAAAACACTTCAGTTGAGTAGTCAAACTTGCATTTATTGAAAAATAGAGTAATTCCGGGACTTATATCGCTTTTTTTTTTTTTTTTTTTTTTTTTTTTTTTGAATTTATGTAAAGAATCCCACATATAGTAATAGAGCTGAAGCAAACCGCATGTATTCGGTAGTGCTGTAAAAGTAACGACAAAATGAGTATCCGTATGTATTTGTTACTTAGATGTTCGCTATTCGTTACTAAGTATTCGCTACTACTAATAGAATCGGTAATAGGGTGTTATATGTGCCCCATAACAACACATCCGGGACAGTGTTGTTATGGGTATATGCCACCCATACATAAACCCATAACAAAACCTAACCAAAAAGAATTTTTTTTAGCGAAGTTGTACAAAGTTGTATTTAGAGCTTATTTTCTCTGATTTACAGATTGTTTTTATACACATTTATGGTTTTATACAATGCTAAATTAAATTATCCGAATTACGGAGTGCACATAGAAATCTTCCAAAGACATATGCCATTCTTTTTTTTTCTCAACCCCCCCTTTTTAAAATTCTGAACGCTGGTTTAACCTGTTCATTCTTATCATAAAAAGTGTAAAGGAAAGCTTGTGACTCGTGTTTTTTCTGGGAGCGGGTTCTCGAATACTGAGATCCAGGGATTGGGCCACATATATTAAATTCACAGGGCAGGGGATCTCAGTATGATATCAACTACTTTGCGTCTCTACAAGCATAATATCTTTATTATTTGTGAGTTCTTATTTCATATCAAAAACATCTTTTGCTGGACGATTTTTCGAAGTAAATTAAAAATTACCATATTTTAAATTAAAATTGTTTAATTCAGTGAGAATGATCTATTTTTAAGATATTTCCAGTTCTATTTCTGCACTTTTGGGATGAAAGGGGTTAGCCCCTTCTGTGGGTGCATATATGAGAGCATTCTTTAAACAAAAATTATCACTCCTTCCATACAGAAAGAATGGTTGCACCGGACTATGCGTATTCCATGAGTTCATGGAATAAAATGTACCATAAAATAGGGCAGATGGCCCCCTAAACGCCGACATTTTAGAAACATACTGAACTTTATTGAATTATTTTAATATCAGTGGCTTACGCAGGAGTGGGCATAGAAATCCCGGGTAGCTCCCAATTTTTTATATATTTTTTAAAGAATTACTTAAAAAATGTGTTTAGGTTTCCATGCTAAATATTTTTTTTAGTTCCAAATAATATTTCAAATAATAAAAATGTGTGAATTCGTTTACTTTATAAAAATATATTTTTTTAAAAGGTGTATTTAAATAATTTGTTATTTATTACTCATATTTCGATTCTAGCTAAAAAAAAAAGAAAAAGTTAAGTTCGCAATCCTGCTTCGGAACCACCCTGAAAGAAAGAATTCTGATTGCACCACTATTTAGTACTAAAATGTTAGAAAGCCCGAAATTAGCACCCCTTACTAACATGCTTCTTTTATATGTATTGCTCCTCTACAATTATAAGAACCCCCCCGCAAAAAAAAAGTTCAACTGCGCATAAGAACATACTATACACCGGATCCTATCCCCCCATTGTACGACCCATATCAATAGCGCAGCAGATAGTATATCCATCTCCATAACTGTAACGAAACATACGGATTCTTCCAAACCTCATCAAAACGATACCATTCGGCTCGGCACAAACGAATTGCAACCAGAACATACTACTACTCAAATACCGAAACTGATTTTTTCCTTCAAACAGCGAGAATCCATAATACTTCCGGTATCTAGTAACGGAACGGAACATACTATTACTCAAATACCGAAATTCATTTTCTCCCTCCGGCAGTCTTGTATTCGAAGTTCGAACCTGGTCGATCCGAAATGCACACTCAAAAGTCATTTCCCCCCTTGAAACCGCGATCCGATATCCAGTAACAAATAGCAGAAGATATTAGTACCCGATTACTGGAACCCGTTTCCCCCCTAGTTCGCCTCGCCTGGCAGTCTGTATTCGAAGTTCGAAGCTGCTCGATCCGAAACAGCTTCGGATCGAGTAACGAGTAACGATATCAACCGCAAAGTAGCAATCCGTTACTTCGAGTCTGAGTGATTATCCGTATCTTATAACCGAATACATGCGGTTTGCTTCAGCTCAGTATATCAGCTCTAGTATTTCGCACCTGTCATAAGAACAGAATGAAATAATAAATAAAGAAATGCTTGAAAAAATATTCATGTCTGGACTATAATTACCTATTTAATAACAAAAAGATACTAAATTAGAATAAAGAGGCGTAATAGCAACTTTAAATTCATATGAGTCTGCGTACTAAGTTTAATAGTAAAATTAAAGTCGCATACTTTTATAATTGAATTTTAATTGTTGTTTCCTCAATAACGTAACATTTGAGAGAGTAAAATAGTGTTTGCATTGTTTTATTTATTTATTTATTTATTTTAATGTGGGCGTTTCTAACAAAATCTGTAAACAAATTAGGGTACTTACGTATTATCCCGTCGGTCATTTTCGCCAAACTATTTTTTCGGCAAATGTGCTGGCAAACTGTTGCCAGTCATATTCAGAACCAACAATAATTTCATGTGTCCGGCATTTATATTGACGAAAAATCGCTCGTCGTAGCGGACCGCCGGGATAATACGGGATAATAAGTACCCAAATTAACTATTTATCTGAAAACAATATTCCATTCAAGCCAGAACGTTAAAATCCAAAATTATTAGTTACATTTAACGATTAATAACATGCCCAACTTCGTCAGTTTGTGAAAAATGAAAAGGAAAAAAAAAGTTAATAACACTTTATCAAATCCAGTAAATACTCAAGTAACATAAATTCAGTAATATAAAAAAATAAGACACGGAGAGAAATTGAAATTTTGCTTATTGCGGCGTCCCGTACAAAAGAAATTGCGGCATATAAACCGGAATGGCAGTGCGGCATCTATCCCATTTGTCACAGTAGAGAAGTAACACATAACTGTTGCCTGTCCTAGCAACGGAAAAGGGTGTAACCATACATAGTACTCTATACAGGGGCTACACTTAGTTTTGACTTCGAAATCATGCATGGATTCAGTAATTAGTGTGAAAAAAGCATTTAAGTGCAACGTGTTTAAAAGTTTGAACAGTGAAATCATGCGTTTATCTCAAAATAAGGATTGTATAGTTACAGCATTGAAAGGGATTCCTGCTATACACTAGCTAAGGAAATCTCACTGCACACCTATACTGCATGTGTGACAGCTATCTATTGAAAATTACAAGAAATACAAGGGGTGCGGCATCTGTCCCGGATGCGGCGACTCTCAGCACCGGATTTACCTTAATTAAAACAAACATTTTAGATATCGCAGTCAGATGCTGGTCAGTATAAAAAATAACTATGGACTTAACAGTCGAATAGAGGTGAAAGGATAGAAAAATTCACATACCAAGAGAACTTCTCGGCGAGAACAGAGGTAGACAGACAAAAACGGCTGCTAAATAAAACGCCAAGAAAACTTCGCATTGCGTACGGCATTTAGAACAACAGCATGTAGTAACAGTATTAAATTTTGAACTCGCCAGAGGTGAGAAAGCTAGTTTTTGAACAGATCTCCGCCTAGTCTGCAATGAAAGGCTGTTGTACGCAGAGAAAGTGCACGAATCAGTGGGTTAAAGTACAAATAAATCTTTGTCACAGACCAATAGTTTGTTTATTGTTATAACAGTATACAACAGCCATACATATTATCACCTTATACATCTGTAGTTTAACCTTTTAGCGAATTTTATTCTAAGGTCTTTTTCAGATAAAATATGTGAACTTGTGGAGGTGGATACTAATTACAGGTCTGAGTATTTTAAAAGGCTATAGCTCCATCTCATATCTCATGTTTTCAATCACAGGTTTAATGAGATTTTTTAAGCAGGTCTTTCCGAACAAGCACACAAGATTCTGATAAATCAAGTTAGAACATTTGAACCTGGAATGGAGAGAGAAACTTTCATTACTTTTATTTAAAAATGAAACTTAAAAAAGTATATTTCTAGCTTTTTTGGAATATTTTAACACAAAAATTCAAAACTGAGAAGAAATTAAAAAAAAAAAAATGATAACTGACTGAAGGTATAGCCCTAGAAGGTATAGTGCAGCAGTGAAAAATTATTCCGTGTGTAGCGCGGAATCAGAGTTTTTGCCTTAATTTTTTGAAAATAAAGTGCGCGTTATACACGAGTAAATATGGTATATGGTAAAAAAAATAATTCAAAAAAAGTTTTTAAAAAAAAGCTTTTTATTCAAAGATGGACTAAAAGGTATAAAATAATTTTTGAGAAAATTTTCAAGCTCACACACTTATTGCAGTTATACGTAGTATACGTATTTATATATCCGCAAATACATTCTAACTTATCGTTCCTCTTACGTGAGGTACTTCAAAATTTATTAAATATTTTTAATACAATATTAAAATATAAAATAGTATGTAATTTTTAAAAGCTTGAGGAAGCTTAACTACTTACTACTATATGAGGTTGAAAGAAGCATTATCTTATTTATCTTATATATTTACTTCATTCTTTTTTGTATGAAAATTGTTTTTTCTGTCGAGGTTCTGCAAGACGTCGCTTGCGTTATGTTTCTGTTTATTTCGCCTTCGAATTTTTTCTCCTCACATTGTATCAGCGGGTATTGCGAGAAAAGCCGTAGAAAGAGTGTCCAAACAAATATATAGTCTCTATGTCGCAACTGGAGATCACATAACCCGAAGCAAACCTTAATTTCGGCGCGCCCTTCTTTCCATTTTGATGGGACACATGCCTAGGGAGCATTGAAGAGCATATCACCTCAAAAATCCGTAACAGAATTGAAGGATTTGCTGCAAAAAGGCGGCAGTTCCAACTTTTAAAGTTAACCCTTTAACGCGCAGTGATCCCGCTCTGGGAACACCAAACTCTGACGTTTTGACTGTTGCCAGTCACGAAGAATAGATTTGATTTCTATAAAAATAGTTGCGGGTGACATAGCTCCTCGCAACTTACTTTTCAGCACGTCATTTCCCGTAAAAAAAATTGTCACGGTTATTTTTAACAGCACTGACATCTGCTGAAAAATGGAAGAATGCGAGAACAGCTGGATGGATTGCCCAATGCTGAAAAAAGGGCATCCGTTGCCATCGCTCGACTTAACTACCAGCAAGATGGCGGACGATCGAAACGTTCATCGCGTGCCGTCTTGCTGGTAGTTAAGTCGAGCGGTGGCAACGGATGCCCTTTTTTCAGCATTGGGAAAGGGTTGCCCCTCAAAGGGTTAACGATTAAAACTGCAAAAAAAGTTTGAGGATTCAACGCAAACTAACGAGATAGACAGCTTCGTTTCTTGAGTTTTTTCACACACGAACTAACGATTACAGCTTCATCCTTTTTCCACGAGACTAACTTTTTATTTTTTTAATTGCAAGATTCTACGTATACCTCCTTTTTGCAACAAACCTTTCAATGGAAATATGCAGTGTCATTATGACTGCAAATTTCTGAAGCTATTTCACTCGGAATGGGTCGAAGACGAGAAGAAAATGTTTTCTCGTCTCGCGCATAGTGTTTGCAAAGCTTTGTTTCTCCTCCCAAAACCTATTTGTAATATTGGAAAGTAGGTTTGTTTCGTCTCGCATTTGTCCTTACCGACTATTTTAAAATATCGTTTAATTTTCTAAAATGACTTTCTATGAATTAGCAATTTCGCATTTTAAATTACACAATGAAAAAGGCTGGGAGCTTCTCACCAGCAAATAATTCCTATGCCCGTGTATGCCCTGCGAAGACAAAAATGTTTTGTTGATTCGAAAAAATTTCGCATACTGTTAATAGAACTAATTCAAAATTTCATCATGCAATGGAACTAAGCTGCAACCATTCTATGGAGTAACGTTGAGCTACGATTTGGTTCCATTGATCAGCTTAAGCACTAAATCATGGTTCAACGTTTCTCCCTAGATGGGTTGCAGTTCATTCAGCACACCTTTGTCTGGTGAATTGTTAACTACTTTTATTAACAGTGCAGGTGCTACTTTAGCCTTTTTTTTTCAAATTCAATCAATAAAATTTTTCTTTGATTCATCAAAATATTCTTTTGATCTAACAAAATATTTGTTAATTAAGTAAAATTGTCTTGTTTAAATAGCAACAGCTAAAATTTTTGTGAATCATCAAAATTATAATTCAACAATACATTGTTTTCTTCAATTACTGATAAAAAAGTATAACAATAACTTAGTTATCATTCCATTTTCTTTCTATCTTCTTGGTCCAGTATCTAAGTGCCCTTATGGCATACTTCTTTAAAGGCAAAGTATTGAACCGAAGCACCTTCCTCCAGTTCTTTTTAATCTAAGACAGATCACTAATGACGAACCAATCGGCTGCAGAATTTTTTCCCACACAAAATTGAGTTACGAGAATTTAATGACGCAGTTAATGGCAAAAAATGAGCCGGGGCGAATTGAGAAGAGTTTATCTGGCAAAAACGGTTTTTGGAATGTAAGTGGGAGGAGCTAGATGATGCTTTCTAATTGGCAGCAAGAGAGGATGCGACAGGAAATAAGGAGACGCAGTGTCGCGACCGCCACTGGATTTTACTTAAGCAGCCGAAAAGATTCTTGTATTATTAGCAACCTTGTCTGTACCCATTGGATGTTGAAACCATTTTTCTTCCAGGGAGAGAAGTTTTTTTTTTTCTTTTTCTGTTTCCTGAGTTCTCTAAGGGGAAAGAAAAAAACATTCTTTTGATAGATAACTTCATGTTTCTGTGCAAAGTAAAAGATGTGTTGGTTGAACATAAAACAGCTTCTGCGCTTTGCAAACCTGTAGTAGAATTAATTGTTTTTAATAGCAACTTGAGTAACATTCCATGACTGAAGATATGCGCTTTGACTGTATTCTAATAATAACTTTTAGCCGTGATGCGTACCCACACACACATAGTTAAAAGTAAATATATATACATATACGTAAATTAAAATTTAAGAAGTAATATTATAACAGCTTTTATTGTATAAGCAATTTTAGAAATTCTTGAGTGAAAAGGATTTTTTCCCTCCACGGTATACAAAGAGATAACGCGTAACATTAGTGTTAAATATCCCTTTATTTCATTAATAACTTACTTCCTACGAAATAAATAAATAATTAAATAAATAAAACTTCAGGAACAATTGAGGAAATTTGTTTATTTTGAAAACTATATGCACAAAATGATAATAATGATTAATAAATAGCAATATCGATTTTCTAATGTATAAAAATTTAAACTATGTTTAAAGAGAGTACTAAGATGCTAGATGTCACGATTTCATTTAGGTTGTCTACACGAAAATTGATATTGCTTTAATTTTTTATAAACATAATCCACTTTCCTACGAATTATTTTTGAAGTATGCGTCTAAAATTCATTATATATTTTCTATCATTTATAATTCAATACTTTTTTACGGTAATACTTTTCAACTCAATTTTTAAAATTTTAAAATTTTGGAAATACAGAGTCTTTTGGGCAAAAAAAAGCGGTTTTAATCTAGACAGGCTTTTTACATAGATTCACATTTGATTTGCCCAACTGTTGGATCCGTAACAACTTGTACTTGTGTGTTACCAAGGATTCACAAATGCCGTTAACCTTAAAATTTTTAATCCATCATAAAAGTTTTTATCTTAGAATGTTTTTAGTATTTTTCTTGCATTTTAATGTGTACTCATAAATGTGCATTATTAGATGTCCTGCTGCATATACCACTGACGTGGCGCTATCCTTTGAAATTCATCAAAGGTTGTAAGTATATATATATTTTTTTCCGTTTGTAGAATATAGGTTATGTTATTTCGTAGTAATTTAATTACCTAAATGATTTGATGGCAAGATCGGCAAGATGGGAGAGGGGGGTGCATAAAGCAAAAATTTTAATTTATAGATGTACACATTACTTAGTCATATGAAGAAAAATATGATGGTTGGAAAAAAGCAGCGATATATAACATGTCATCTGCCTAAAATAATTAAAACTTTGTAAATTAACAAATATAAAAGGTTACTTATCAAGCTATTTTTATATCTACCTTCTTCCCCCCTCTTCTCTTATCCTCCCCGATATCTTGCTTTTTTCCCTCCGATTGGCAACTCGCTCTTCGCTTTTGTTTTTTGTTTACTTTCTTTTCAGTTCGTATCCCAGTCTGTGTATGGACTTCGACTGCTAAAGAAGATCGAAACATAGCTTGATAAGTAATCTTTTATGCGTTTTATTTTACAAATTTTTAATTCTTTTATCTTTTAAACACCAACTTTTTATGAGTGTTTTTTCTTATGTCATCTGCCTCTTTCAGTAATTCGAAGCTGGTGACTCCTTAGAATAATTCTTGTCACTTTTAAGGGCAAATCGATAAAGACCGTGGAAATGGAAAGGAATAAGAAAGAGGGGGGGGGGGTGAATAAATGATATTGCCAGTCACGTTTCTTATCCTAAAAGAATAAAATTCTGACAGCTTGAAAAAACCTTGAAGTTTATTTTATGTCCCAGTAGCTTAGTACGCACAGCTTGTCCATTTCAACTCTACAACCCCATCACACAGCTGAAAGCACGTATAAATGAACTCCAGCAAGTACGCATATAAAGAAAAACAGCAACGCAAAATAAAGCCATCTATAAACGAAATTTAACGATATCACTTTTATAGCATCCCACTCCTAAATGGGACGATAAATATAAAGCAGATATAATCAATCCATAAAATGTCTACACGCACCAAAACATCAAAAAGCCCGAAGTCCGCAGACTCCATAAAAAGAAATCAAGAACCGGCAATAACTTATATTTTTTCCTCGATATGTAAGCAGCCTCTAAACAAGATGCCTGCAGTGCATCTATCAACAGCTGGCCATATACTGGCGTTCTCACTTGACATGCAGCGTTACATCGTGCTCGCATTTGTAAAAACGTTGTTCCGAATAGAAAGGCTGCTTTTGGGATTAAAAAACCGGGAGGGAATATTAAATTACTATTAATACATTTTTTTTTTCCTCCCGGCCATCAATCAGACCGAAGTTTGCTAATTTTTTGGCGGCGTTGGCGCCAGTTTTATAGTGGGAAAAGTCATCGATCATTCGGATGTCAATGGAACTCTGCGGAAAATTTCATAGAAAAATAAGAGAAAAAGTCACAAAGTTTCGTAAAATGAATGTTCTTGTCTTTTTTTTTTCTCGTCCTGTTAAAAAAAGAATAGCGAGTTCAAATGCTTTACAATGCGTACGCGTACACCGCATGTAATTTCGCGTGCACGCACAGACAATGCACCCATTTTAAAGTGCTAAAAATTTCTTTTAACTTTAATAGCGGACCACTTTTCCTTGGCTCGTCTCTATACAAAGGAATTACGCCAGACTGCGAGGCAGGGTCGTAGCTAGAAAAATTTTTTAAAGAGTGTCCAAAGTTGGAAAATATAGGAATGTCTCACAAAAAGGCTTGACATCTAGTTAATAAAAATCCAAACTTTCGGGGGACACCCTGACCCGCTAGGCACCCCCCCCCTTCTCCTAGATGCGTCCCTGTTGCGAGACAATAAGAGACTTAGCGCGATCTTGAGCTTTTCCGGGACGAGAGCTAATAGCTAACTTGATCTGATCTCGTGGTCTTGTAAATAATTACGTCTGATTAATTTAATGGATGGAGCGTACCTTCTAAACCCAACATATTTTTTTCTCTCACTACACCACACAAGAGTGTTGAAGCTTCAATCACCATATCCCCGAAACTTTCAGGCTCACAATTTACTATTTATAGAAGTGTATTGAAGAGACTACTGCATGTGAACGTAAAACTTGAACTACACCCCCCCCCCGTCCCGCAAATTTTTACTACGACCTTACACACACTCTTAGAAATACCTACAAATCCACAATGATTTATCGTGTACCTATATGTTTACATTTTCGTGAAAGACCGCCGACCTACCTGGATTTACGATGTTTCATAATTTCTAAGCCCATACAATTACTGATAATCAAGTCTCGAGAACAGCCGGCATAAACAGCCAAGAAGTACACCCCCAGATTATTTTAAAATAAGTTTAATTAAGCATTTAATTAATACTTTTTCATACTTATAATTTTGCAGTTGAAGAATATATTTTAAAAAACTTCGAAATATTAAAATTTTTATTCCCCCCCCCCCCCCACGCATAAAACAAGTTTTTGCTGTTCCTTTGGCAACGTAACCTGATGAGAAAGATGGACATCATACAATTTCTCTCTCTCTCTTTTAAAAAATTTGTTTGTTCTTGTAACCTGCTAGAATTCAACATTGCTCTTTTGTACTTTTCCTTGCTTTGTTTAAATTTTCATTTACTTTCGGAAAAACTTTTACAGTTTTTAAAATAAGAATTCTAATTTTATGGTTTAATTAATATAATTTCAAGAGTGTAGCTGTATTTGTATAGTTTCGTGGAATCCTCCGAAAAGAAAGGAAGTGCGAACAGTAATGCACAAAAATATTTGAGTGTACTCACTAGCATGCAAATTTAAATCGTTAAGCAAGGTGTGCGACTCAGACTGACGGCAAAAATCTGATCATTTTTTACTCTGTCCATTATGTAATATTTTAGTACTGCGTTGCTGAAAATTTGAATTGCACTTCTTAAGTTTAATAATTTTGTCATTTTATCAAATCTATATTATTCCGAACTGTAATTCACAAAAATATTTCAGTGTACTCACTAGCATGCAAATTCAAGCAACGTGTGCGACTCAGACTGACGGCAAAAATCAAATCATTTTTTTAAATTCTGTCCATTATGTAATATTTTTTTACTGCATTGCTGAAAATTTTAATTGCACTTCTTACGTTTAACAGTTTTAAAATTTTATCAAATCTTTTTTGTTTCCATATATTTACGCATAATAATATACATATTTCCTTGTACAGAGCGATATGCATCATTTGAAAGCTTAACTTGCGCTTAATAAAACTCGCCAAACTTATTTTTTGTGTAAATGGTATAAGATGACGTAAGTGGGCCAGGGGTGGAAGTGGGAGACACCACCCCCCTTAAATTTCAGTATTTTTTCCATTATCGATGATCTGCTACATTGTTTTAATATGACATTCAGTGGCGTAGGCAGGAGGTTGGGGGTCAACCTCGCCCCCCCCCCAACCTTGCAGAAATTTTTTTAACATTAAGTCCATATATTTCATTTTTTACGTAAAGATTATGTCTATTTCGAATTTCTTTTTATTGTAGGCTAATGGTATAGCCTAGAAAAATTTAAGTTCACTTGTTTTTATTTCTCTACTTAAAATATTCAATATTTAGTGCTAGATCTAGATAAATTAGAGTCTTCATTTCATATTGTTTCATGTAACTACAAGCTTGAATAACATTTATGCATATTATTTTTCCTGTTCAAATATTTTATGACATAAAATAAAACAAAACTGAACTGCAAATGTGCTTAAATTTAAAACACAAATTATTAAAATAAACATTTAAAGTTAAAGGGATTTTTTGCTATTGAATTTGTTTTGAAAAAGAAGTTGATTCTAGAAAACCATTTCCCATTGAACAATGATAATTCCCCTCCTAGTATTAAGGGGAAAAAAATGTATCCACCTTATCCAATCGCCTACCCCAAATTCTACTATTCGCCCATTGATTAATATTCACTAGTGATCTAGTTACTCCACGAAAGTACAAGTGTACACAAGTGTAATAGTGAATAAAAGCAATAGTGGATTTGAGTACCTGTGTACTCAAGGCCTATTGGCCATCTTCAACTCTTAGCAACCAAATTTCGAAAAAAAAAAAATCGAATTTTTGTTTTTTTTCAAAAATATTAATTTATTTTTAAAAATTGTTCAAACTTGCGAAAAATTTTCTTTGCTCGCTTACGTAATAAAAAGAACCTATTTTTCAAGTTTCATGTTACTAACTCCAACAGTTTTTGGTGAGCGCGATAATAAATCATTCACTAAACAAACTCTCTTTGTATATTAATACAGATGTAAATATCTATATATTAAAAGGCATCATTTTTAGTAGAAGAATTTGTACTGTTTATAAATTTAATAACTATGTGAAAATTTTTCCAGAATTTGACAAGAGATTACGTATGTTCTAGCTTTTTTATTGTTTAAAGAGATACAGTAAATAGTTTTTAATAATAGGAGGTTTGGGAAAAAACTGCTAAACTAAGATCAATAAATTAAAATAAATAATGGAAACTTTCTGTAATGAAATTTCATTTAAGAACTCAACAGAGCAAAACTTTAACATGGATTTCAAATAATTTTTGTTGTAAAAGGTAAATTTGTTTAACACTAAGTAGGATGTCTTATTGAGGATGTGTGTTAATTTCAATTGGGAAAAAAAAATTATTCAATCAAAAATATGCCTTGATCACGTGGGTGCTCCACATGGCCGTAGGCAAAATGAACATTTGTATACCATACTGAACATTTTTATAACATACTGAACAATTTTGTATTATTTTAGTACTCATGTGCACCAGATTAACTCCTCTCTCTTTTAAAGTACTCATATAGGAGCTATGTTTAAATCTCTTAAATATAAGCTTCCAATAACACATTACAAGAATCAAAACTATGAGGATTTATTAATAGCGCAACGCCTAACTAATAGATGGTAGTGACCTTTGAATATTCAGAAAAGTAGAGAGTTCTCCCCCTAGTAGTCTCAATCTCCTTCTCTCAAAGAAAAATAATTAATACTTCTAAAACTTTCTAAATAGCGCTTAGCCCATAACCCATCCATTCTCAGTTATGTCACTGGAATTCATATCCCAAGATCAGAAACTTATATATGTAAATATATAGTGATTTATTATTATAACTTTGCGGGCATGCTAGAAAAAAAAATGTTTTGTTGAATTCAACAAAATTTTGAAGATTGAATAAAATATGGCTGGCTCAGTTCCGACCGAATAATTTTGTTAGTTTTTAACAAAATCTTTTGTTAAATTAACAAAATATTTCGCAGAATTAACAACAAAATTTGTCGATTTAAGGAAGAAAGAAATGTTTTGCTGAATTCAACAAAATTTTGAAGATTCAATAAAATTTGGCTGGCGCAGTTTCGACCGAATAATTTTGTTGGTTTTTAACAAAATGTTTGTTAAACTAACAAAATATTTTGCTGAATTAACAAAAATTTCATTGATTTAACGAAAATATTTCTTTGAAATAGAGCCAACCAAAATTTTGTTGAATCAACAAATCATTTTTTTTTTTTTTTTTTTTTTTTCCCAGTGTGATGACAATTTGACGGTCAGTGCGGTATTTCACGTATCTTAAATTGCGCTTACAAGTTTCATAGTTATTTTCGCTTTCATGTTAAGCCTTTGGCGACACTGAAACCCACTTTTGGTTATAACCAAGTTATAAATGTCTCAAACACCATAAAACACTGTTATGACTTTATATCTCTGATACTTTCTAAGCTAAAAAACAAAAAGCAAACCAGTTTTATCTGAGAGCGATGAAAACATGAACCACAGTAAATAAATTGTAAGCTGTCGCTATATATTTTTTTTTATAGAAAGACACCTCAATGAGTTAAATGCCATCTTGTCATTTTACAATGCTTATAACATTCCGAGGGAAAGAAAAAATAGCGATCGACAATGAAATATAAATAATCTTCCGACATTTTAACTTTATTTAGGGTTATTAGGCTATGGCAGTCGTAAGATCGTGAGAAAAGATTGGAGATGCGAATCATATATACACTTTATGTAGCTTTTTAAAGGGAAATATTCTGAAACTGTGCACTAACTCAAATAATTTTATCGGTAATGAAAAGTTAGCTTTAGAACGTGAGTGAAGTTAAAATGCAATTGCTATATTTTTTTTTGGACTTTCCTATTTGTGCGTTTTTAGGTAGGTGTGTTCTCATTTCTTAACACGTAGTATAACAGTTTGCTGTGAATAATTGGATAAAGGAATATTAATAATGAAAGTCTAGAGCTTTGATAATTTGACATTTATGCTTTTTATAGTTCAAACAATGTTAGTTTCAACGAGGGAAAAAAAACCTTAACACCTCTACACTTGAAACCTTATTTATCTTTGGCGTTTGTTTTTTGAAAAACCAACACTTGCCACTAGGTCCTTCAACACTTTCATTAAAAGGAAAAACATACTACGTTAGTGATTAAAAAACATTCAGAATGATGATCTGTAAACGGTATTATTCACTATTATATGAAGTTAAACCAATGCAAATTTCTAAACTCTACATAACTTATTTTTTATGAAAGTTTTCTAAAGTTGCTTGATTTATTTTACAAGAAATTCTTTGATTCAACTAATTTTTCACTACTCCATCACAACTGAATAATTTCTGTCACAATAATAATGATTATATGCAATTTATGCCATATAACAGTGCGTATAACTGTAAATGTTACTACGTTAAAACTCCTTAAAAAGTCTTCTTAAAAAGGCACCTCCCCTAGAAAGATGCCCCAAAAATCCATCGATTATTTTAACGAGTTAACTAAATTTCCATTGTTAGCATGTAAGAATAATTTTAAAAGTCGTATTTAGTAAAACTACTAACTTTTAGAGACAAAACATTTAATTGCATGTACCTTATACACCACAATAAAATTAAGAGATCTTTTTTTAAAAAAATAAGAGATATAACAAAATGAGTCATTCTCACACAATATTAAATATTATGTCCCTGGATTAAAAAAAAAAATGTGAGTTAAGCATGTCAGTCACAGATGTTTAAACTTTGCTTCAACAATGCTTTAGAAGCACTATACTGGGCATAAATTTGAAAAAAGTAAAATTTCGGTATTTAAAAAAAAATTAAAGTTGTAAATGTCATCATCGAGGTGTGTCCTCAGCTTCTGACTTTATTGTTCAAATCTTTATTTTAAAAAATAAAAGTTTTAAGGAAAATAACAATTATCTAGGTAATTCCTTTTTCTTAATATGTGTGGAGCTTTAGGCATTTTGGTAAGAAAAAACAATTAATAATGCTTATTTAAGGTTTGTCCCTAGTGGTAACTGCCATTCCAGGGGCGTAGCCAAGGGGGGGGGGGTTAGGGGGTCAAAACCCCCCCACATGAGGAATTTTTTACCATACAAAATTTATATTCTACACTCCCTTATCACACACATGCATACATATATGGGAGTTGCAGTAGTCGTAGCCTCCCCCATGAAAAATTTCTGGCTACGCCCCTGAATATATATATATATATAATTACAAATGAACTAATGATCACACGTATTATATCAATATAAATGCTCTTCTTATAATTAATATAATCACTGAAATATCTCTAGGCATATAATGCGAATAGTGAGCTATTTAAGTAGTTAGATGTATCCCTTTAAAATAACCCTAAAATATCTCATGTCAATATTTCTTCATTTTAATAATAATATTTAGTTTTTTAATTTCTCTCTTTTTTTTTTTTTTTTTTTTTTTTTTTTTTTTTGTTAATGTACTGTATATTATTTCTTTATTTTATAATCATTATTATTTTAATAACTCTTAATTTTTACTTCTTGTTCAAATCTTCTCCAATTTTTTCTGGCAACGAATTTTTTCCTCTTCAATTGGCAACAGCTCCATGTTCGAGCCATGTTTTCAGCTTAAGGCTCTTCGACGCTTCATCTTCATATTTTCTTCATATTTACTTTTTTTCTGGGTATGTCCTCTTGATTACTTTTTAGTAATTAACAGGATAGCCCCCCCGTAGTCACATATTTAGCTTTCTTTGAGCTACGTGGCTGCATTGAAATCCTGTTATTTTGTTTTTTTGTCGTGGTAGCAAGTATTCGGCTTATGGGGCCTGAAGAGTATAGTCGATGCTTGCTACCCATTGTTTTTACTCCATCCAATTCAATTTTAATTTTCTTTTTTACCATTGTTTGGGTTTCCATTTACTGGATATATCTAAATCTTTCTGATTTGCTTAAGATTTGGTGATCAGTGTATATATATATACTACGAAAACTGCTGTAGAATGATTTCTTGATTCGTAAGTTTAGCCTTTTTATTATTATATATTTATATATATATATATATATATATATATATATATATATATATATATTCTATATATATATATTTATATATATTCTATATATATATATTCTAATAGTTTTCCAGAACAGGACCAAATGTTCTTACAAGCCAACTATGTCTGTTTTAGTTTAAGTAAACGAATATTATTTTATGTTATTGGTTGTAGGATTTATAAAGAGCTTTGGGTCTATTTTTTTTTTCAAAGTAAATATTGCATTAGCTTTAAATTGTCATAATTTAGCCTTAAATAGGCTTAACACTAAAAAATATCATTACCAAGGCTTTCTGGAAACATGAAAATGATCTTTAAGTGCACAATTTTAAAGTAGGGGATAGTTTTAGACTTTTTTAAAAATGCATTACTATTCCTTGGTTAATATTGTGAGCATTTTACTACATGGGCTAATTTAGTCTTGTATAATTAAGTCATTAGTATGTTCACAAATGTCATATTGTTTATCATTACCATGTTTCAATGAAAAAAATTAAATATTGAATTAAAACCAGTAGTGTAGCCAGAATTATCGCTCGGTTGGAAAGTTTAAAGGGACAAGATATCAAAAAAGAAGGATTTTTTTTTGTTTTTTTTTTGTGTGTGTGTGTGTGAGTCTAGTCTGTCGCTCTAATTTCAGGAAATCCGAGTCCCTAAACCCCCATCCTTTGGCTACTCCACCGATTAATGCTATAATTAAGGCAGAAGATCTCTGCTGGTAATTTTCCCTATGATAGCAGACATAAATAACTGCATTAACATAAAGAAATTGGGAATTAAAATAAATATTTTTAATGTTTTTTTAAATCAAAATTGCACATTTCCTGAGAATGACCCAAATATAAATTCATAGTATGCTTTGTCCATGCGTTTTTAACTCTGTGATCAGGGATGCAAGTTACATTTGATGACATACAATTTCTTTAAAGACAGGTTCATTAATTAACTATTATTTATGCATCAAAACATAAATTCTTCCCAATTCAATTATTTTGAAAGGCAGGAGCGAAATAATGCAAATTTTGAAACAAAAGTATCTTCTTTAGAGATCTTTTAACTTTTTAAAAAAGACTTGCAGATTTCATTTAAAAAACGTGCATTTTAAGTAACAATAACAAGTAAATTTTACATACGATACAGCTAAATAAAACAAGTTTTCTATCTATCTATTTATACGTATATCTATATATATCTATCTGCATATGAATATAAAACTTTGAATAAATAATGCTTTTAATAAACTAGTTCTAAAAATGCTTACTGAAATACATTAAGTTTTAAAATAACGTTAGCGTTTTAGTATTTAAGTGAAATGTGAAACCGCATTAATACCGGGGTTTAATAAAATTGAAGTGTTTAAAACGGCATGAAATTCTTTTGAGCAGCTATATTCTATTACTTAAACAAAAAGGAAGGGTTTGTTGCTCTTTAAATCGCTGAGATAATTGCTGGCACTTGCAGGAAGAGTGGGAGCTAATTCTTCTATCTACCTCCTCTCGTATAATCATCATAAATCTAACTCCAAAATTTCCTCTCCTGCTTTGTGGCGCCATCTAATGGGAAGAATTAATTAGTTTAAATACTCCTCGATAGATGGCGCTGTAATACTGCTGCTTGGATTATCAGAGTTGCTCGTTTGTTTCTTTCCGCGAGCCATAAGTTCCATATAAAAAAAAGAACACACGCTGGCTTGAAAAGGCAGAAAAAGCATTCTTTCAAAATAAAAATAAACTTAGTCAATACAGTTTTATCTTTAAAATTGTTAATATTTTATGGGAGTTCTAAATTATTAGTACATTTTAGGAGAGGTTTTTTTTATGTAATGAATCCAAAAACATGTTTTAAATTATTGTGTTGATAAAATAAATAGCACAGCACACTTCATATTTAGCACGAGAAACTTAATAGAATACAAACTAAATGAATATAGTGAGCAAATAAGTTTGGATATCCAGGGGATAGAAGTATCGGTTTTATATGAATTTATAAGAAGAAAAAAAAATTAATTATAAAATGTATTGAAATAATACAATTTGTTATCTTTTCTCTCTCTTTTCGAAAAATCTTCAGAGCATTCATATGGTACTGTATGTAAATAGCAAGAACTAGTTACGTCATTTAAATTCCATCAAAATTTGTTTGTCATATTAAAATAATCATTTTGAAATTGTTATCCCCCCTCCCCCACTAAGCTGATGATTGATGAACTATGTACATAATTTACGATTTTTATTTTCTGTGCAGCATGCTTTTTAATGAATTTTACTGGATCAATTTTTTTTTTCAAATACAATCCTTCGAAGAAAGAAAGAAAAAGAAAAAAAACACCGAGAGCGAACTATTGAAGAAAAGGTCTTATGCAATTTATTACTTGTGCAAGCAGTTCAGATTGAGAAGAAAGCTGTACACATTTGAAATTTATTATTCTTTTAAATACACACACACACACTCACACACACATATATATTTTATATATATATATATACAGGCAGGCCCGAGCCTAGAGCGCCCGGAGTGTTTGGGGCCCCAAAACAAAATCCCAATTCATTTTTTCTTAATTTTATCTTTAACATATTTTTTATATAAACTTTCCTCAAGCAATATTTAAACAAGTGGCCAATCTGCTCGATGACTGGGTGGCATTTATAACCATGGGTTGAAAAAAGTTGTAAATTCATAGGTATTTTATGTGCAATTTGAATTTGTTTGCTAAATTTCATCATGAAAGCTAATAGACGACTGCCATTATCGGGGCGGGGGGGGGGGGGGACGCAGATTTTCGACAGCAGGGCACAGCCAGACAGTAATTTACCTTTGGAAATTTCACACTGCCTACATCAGTGTTGGAGAGTTTCCATCCCGAGTTGAGCCTATGATTCAGAATTTTCTAATTCGGGCCCTGTATACAGGGTGCCCCAAAGTAGCAACACGCTTTAATTCTTCATCTGTTAGAGATAAGTGGGCAATGTAAATTGAAAAAAATATTCAAAATAAATTCAAAAAATGTTCTTATCGTTAATTTTAAAAAAATTATATTTTTAAAATTTATATACGACCCCCGTACATAAAAATTCCCAATTAGCAAAATATATCTCATATACTAATGAGATGATGGACAAAATTTGAGAATTATATCCTAAAATAGTTTCAGAGATATGAAGATTCTGACTTAAACCACTTTTCAATGGCTCTCGAAGAAGAAAAATTCCGAATTAGAATGAACGCTTTTCAGGGATCGTATATAAATTACAACGGAAATAATTTTTTTTTCACTTTAGCGATAAATGTCTACGTTCAAACTCATGAATAGTCCCTGAAAATTTTTGTTTAAAATCTCTGAAACATTTTACGATGAAAAGCTGCAATTGTGCACATCACAACATTAGTGTATGGGGCACATTTTACTAACTAGGAATTGTTTTGTACGAGGATCTATAAAAATTTTAAAAGTTTAACTTTTTGAAAATTAACGACAAGAAATTTTTTAATAGTCTTTTTTCTACCTTATTGTGACCATTTTTTTTTTCCAATTTACATCGTCTACTTATCTCAAATTGTCTTATGGACAACTAACTACAGTACAACGACTATTGTGAATAAAATGAAATTTGGTAGCATGGGTAGTCGCATAGGTAGTCGAATTTTTTAAAAATTTTGATTAGATTTTGAGATTTTGCGAAAATCGTTTCAAACTTAATAATTCTTTGTCCGTGCATCACGTAATAACGAGTGATGTGAATAAAATTAAATTATCTGGGCATGACACCTGGTTACTTAACTTAAACTATAGGCATCTAATTTTTTTTAAATTTTGATTAGATTTTTAGATTTTGCGAAAATCTTTTCAAACTGTGTCAATATTTGTTCGCGCATCACTTAATAACGACTAAAGCGAATAAAATTATATTTGGTGATTGATAGGTGACTTAACGTAAACTATAGGTGGTGAAATTTTTTAAAATTTCGATTACATTTTGAGATTTTGCGAGAGAGAAAATTGATTCAAACTGCTTAAATTTTTGTACGCGCATCACGTAATAACTACTAAAACGAATGAAAGGAAATTTGGTGAAATGATATGTGGTCACTCAAATTATAGGAATCTAATTTTTTTTTTTTTTTTTTTCATTAGATTTTGAGATTTTGCGAAAATTCTTTCAAAATACCTACATATTTATTCGAGCATCACATAATAACGAGGAAAGTGAATAATATAAAATTTGATGACTTGGTAGGTAGTTGCTTAACTTAAACTATAGGCGTCGAATTTTAAAAATATTTTGATCAGATTTTGAGATTTTGTGAAAATCGTTATAAAACTCGTAAATTTTTGTTCCAGCGTAACGAAATAAAGACTGCAGGGAACGAAAGGAAATTTCATTACATGATAGCTGGTCATTCAACTTAAACTATAGACGTTGAAAATTTTCAAAAATTTTAAATTGAATTTTGAGATTTTGCGAAACTTATTTCAAAATGTGTAAATATTCGTTCGCACATAGCGTAACAATAGCTAAAGCAAATTGATATTAAGTGCAGGATAGATGGTCACTCAATTTGATTATAGGTGTTCAAATTTTTTAAAAAGTTTTAATTGGATTGAGATTTTGCGTGCGAAAATCGCTTCAAAATGTGTAAAAATTTGTTCTGTATCACGTATTAACGACTAAAATGTATGAAATGAAATTTGGTGACATGATACGTGGTCCCTCAATTTAAACTATAGGTGTCGAATTAAAAAAAAAAATGATTAGATTTTGAAATTTTGCAAAAAATTCTTCAAAATGTGAAAATATTTGTGGATTGCGTATAAACCACTAAAGCGAATGAAAAAAAAAATTCGTATCGTTACAGGTGGTCACTTAAACAATAGGCGTCAAAGTACTTTAAATATTTTTATAGATTTTGAGATGTGCGAAAACTCAGTACATGTTAGTTCCATTCCTGGAAAATGGCAATGGAATCTAATGAAATTTGGAATTATGTTGGAGGCAATCTAATTTAAACCATAAATGCAAAACTGTTTCAAATACACTCATGTCCATAAATTAAGGATAATGAAGTTCAGGCAAAGAAAGAGAAAGAAGCAAAACAAATTTGACTTATTTGTAAAGTCTATTTATTAAACAAAAAGTAAAGAGCAAAAAAGATGCTATATGTTTGACATAATTAATAAAAATTGCAAGTTTTACTCCCTTGACCAAATTTCAAAAAAGAACCTATTTACAAAAAACAGTATAACATGGTTAGTAGGATGGTTAATGCGGAGTATGTCTCCCGGACGATGCAATACAGGCCTGACAACGCCTAGGCATGCTGAGTATCAAATGATCAATCTGATCTTGGGGAATATTACACCACTCATCAAGCAATGCACTCCGAAGTTCCGGTAGACAGGTGGGAGGGGGTTGACGGGCTGCAATTCGTCGGCCAAGCATATCCCACACATGCTCTATTGGATTCAAGTCCGGTGAGTATGCTGGTCAATGCATACGGGTGATATCCTCCGATTGAAGGCATTCGTGCACAATGTTTGCACGGTGAGGACGGGCGTTGTCATCCATAAATATAAATTCAGCACCCATGGCGCCCCGAAACAAACGTACATGTTGTTCCAGAATGACATCCCGATAGATGTGGCCTGTCATCGTTACACTCTGAACATGCAGGTCAGTTCTGGAACCAAGAATAATTCCTCCCCAAACG
Source organism: Cheiracanthium punctorium (assembly GCA_038373885.1). Classification (NCBI taxonomy): domain Eukaryota; kingdom Metazoa; phylum Arthropoda; class Arachnida; order Araneae; family Cheiracanthiidae; genus Cheiracanthium; species Cheiracanthium punctorium. The sequence goes on from JAWZYV010002088.1 coordinate 300,520, forward strand.
AGCCATCCTGCACCACCGTAACGGTGTCTTTCAATGGTGTTCTCTTGGTGGTAACGGGTACCTGGCGCTCTCCAGATGAATGTCCGGCGAGAATCAGACTCCAAACTAAACCTGGACTCGTCGGAAAACATCACACAAGACCACTGTTGCGGTGTCCACAATGCATGCTCTCTACTCCAGGTTAATCGCAGGCGACAGTGAGTTGCGGTAAGTGGAACACATCTGACAGGCCTACGAGCATATAGACCAATGTGCCCTAAGCGTCTGTACACGGTCTGCCTTGAAACTGTCGTACCGGTAGCTGAAGAGAGCTAACGAGACAGGTCTGATGCTGTACTCCGTCTGTTTCTTTTGGCAGTAACTGCCAAATAGCGGTCCTCATTCGGCGTTGTAACTCGGGGGCGACCTGTGCTGTAACGTCTACTCACATTACCATCATCTTGGAATCGTTGCCAAAGCCTGGAGATGACACTCTGGGCGATTTCAAGTTCCTCGGATACTTCCAGCTGGGTACGTCCACATTCCAGTCGTCCGATAATTCTGCCACGTAAAACATCATCCAAATGCCCTTTGTGCCATAACTATGCGGTTTTTGCACTGAAAGGCTTTCACAGCGCTTGTGAACAATTTTACTTCTTCGCCACCATTCCTTATATACCCCTCTCTTACACTCTCGTCATTGTGACGTACCATCCATGCCATCTGGTGATTTCCTGTAATTTGCATATTCTTCTTCAAGATGTGTGTGATCATTCCACAGGTGAAATTTTTATTTTAGAGATCAGTTTCTGTGTGATTCTGAATTATCCTTAATTTATGGACATGAGTGTATTTCATAGATGATGGGATTTTGAGAAAACCTTATAAATGTTTGTTCTCGCATTCCTTAAAAATGGATTAAGGGAATACAATGAAGTTTAGCAACATGATCAGCAACGATTGTCGGAATTTTTTGAAGAATTTGAATGAATTTGAAAACTCTTTTGAAAATGCTTACTTGCTCTTTTTATCTTCTGAGAATTGTGCAAAATTTTTTTGAGGCATAATGCTAAAATACATACAGTGAATCAAACAAAATTTAGTTACAGGTTAGGACTTGACTTGAAAAGATCTTTCGACCAAAATAAAACTTTAATATTTAAAATAAAAAGAAACTCTATGTATCATTTTTTTTATTTTCTTATATGGAATCTTTTTACAATACGCAAAATTTGCAATTTTGCTTTATATTCTTTTGCCAATATACTAATTTCATTCTCTGTATGCCTACAATGTAAACAAAAATTCAGGCTTTTAGGAAATTTGCATTACGTACTAACCCGTCGAGAACGGGTACTTCAGCTAGTATATATATATATACAGTGGCGTAGCCATAAATTTTTCATGGGGGGGGGTTACGACTACTGCAACTCACATATATGCATACATGTGTGTGATAAAGCAGTGAAGAATATACATTTTGTATGGCAAAAAATTCCTCATGGGGGTATGACACCCCCTAACCCCCCCCTTGGCTACGCCCCTGTATATATATATATATATATATATATATATATATATGTATGTAATGTATAAAAAGGTAATTTGGGTTTTACTATAGTTTGGGTATTGTTCAAGCGGGTACTTTCACTGTAAGTTTTGCTTTCCTGTCACACTTGCCACGCGCGCTCTGGAGCTATGTTTTACTTATTTTGTTATTTGTCAGACATCAGGCCGTCGATTCTGAGTTCTTTAGAGTGTACACGTGTCCCCACGTCTTTTTAGCCCCGGATGCGGGTCATGTTGGTAAATGTGTGTGGTTCGATCAGAGATAAGAGAGAGGCGGAGTTATGTCTTCGCAAACCACGTGGTGTGGTAAGCGTAAATACTCCCGCACATCGAAAATCGAGAGATTTCTGCAACTGGAACTGCTTAATTAGTCCACGCTGATTTTTGTACCCGTCTCCCCTCTCCTCTTCTCACCCTATATTGTAACTTAAAGATGATGTTTAATAAACCATTTTACCTGCCTTAAATGTGGAGCTTTACTGAAATATCTGACGTCACACACACATATATATATATATATACTAGCTCTCATCATTTATCTTACACGGGTTGTACTCGTTTAAGTCCTAACCCAACGAACCTCCCCAAGTTCTCCAGAATTTTGACTTTCAGAAATTAATCAAAAACATCACATCTCTCTATTCTCATATTATTTTTTCCTCCTTATAAAAACTATCAAAACAGACAACAGTCAACTGTAAAGCGCTCACCGATCCAGCATGCGCCAGACAAATATAACATTATCTAAATTACGAATTATGTCATAAATTTGCCAACATTTTTACAAGCCTCGACTTTAATCAGGAAAACTGCTCGGAAGCAAGTCTTGAAAACTGAGCTACGAGCATAAATTAACCGTAATCTGTCGAAAGTGCTTCCAAGCAACTTCCAAGGAATAGAGAAAAAAAAAACTATGGCAATCGGGGAAGCGATGTTATTTTGGGCATCTAACTTCAGACTTGGGTGTTGTAGGCTCTGTTGCTGCCATATTACATCAGTCGACGGCAGCGCAAAATAAACGTTATCGCTTTCCCAACGGTGTTCAGTCATCGCTACGGGCTAAACGAGTCAACGCTGAGGCAACATGGGGTAAAATTTAGTGCTGGGGTCTTTCTTTTTTGCATGTTCGGCAGTTATGAAATGACTGGAAGGGTTCCAAAATAGCAGCGTTATTAGCATCCTATTATCATCAGAGTCTGTTGGTTCCGTTAGGTAAAATCCGAAAGAACCGTTTGGGTTCGATTTACACTAAGCATGACATCGAATGTATACTCTTCAAAATTCGATCGAAAATGAATAAACATTCCAACTTTTGGAATCGCTCAAAAAATATTTTTTTAAGTCTTAATGAATACAGCCCGCTTAATAAAATACATATTTTTGCTACGAAAAATTAGTCTAATGAGAATTATTCTAAAATGAACTGTCCCTCTGATAATTTAGTAGCCCACTGTAAGCCGTCAGAAAAGTTATGCTTTCTCTAAAATGTAAATTACGCCGAACCCGGTTAATGGAATAGCCCCGTTAATAGAATTTTTTTCTAATGAGCGGGATTTTCTATTATCCGGGATCATAATGGCAAATTACTATGGTTTGGTACAATAAAAATTTATTACATTAAGCGGGATATTCTTTTAACCGATACTCCATTAAGCTGGTTTGATTATATTTGTTAAAAAATGTGTAGCTCAACTGTACTCTTGTGGGTGACAAATTTCAACCATTCATAAAATGTCAAAATCTCAAATTTTGCAACTTAAATGTATATAAATTAATAAAGAATTAAAATTCAAAGACTAACTTGAAAGATTCCGAATACATAATAATATAAATAATCATTTGACGATTAAGTATAACAACGTACACTACTTAACTAGTTCTTGTTTATTTTATTAAATTCCTCCTTTAACGGTGCTTTCCAGTGAAAGCGATTTTGAATAAATTTGGGTTCGTAAAATTTGAAATTTAAAAAGCATACTTTATTTCATAATCACTCGATATTTCCATTGCATCACACGCTATGTGCTCTATTATCTTATTGCACTCCTTTAAAATTATTAGATAGTCCTAAGTTTTCAATATTCTTAATGTGATTGCTGCCGCTTCTAGTGCAATGCCGCCGTGAGGAAAACTCTTGAATGACAAAGCATAGGCTTTATAATACGCCTGTACTGTCTAGTTATGCACAATTTATTTTTGTTGTCTGAAGCAGTAACACACACTTTTTTTTTTCAGAACAATATGCTCGATTGTAACGTTTACAGCCTTGATGCCGATTCAATCGTAGCTATTTCTTTTTTCCAAAAGAAAAAAAAAAATCAAATAAAACCAGACTCCACACTATATATATAGCAAATTCGAACTACCAACTTTCACCTTGTGGCTTCGTTAAATTGGGAATTCGGCGTTATTTATAAGGGTAAGAGAGCCCTAACGCCGCTCTCTTTAACAAATCAACCTCCACTTGGCGAAACCATTTCCCGCTACGCCACTGGCTTGCAGCCTTTCCCTTCTCTCTCGAACCAAAAGATCGGCATTTTCTTTTCTTCTGCAAGTGTTACACGAGGGAACCATAAAGACGTCCAGGCGATACAATGAGTTAGCAAGCAACCGAATAAAACCGACATCCGATGGCCCGTAGAAACTGTCCCTCCGATTGGAATGGGCAGGGGTTGCCATGGAGACCAGAATAGCCTCAGACGATAAATTTCTCTTTGCATTCCCCCCCTTCTTTTATTTTTTTTTTTTCAAAGAACACGGTTGGCCGCAAGATTCCTTAGCCCATTTCTCACACGCCAAATTGGCATAACAATTTGCGTAGAATCGGACCCGCGGGAGGAAAAGACATTGCGGGATTTAGGGGCCCCATAGTTTTGGGGGCCCCTTACACGAGAATGGGCACTTTGATAGCCCTGTTGCCCCCCTGTTTTATGGCCCTACCGATTTCGCATTTACCCGGTCGCAGATATTTTCTCGGCCATGTCTCGCTAGTGTTTCAGGGTGTAGTCGGAATAAATTGACCGTGTTGTTTCGCCATTTTTTTTTCTTCTTTTCTTTTTTGAATTCTTATTCGAGCTTCTTCTATTTTCTTTTTTTCCTGCATTTATTTATTCAGGAAAGGCGTGGATGCGTTTTTATGGTGTGGGCAGTATAATACTTTTTTCTCTCTCCCCCCCCCCACCCCCCACACACACGCACACATTTCGAGCTGTTTTCCTCTGGAATATCCCTTTGTTGCAAAACCATTTCTGTTCCAGCCTACATTATTTTAGGGTTAAACAGAGGTACTTCCTTCGCTTAATGTTTTTCGCCCCGGCATATTCGCGTTATTTATTTGACAGCATCGAGATGGTGTAACTGCGAGCTGGCGTTAAACGATTTATCGATTCAAGAACATGCAGGTATATTGAGGGAAGTATTCTCTCCATTAGTATTTTTAATTAATAGTATTGTGAATTTTACGCGTGAAAAATTAATTGCTTCTCACCAGCGTTCCGTACGTGTATTGCTTGGTAAAAAGTGATCTTTCGAACGAACAATGACGGGTTTTATGGGAGTTAAACAAAATTTCCTCTTCAAGGAAGCAGTGAGCTTCGACAAAGTATTCTATTTCCGGAGGAAAAAATAATTCTCTCGAATTTTCATTAACCGTCGTACGAAATTATATCGCAACTAGCGCATTACGATTAGCACCAGGGTTCGAATCCTGACTTTGTTGTTAAGTCTTCATCTCTTGGATCCTTCTTTTGAGAAGAAAGGTTTTAAAAAACATAATCGTACATAAAACTACCTAAATCTAGATACAGTGCAACCTCCCAAGTTGGACACCCCCATAAATTGGACGCTTTTCTATGTTGAACTCTTTTCTGGGAACGGAACATGTTCTCAGTATAGAATTGTATCTCTATAAGTTGGACACCACTGAAAACTGGACACTTTTTGAAGGAACCGCAGGTGTCCAACTTACGGAAATTTCACTGTATAAAGTGAAAAGATATGGCTTCTGTTGTTTACCAAGTGTCATGTTTTCATATGTCGATACCTCCAAGGACAAAAATTCCTTTACACGATAGTAACCAACATCTCTCGAGGTGCATGCCTTATTTATATATCGGAAGAAGGGCAGCTCATAATATTAAATGTATCTATACAGTAGAATCCCATCTCGTCCGCTCTTGGGTATGGTCCGTCACTCCGTTTGACCCGGCCGGGGTCGAGCCGAGCTTTGTCTCGGCTCGTCGTTGGCTCACTACTCACATTACATAGATATGCACAGTAAATACATAAATTTTTGCTCTTCTCTAATAATAATAACAGTTTTTGTGCGATTTATTGCACTGCTTTTATCGTAGATAACAATGCATACGGTCCTTTTTAGGGATGGATGCGTGACGATTCTTTGCGAGACGAGACGAGATTTACAGTTTTTTGCGAGACGAAGCAATCATTTTTAACATTACGATGCAGGAGTTTTGCTAGACGAGAAAAAGCTTTTAGGCTGTTTTGTGAGACGCCTACTTTCCGTTTCGCGTCGATCCCTAGTCATTTTTGAGCTCAGAAATTGTTTATTTTACTGTAAATGCGTGTGTTTTTTGTATTTTCTAAAAATCCGTCCCTTGTTGCGTTCGGATTATACCCCCAGTCCCAAAGGTGACAGATTAGAGGGTTTCTACTGCAATATAAAATATAAACGTACCCTAGTGCATGCTATTCGGATGACAGGAATTAAAGTTGCACGCTTATTAATGAACGAATGAGACAACATTCCGGAAAATTGTATTGGAATATTTATATTCATTAGTCAACTATATCAGACGTTAATCTTTTATCTACTGACGGTACATACATGTGCCGTAAAAATAACGCTGTTTTTAAAAGAATTTACTTGATTAATTGTAACATTTTTTTTTAGAAAATTCACTAACAAATATTTCATTTAACCAGCTTACATCACAACTGCATGTTCTATTAAAGAAAGACTGTCTTAAGTTAATGTCTTTTGCAGTTTCTAATCATGTCAAGGAACGAAAAAGAATATGAGCATTAGTTAATTTTCAGACGCTGGTTTCATGATTTAAGGATTAAGTTTAAGCAGTGGCGTAGCCAGAAATTTTTCATGGGGGGGGGTTACGACTACTACAACTCATATATATGTATACGTGTGTGTGATAATGAAGTGAAAAATATACATTTTGTATGGCAAAAAATTCCTCATGGGGGTATGACCCCCCCCCCCTTTGGCTAAGTCCCTGATGTGGAGGTTACGACTACTACAACTCACATATATGTATACGTGAGTGTAATAAGAGAGAGAAGAATATACATTTTGTATGGCAAAAATTCCTCATGAGGGAAGGGGTTTCGACCCCCCTAGCCTACGCTCCTGGGTTTGAATCATAACAGGGTCATTAAAAGTATTACCTGATTTCTTCAGTTTTGTGTGTGCTATAATCTTTTGAAAAACACTCATTAATTGCTTATGAAACAGTCATCAGACGTGTAGATAGTGTTTATTATTTTTTTTTCTAAATTTTCTTTTATATTACATTAATCATATTGGTCATTCACTGTCTAACTAAAACAAGAGAAAAAAACACAGTTTCTCGTTGATATTTTTGACTATTCTTAATTTGGTTCTAAAGGGTTAACGCATGCAGTTTGTTGCTAAGATGCCTCACCAGAATTCATAAATAAAAACTAAGTTATACATGCGCAAAAGTAAGTTATTTTAATTAGCCCTACATCAGTCTTTTTAAACAAAAGAAGCAACTTTTTTAATACTTCATTATATTTTGACAAATAATTATACCTAGCAGTAAAAAATATTTTTATTAAATATATATAATATATATATATATATATATATATATATATATATATATATATATATATATATATATATATATATATATATATAAAATAGTAAAATGGCTAAACTTACGAATCAAGGACATTCTACAGCAATTTCGTAGTATACATATACAATGAACACAAAATCGTATCCAAAACAGGAATGAGTAGATATATCCAGTAAACAGAAATCCAAACAATGGTAAGAAAGAAAATTAAAATGGAATTGGATGGAGTAAAACAATGCGTAGCAAGCATAGGCTATACTCGTCAGGCCCCACGAACCGAATACTTACTACCAAGATTTAAAAAAAACAAAAAACAGGATTTCAATGTAGTTACCTAGCTCAAAGAAAGCTAAATATGTAACTCCGGGGGGGGGGTATCCTGTTAAAAAGAATTATGTAGGCATATCCAGTTAAAAAGTAACTATGAAGACAAAATTGCAGATGAAGACACCAAAAGCATTAAGTTTGAAAACATGGCTCAACCATGGAGCTGTTGCCAATTGAAGAGGAAAAAATATACGTTGCCAGAATAATTATAGAAAAGTTGAACGAAAAGTAAGAGTTAATAAATAATAATAATAATAATAAAATAAAGAAATTAAATTAGAGTAAATTAAAACAATCTGATAAAAATTAAAAGTTAAATAAATAAATAAAAGAGTAAATTAAAATAAACTATAAATATTAATATTAATAAGAAGAAATATTACCATGAGATATATTAGGGTTATAATATTTTAAAGGGATACATCTAACTACTTAAATAGCTCACTATTCGCATTATATGCCTAGTGATATTTCATAGATTATATTAATTAAAAGAGCATTTAAATGATACCTGTGATCATTAGTTCATTTGTACATTTTTTTAAACTATAAACAAGTACAAATGTAAACTCATAGTATTGTTTTTTTTTTTTCAATAAAACATGTACTAAAAAGCCAGAATTTTATCGAACTTATATATATATATATATATATATATATATATATACATACATATACATATATATATACAGTGGCGCACTCAGGATTTTGGTTTAGGGGGGGCTGGGGATACAAATACTGCCAAACTCGGTTATAAGTGACCTCGATTATAGCTATAACTCCATTATAACTTCAAAATATTCGTTACCACTTGCCCATAGAACACAGGCCCAATCTTTTCATAGTCTTTTTTTCAACCGATATTTATGCACTAACTGTAAGTATTTATTTAAAAACCAACATTCCCCCACTTTTAATTAATCCCCCTCCCCCACAAAAAAATTAGAAATAATTTGAAGGCAATTTTTTAAGGTAAAATATTATAATTCATTAGTGACAATTTTCAAAGTTTTTCACATCTAACACTCCAGGTTTAGGGGGGGGGCTTTAGCCCCCATAGCCCCCTCCGTGGGTGCGCCCATGTATATATATATATATAACAAGTAAAACACAAAACATACTACAAATAAGACATATGTCGCAAAAAAAATATAACAGCTATTAGCAAGAATTAGAAACCAGAATTTGAAGCCAAATAAAATGCAAGAATTATTGTGATAATATAATGGAACGGAAATTATAACCACTGTCACCATCTTCAGGGGCTACAAACAGTGGAATATAATTTACAGCAAACCAAATAGTAGGGTTTCGGTTGTGTGGCATATCAGAAGAGATATTAACTCCACACATCTGGGCCCTACCCTACTATATAAAGGAAAGAAGAAATCAAAAAGATAACAAAAATTAGAAATAGGAATATAATTTTACATACCAGACCTTGAGCACATGTAAATTTCATTTGAACAATTGATATGTGTTGCCAATGTTAAGAATTGTAAAAAGTGAAAAATGGTGTTGCCACTAAATAAAAGTGTAAAAGTGGAAAGAAGAAAGTATAGGAGTTGCCAAATACTAAAAGGTAATATTATTAAATTTTAAGAATATCCAGGTATATTAATATAATAAATATATATTGAATAATAATAAATTAAAATGATTGAATAAAATAAATAGTATAGCAATATTAAATATAACATATTGTTTAAAAAATATAATGAATATTATTATTGACAAAGTATGTATAATAAGTTATTGTATGACAGAAGATTAATCTAGTAAATAAGAAAAAAATAAAAAATAATGTTTAGGACAGAATAATCACAATATAGGAACCCCGTTTTTTTTTTTTTTTTTTTCCCTCCAGATATATATATGCATGCATATACACATCCAAATTGTTTTTAAACATATTACTTTATATATATATATATATATAGTCATTCGTTTATACGACAAGAACTAGTAGTAATGTAACATTTTCTCCTTTTTCGAATCAGTGAGTGAATAATTCTTTAAATGGTTAATATATTTCCGGATAATCAAGAATTAACTATTTTTAAAAGGTTATAGCAATTTGTAACACAACAAAAGTTAAATGATAAAGCCAATTTATACTTCAGAGTAATGAACTCTCATAGTGTTTTGTTCATTTAAAAGAAGAAGTTCAAAGAAGATTAGCAGTCTTCCAAAAAAAAAAAATAAATAAATATTCGTAGGCTGGGGGAGAAAAACAAAGCAAGACAATTATAATTTGAGATAATTTTTGAGGCAAATCTGAGCGTTCTGTAATTTTAAAAACCATGCATGAAATATAAGAGAAATTGCATTTCGAACATTCATGAGAACTGCGAGGGGGTAAGCAAAAAGTAATTAAGTTCGAAATGCTTTATCCATGCATTCGACAATGGATTCAAAAACACAGGTTAGAAGAAGAAGAAGTGTTCGGGAAGGGGGGGGGGGACTATCTTCTGTCTCTACTGAGCTATAGCTTTTCCTGCAGTAAAGCTTGTGGTTTTCTGTATTATCCTTTAAATTATATTCTTCCACCATTTATTTTTTTACTTCTTATGAATAGCGAACTCACACGGCGTTTAAATGGCGTAAGCGAATATTCTATTTTCTTTTCTTTCTTGTTCCACCAAGATAGTATGCATAATAATAATTATTATTTTTTATGTGTGGCTGTTCTATTAACAACACTGTCTGAGCAGTTCAACGGCGAGCATCTCTGTTGAAGAAAATAAATGAGTTAGTTTTCCGCTCGCTTACACCGAGTCCCCCTAATGTATATAATTGAAATTGTACCTGTTTTCAGAGAAGCTGAACAATGAACAGAGTTGAAGAAATTGGTTTTTGTGTCTGTCCTTCCTGTAACTGTAGTAAATTTGAATTGCAATTAATGTACGTATGTTATTGCTGTAACCTTATTGAAAAGGGTTTGCATAGTAATAATAATAATAATAATAATAATAAATTATTAGCAATTAGAATTATTTTCATTGTTTGAGTATTATAATTTTGTTTTTAGCTCTAGAATGCTATTAACTTAATACTTCATAAGTTTGTCCATAATTTTGCTGAGAGTAATTTTTAATTTTCAAAATGTATTTTTAAATCGTGTTTTTAATTCTGTCATTTTAATCAATTAATTTATTATTTTTAATATCTTCTAGATACCCGGATGCATTTCCGCCGACATGAATTATGAAAATAGAATTAGTTGAGGAGGTATTAATAGACATGAAACTGAAAAATAAGTGCTATCATGCTTCCCAAGTTTTGGTGAATTTTAACAGCACAACATTACTTAAGCTCTTATGTCTAAGCAAAGAACAAAAATGCCACTCACAGAAAATCAAATAAATAAATTAATAAAAATTTATGATCATGAATTTATTTCTCTGATTTAATCAAAATATTGGTTGCATGTGAATAGAGAGCAGTATCCCAGGAACAAATTGCTTTAAATAAATTAACATGAATCGTGATAGGCTGACACATGGATTATGATACGTTTCTACCATTATAATGAATATTTCAAATCTGTAAGTACTTCAAATAAATAATAAATAAATAAATAAATAAAAAAAATCTGAAACACTTTTATATTTTAAACTTGCACAATAGTGCTATATACAAAAAGCGTATCTTAGTCCACGAGCCTGCCCTATTTGCCTTCCTTCCTTCATAACGATGGAAAGTGCATTGCTGTCCATGCGTTGGACCTATGTGTGTTTCTTGCGTCATTACATTTGAAAGTGCATCACTGTCTATGCATTGGCCGTATTTGTCTTCTTGCTTCATTAAGTTTGAACGTACATAATTATTCATGCGGCAGCACTATTTGTTTTCTTGTTTCATTACATTGGAAAATATATTATAATCCAGGTCTCCTCTCTAATTGCCTTCCTTGTCCCATAATGTTTAAAAGAGTACCATAATCCGAGAGTGTGCCCTATTTGTCCTCTGTGTTCTACAAAACACTTCTTTGGACTTGAAATCTGTATTAAAATCACCTACTAAAACGGTTTTGCAATATTCTAACTATACTTCCATCTTTATAAAATATAAAAATGCTGTTTGGAAAGTTCATCATAATCCATGAGTGTGCGTATTTGTCTTTTTTGTTCCATTAAACACTCGCCTACTAAAACTGTTTCAAAATCTTCGTCAGGAACATTCTAAATATAATTCGCCTTTACATTAAACAGTAAGGTTTTGGAATTTCCCGCCAAATATAGAAGATATCACCAAACTGGGTTCAGTTTTGGGGATTTCTTTTTTGGCGACATACATGGCGACAAGTCGCCGAAGATGGAAAATTTTGACACCTTTTCACGTATTACTACCTCGCGAATACCTGGCATATACTTCCACCATTATAAAATATAAAAATACTGTTTGGAAAATTCATTATAATCCATGAGTATGCCATATTTGTCTTTCTTGTTCCATGAAACACTCGCCTACTAAAACTGTTTCATAATCTTCGTCAGGACCATTCCAACTATACATCAACTTTACATTAAACAGCAAGGTTTGGGAATTTCTCGCCAAATATAGAAGATATCGCCAAACTGGGTTCAGTTTTGGGGGCTTTTTTTTTTTTTTTTTTTTTTTTTTTTGGCGATATACATGGTGATAAGTCACCGAAGATGGAAAATTTCGGCATCTTTTCACGTACTACCTAGCGGATACCTGGCAACCCTTGAAAAGTGATACACCGTTTCCCCAAGTAGGAAAAAATCCTTGTCTGAAATTATTAGTACTCAAGTAGTAAAAAAATATTAACGCAGTGAAACTTCTTTAGTTGGACACAACCACAAGACACCTCACGGACTGAAATGAGACTTTACATTAAACAGCAAGGTTTGGGAATGTCTCTCCAAATATAGAAGATATCGCCAAACTGGGTTCAGTTTTGGGGACTATTTTTTTTTTTGTTTTTGGCCTTTAGTTGGACACTTTTTGAGGAAACCGCAGGTGTCCAACTTACGGAGGTTTCACTTTTTTATTTTTATTTTTCTTTCTTTCTTTTTTTAAATTTATTAAGTTCTTTGGGCAGTCATTCTTTTACAGCAATCTCCCTCAACACGCATCAAGTGACAAAATAGATTGGTTTATTTGAATAATAATAATTATTATTACTATTACTAGCCGCCTCTAGCGACCAGTTGCAGAGCTTGATTATGACCAACAAGGGCCCCGCGCATTGCTGAATTTGGGTCCCCCCATTAGGGAATGCAATCCCGATCCCGCGGGAACGGGATCCTGCGGGATCCCGCATAAATGTTTGCGGGACTAGTCCCGCGAGATTACGATCCTAATCCCGCGGGATTGACACTGAGAAATATTTTTTTTTTTATTACTGTTTCACGCTGCTTTCCCAATCAACAAACCGAAAAATTTTGCATATTTATGTCTCTCATCTAACAATAAACGAATCAATAATTACAAATTTTAATTTAAAGTTTTATTTTTTAACTCATCTTCCAATGGAAGTCTGAATCGAACATCTAAATCTAAACATGGTAATATAAATTTTTCGTAAAGTTCCCATTCTCCAAATGAACTGAAATATTTCATACTACGAATTAATTATAAAAAGGTTTTATTTTAGTTTTTAATTTTTTTTTTATAATTCACGTTTTTAATTATTTTACTAAAATTAAATCTAGACTAGGAAATGGTTCATTGGATTTGTTCGATTTTGTAAGTTATTTTTTCAGCAACTAAGAAAATAACGTAAGTATGTTAATATATCTATAAATTGTACAGTCCTCATTTTTAGCAACTAACATCAGACATAACTTAGTACATTATTCGTAATATCATGATTATAATTTTCATATTTCTAAGTTATTGTATTAATTATCTCATAAGATTAATTATTATTATTAAACTTAAACTTCATAGTGCTTAAAATCTTACTTTTTTCTACTTTTCTCTGTTGAAATGAAGTCCTATTTAAATAAAATGCCAATCCCGCGGGATCAATGAATCTCAATCCCGAAATCCCGCAGGACGAAAAACAGTGCGGGATTGCATTCCCTACCCCCCATCTATGAAATTTGTTTTATTTTTCATAAAATTTTGATATAAAAAAGAATATTTCAAAACAACATTCGAAATTTGGAGGCCTTTCGAGCCGGGGGTACTGGGCAAAGTCCCGATTGCCCATGCGATAATAAGGCCCTGACCAGTTGGTTCGCCATCTTAATAAATCTTGTGTTTCTCACCGGCTTCCTTGACACTGAAATACCTCAGATTCTGAATGGAATTTAAAATTAAGAAGGTTACAAACAGGAGCGACCTTAGGGTAAGTGGCGCCCCCTGCTAACGTAAAAGACGCTTGCTTACCGTGTCGGGCCACCCCTGGTTACAAAAATAAGATGGCTTAATGATAATACAAAAAGACACAAATTATTTTCATCCTATATTAATTATGAAGATCTTCTAGCTATATCGGCCGTTATCAAAAACGGAAAGAAGAAAAAAAAAAAGTAAGAAAAAATGAAACACTTGCAGATTTTAAGTATATTAAAATCTGAGTGTGATTAAACAAAATTAAAATTGATCTTGCTAATCATAACATTCTTTTTCTGGATAACATAAATGATTTTAAATATTAGAAATAGAAGGGGAAGAAGACGCGCAGAAAAATGCATAATTCGAACTGAATGAAAGTTTCAAAAACTCAGTTTTTGTTTGTTTGTTTGTGTAACATGTATTTCGGATTTGTGTGCTTGGCACTGAATCCGATTATAAATCCACGTCAGAAAGAAAACTTATTCAGGTGATTTCATCTATTAAAAACTGCGTATTCTATAAATTTGCGCCATCTGTCGACGGCTTTGTAAAAAAAGCTCAATTGTATTCTTTTTTTTTGGGGGGGGGGGATAAAAAATAGTTTTTTATTATATTATAGGAACAGTGTTTTTTTTTCGGTCGTTTAAAAGTAGCCTGTTTTTTAATCCAGGACTTTAACTGTCTTTATTCAGAATTGCATCCAAATCCGTGAAACCGTTTCAGCGTGATAGAGTAACAAACATACATACAAACGTTGACATTTATAATATTAGTAAGATTATATTTTTAAAATCGCTCTCTTTTCTTTTCTTTTTATTTTGACCTTGAAAGTGCAATATTATTGGATTCATTATTTAGTTTCTTTTTAAAACATTGTTACTCAATAAAAATCTTTAACTTTGAAATCATTTATTTATTAAAAAAGATAATAAAATGAAAGCAAAATTAAAATGGTAAAAAAAAATAATTTGAAATTGGTAAGTCATACAACGATTGCTATACAAAAATAAATAAATAAATAAATAAATAAATAAATATAAAATAAAAAAATATGCTGGATTTTTACTTTAATCAAATTCCTGAGGCTATAATGGTCAAGTCAAAATGTATTACGAGATCCTGACATTTCACAGTGGTGTGTAACTTTTCGTACATATAAAACAAGGAAAATCCATAACGGTTTCTAAACCAATAAAAAGTTATTACAACCATATGATATCATAATAGCGGCTAATGATACAAGACTGAAAATCAGGGGCGTAGTCTGGAGGATTCTGATATCGGAATATCAAACTCCCCTCAGGGCCTTATTATCGCATGGGCTAATCGGGACGTTGCCCAGGGCCCCTGGCTCGAAGGCCCCCCCGATTTCAAACATTGTTCTGAAAAATATTCTTTATATCAAAATTTTATGAATTTTTTTTCATAGATGCTCAAATTCATCAATGCCCGGGCATAATCAGGCTCTGACTCCCCTACCCGCGAATTATTAAATAATTAATTTATTTAATTAAATTAAAAAAGAATTACCAATATGAGCTTACAGGTTTTTGCAGCAATTTCTAAATTTTGTTGACCTGAAGTCTAAATTTGTTTATTTATACAAGCAAATATTTTAGATTACCACTGCCCCCCCCCTCCCCCAAAGAAAGGGGGTCTGGAAGTCCCTGGTTACATCCTTGTCTAAAACAGCAATACATTTTGCAAAGTAATTTTAATCTGGTTTTACAGTTTTTAACTTACGTGCCACCATGAATGAATTTTTTTTTTTTTTGTTGTTCATTCTTGATTCATTCTGCAGCTTTCAGCAAAAAATTACTTTTATGAAAACTAGTAATATCAAGTGGCAACACTATTGCATATGAAATTCGCAATGACATTACTTTAATGTTAAAAACTCAAATTTAGAAAAGCAATTCCATTTCATGGCTTTTTTTTTTTTTTTAAATCCTCATTAAGCGTTATAAATTTACAGAAATAATGTTGAAAACCGCTTATTTGCAATAACCTAAATAACATTAACAAAGTAATCTTCAGTCACCCAGTTTCCGATCGCGGCAACATTGCTGCCTCACCATTGTTTTACTTAAGTTCAATTTAGTTTCGAAAGTATATAAACCTACAGATATAATGTTGAAAATCCCTTGACTGCTATAATTCATGCATCAGAGAGGAGACGACTTCGCAAAACTTTTGTGGGGTGCTCAAGAGATAATAGTTTTTTTTTTTTTTTTTTTTTTTTTTTGGGGGGGGGGGGGGGGAGAGGAGGGGATGATATAGACATGAAATTTTAGAAAAATCTCCGCACATGATATTTCCTCCAATAGCTTTACAGTTTTTAATACTCAAACGCAAGCAGAAACTTTCATAAAATATAAATTAACATTTTTTGGAATTTAAATGACTTGCTCTGAATTACAACATTCACTGAAAAAAATTAATTACTGTACAACGTGTGGGTAAACGTAACGCCAAATGTGCGGTGTGCCAACGCCAACGCCGGTATAATCAAAGCATGGTTAACATTAAGTAATCCACAAGAAAACACAGGTTTGCAGAGAATGCGGGCAGACAGGCGCGTAGCCAGGAAAATTTTTCGGGGGGGGATATGCGCCTGGAAAATATTTCGGGGGGGGGGGATATATCCCGATATCTCCCCCCCTGGCTACGCCCCTGCGGGCAGATATAGACATTTAAAATACTAGGCACAAATCAAATCAAGCAAATTTTAAATTGAGCATAGAGTACTTTTTCAACACATGACGCAGATCAGGGGTGTAGCCAGGGGGGGGGATATCGGGATATATCCCCCCCCCGAAATTTTTGGATTAGTGATGAAATTCCGTCTATTTATGCAGATATAAGTTCATATCCCCCCCCCCCCGAAAAATTTTCCTGGCTACGCGCCTGACGCAGATATGTCAAGTTATGCAAGCTCTGTATTAAAAATGTAAAATTGGAGATTTTTACAATTTTTCAATAAACAAACAAATGCCCAAATAGGGAGAAAAAGTCGAGCTTTAAATCAATTGGCTTTTGCAAGTAAATCAATGCTTCTAAAAATGTGATTGGCAGTTAAGTCGTGTGGAAAATTTAATTAAAAAAAAAAAATCTGTAGTTAGTTTTACAAATATTTTCTTTTTTTTTTATGTGTGGAAATGTGTTAAATGTGAAACAGAAGAAAAAAAAAGAGACCTTTTTGGAGATTTGTTTCCTTCAGTGAAGAGCTACTGTGAAATTTTGAGAAAAAAAAAATTGAAAAGAGTATGAAGATTTCTATATTTTGTCGTTATTATAAATTGAGCCAATAAGTAATAGATGTTCAAAATCTACGGATGCACCAATGAGATATGCAAAGAAAAAAATGCAGACAGAAAGACAGAGAAAGAATGATGCAGACTAAGAAAACGAAGCTGGTGGAATGTGCTAACAAACTGGTGATTAATATGAATTTGAGAGTAACAGAAAAAGCCAGAAAAAAAGTTCTCAGTGAAAACTTTAAATATGTAAGATACGATGAAAGAGATCTTTTAAAAGCCTTTTCACCGTCACTTTTATGACGGTAACATTTTTATTTAAAAAAAAACATTTTACAGAAAAAAGAGCACTCTATGCTTTTTATTATTTGTTGAATGTTGAATTTTCACACAATAAAAATTACAAAAGGTAAGCTCTACAGCAAGCGTTTCAATTAAGCATATTTACAAAAAAAAAAAAAAATATTATTAAAAAAACTCGTTTGACAACAACGTATAATAAAATTAATTCGCGAAACCATTAAAAAATCGTGACAAATCGACACAGATGGAAGGGGGGGAGGGAGGTAAAGAAAGAGAGGAGAGAGATGACGAGAACGCTGACTAAACCCCCCCCCCCTCTAATTTTTTCTCTCACAAACCCCCTCCTTGCTTTAACAGATGTGAACAGGAGCTAGCACCCTTCCTGAACAACCGTATCTATAAGCCGCGCGTTAAGGGGCGGCCGCCCCCCCCCCCTTTTACAGAAAGGATACATGCTATACATAAGACTACACGTAGAGAGGGTAGAGAGAGAGAAAGGGGGGGGTGGTGGTGCGGGGGAGTGGTGGATTAAACCATCCGGTATCATCGGGGGTTGCACGAGTCGGACACCACCGCAAAACTCCGTGCTACTACACATTCATACTCATTTGTCCGCAAGGGGAAAAACAGAAAACTCTTCGAGGTGGGCGGAGCTCGAGGATCCCGTAACAAACTCGCGCATTGGCCGCACCCGCCTTCAATCAAGTCCTCCCCGGGCGAATGGGCCGCGGGAGCAGTGCGGAAGAACGCCCGGTTGGTCGGGCGGCCGTCTTTGTGACGTTCCAGGCGTCCACCCGCGTCAGTCGGAGGCGGAGTCTGCGAGCATCGCGGCCGGCAGCTCCAGGATCCTGCCGCACAGTCGAGCCTTGGAGAAATAAAGCTACGCACACGCGGCCGCTGACGGACGGGGTCTGTTGTTTGTTTGTTTTCATCTCGACAATTTCTCGACACGTTGTGTTTTATTGTTTTTGCCTCCAGTCGCCGAGTCGACCGTCTCCCATCAAGCGACTTGACACCGCCGGCTGTTGGCGATCGGAAGGACATCGTCTCTGACTTTTGCTGCCGAAGTTCCCGATTTGTTTTTTGAGTTTGCTGCGGACACACACCGCCGTCGTCGATAATAGACTGGCTGACTGCGTGCTGTCGGTCGACCAGAACACTCGTTGTTGACGATTTGGTACTTTTTAAAAAAAAAAGTTTATTTATGCATGTAAAAACACTGATGGATTTTTTCGCGAGCGGCACCATCGGACTGCCATCTGCATGAGTGTCTCCTCCTGCTGAAAATGTCATGTCCGCAATTTGGTTATAACGGATCATCTACTACGACGCAGGTAAGGGGATTTTTAACATTCTTCCTTGCACGTGACTTTGACATAAATTTCGGCTTGATGACTACTTTAGATTTTTTGTACAAACATCCTGTTGCTTCTTCAACTTTTAACTTTCACCCTTCAATATGAATATGGGTAACCTTTTATCAAAATCACCATCAGAACATATTTAATTACCAGCAAATGTTTTTGTGTGTTTGAGCTGTATTAATAAATTTTTATAAGGATCAAAAGATTTGGATAAGGTTGCCGTAGACAGTATTTCTCAGCAATTTTAACAGCCTTTGATTAGTTTCTACTCCATGTTAAAGAGATGCATACATTTCAAATTAATATTTCCTATTGCACATGTTTCATATGTTCAGTATAATTAAACTAAAATTGTTTACTTGAACATAAAATATAAATGGACAACTCATACATTGGTGCCTTTTGAGGTTTTTTTTGAATTTGAACACTGAAATCAGGCGCAAAAGTCTGTTACCTTAGTTCTCATTGCTGTACTCGAAATTATTTTAGTCAACGCTTACTTGAAAATACAATCAGTAGCATTAGTATTTAAGTGCAAAACTTTCTTTTCTTTTTTTTCCGATTTCACACATATTTCTTGAACATTTTTTTTTTTTTTAATCTTCCTAGTAGTTTATCATTGTCAACATTCTGTGAGGGCTTCCAATAAAAAAGATTAGCAACTGTAGTTTTTCAGTTCCAATTTTCAATACTTTTTACTTAAATGAACCCATTTATGCCTAGTGTCCCTTTTTTGGGACGGAATTTTCGCTAGTAGTCGAAAACGTCATTTATTTTTCCTAGCCTTTATTCATGAGTATTGAGCCTCAAGTCTACAAAATATTTTAACATGACCAAGTAGGATGTTGATATTTTGATTTTTATGCATAAAGATTTTAAAAGAAATTATCGCATGTTCAAGAAGTTGACATCAGAAATTTATCTATTATTTCTGTTATCAGTAAAAATCGAAGAAAGTCGCAAAAATATCCAGGCACAAATGGGTTAAGTATATTTTTAAATTAAGAGCGCACGATTTTTATTTCTCTCTGTTTTGAATTATGACTAGATCATATGATAAAGCAGTGACAAATATGCTACCAAAACATCTGACTGAATATTTTTTCACAATCAGTTGGTTTGTTGAATGATTTAGCACTTTATGAAAGTTAAAAATTATATTTTGCTTTTCAAAAAATGTTCGCTTCTCTAACACTAGAACCAGTGGCGGATCCAGAAAGTCTGTTTTGGGAGGGGCTACATTTTGAAAAAAGCTTATTTCAGCCAAACAAAATGTACAATAAAGCAAAATTTTAGTCTAAACCAATGTAAAAACTTTTGGGAGGGGCTAAATGATTAAAAAAGATCACTTTACATACTCAAAGTGCATAATGAAGCAAAATGTTACTCATTAGCAATCTCTTTGGGGGGGGGGGCTGAAGCCCCCTAGCCCCTCCCCTGAATCCGCTACTGACTAGAACTCATATACTATTCGTCAGAAAAGTTTTAACAACAGCACTAAAAATATTTTGTTAATATTCTTGCAGTGTAAAACGTGAAATATAATACTGAATTATTAGAAAAGCATAATATTTATTTGTATTTACTATTCATTAATATTCACTGAGTTCAACTGGCTTCAAGTGTCTAGATTTTTGTTCCTACAGAACTTTTCTAAAGAATTAAAAATTGTTATGAGACACTGTATAAGCATATTCAGAACTTTAGAAGTAAAAAGGCTATTGATCCTCAGATACATCATAAGATTTTAAAGTTGATTGTAACATTATTATTCACTTGTAACTGCATATTACAATTTACAACTTCTATCTAGAATAACAGCGGTACGTTTCCGGCATAGTTTTTACTCTGTGAAGTGGCACTAATTGGCAGAAAATTTAGAAATTGATAGATGTCTTAGATTTATGATTTGAAAAGTTCAAAAGATTAATGGGTTTTCATATTACATTTCGTACTAATAAATATTTTTTATATGTAAATTGGTTACTAATAGGAGTCAATTTTTGACAAAAGCATGCTGAAATTTTGATATGTTCTACCGTACGTTAATTATTACATTATTTTCCTATTTTATTGTTGAATTAAGTTTTGCTTAACACTGTTGGTTGTGTCCTAGTGTAATGAAATTAATATAAGTAGAAACAGTTTCAGAGGCTATTAAAATTTTATGTTTTGTGCATAAACTACCGTAAAACAGAAGTACAGGAGTTGATCTTCAGGACATGCAAGTTAAGTCCTCATTATTAGATTTGCATGTTTTATTTCTATAATAACGATAGAATTACAACCCATCCGCTGATGCCCTTTAGCTTGTGTCTGTGTTTGAAAATACATTTTATGTACTCTATCCTTTCAATACTAGTCTGAAAATTAAGGACTTAGTCTAAACAAATTATAACTCTGTTAAGTAATTCCTACATTTAAATCTTGATTTTATTTCCCCAAAAGTTTAATAAACTATTAAAAGTTGAATAAAAAGTTGAAATGAAACCAAAGGCTGAAAAGGAAGTTTTTTTGTTTAATTATTAATTTAAAATGAATTTACGTGTCCAAGCATACAATACATATAAGTTTTTAAACGCTCTAAACTAAGAACTGCTAGACTTAACTAACACTTTTGTAAATTTGGCCTCTGAGCGTCTGCTAACTTCCTCTATATGCTGTGAAATTATAGCACTCTTAGAATAAAGACAAAAGCATACATTTCTTGGGCTCGGCAGACACCATGCATTGTTTTGCCTCCGCCCCTGCATGTTGTTAGTCCAAAGCATGTTAAAAGAAGCATAGCGTGCCGGTTATGAGTTGCTCATCCGTATCCAGTTCCCTGTTAATGTGAATTTAATGTCCGACGCTCAGCGTTCAAAACCATTTGGTATAGACATTGTAAACGGATGGTCGAGTATATATTTTCTCTGTATGATTTGCTGTAAATATACACACTAGAAAATGAAAACACTGATGCCTTAGAGAGAACCAAAATTATTGCCCAGCTTTCTGTGAGTTGGTCTTGGAATCCAGTCTCCGTGTTACAGAATTATTTGCAAAGCTTCCACTTTGTTCCAAAAGTTTGCTCTTTGGTTTAGCATATTAATCAAATTGTTTGATCAGTTTTAGTACAGAGAATTTTTCTTTAAAAATTAAACGAAATAGGTATTCGAAAATTGTTGACAAATAAGTCTAATTCAGATATCATTTCGAATGTTCAGACAAAGAAGGAAGTAAAACTTTTCCTTAATTAAAATAATAATAATAATAATAATAATAATTATTATTATTATAATCTGCAGTAGCTTATTAATTCTGTGAAAAGTTTGATTACTAAATTTCTTTCAACTAATCAATAAATTTTACTGTATTTTTTAAGAACTGAAGTTATTTGCCCCTTCCTTCTTCAAATAGTATTTGTGATGTTCTTAGTACTTTTTATTCAGTTTAGTCACTGGTTCAATTCTATTTTTATTTACACTATCAAAAATTTGCAAAGGCAAAAGCAGTGAAAATGTTTATAAATCATCTAATTTTGAAACATTCTAATTTTGAAAAACAAATATGTGTACGTGCAGAGATGTTTAATATTACAGAAAAGTGATGATACCTAAACGTTAAGATTTAAAGCAGCAACTTTTAACATAATAGCGTCGAAAGACAATATAGAAGGAAAGTTACGAACAGCTAAACTACAATAATGCAAAACTGATAAATGAATTTCTTACATTTTTATATTTATCGGTCCGATTGTATGAAATCTTAATTCTAATGCGAAGTGACTTTTAATTTTCACTCTTAACAAGTTTTGAAGATTCGGTAATTAGTTTTTTTATATGCATATATATTATCAAATTATAGTGCTTTGAAAAGTACTCTTTTACATTATATATATATGTGTGTGTGTGTGTGTGTGTGTGTGTGTGTATAAATCACAGCAAATAGATTTCAGCTGCGCAAATAAATAACGTATGCATAATTAAACACTTTAAATGTGATTTGTCTTTTCTTTTTTATAAAAATTTTTCAGTGTTAAGTTTTTTGCTTCATGAGATTAAACCGTATCATTTATAGTAAATCTAAAAATATATATTAATGTCAGAGTAAATTTGTCTCGTAGTTTAAGTTTTGTGGTTTCAGATATATTCGTTTAATACATTCGATTGATAAGTTCGTTTTATACAATGTCTTCATTTATTTATTAATTTAATTAATTATATTTTGACATTGTATAATTTACATTTACTAAGTTGTGTTGGTAATGTATAATTGTTGATTAAGGATAATGAAAATAAACTATCTGATTATCAATTATGAAAAGGCTAAGTGTTAAATACAGAAAATCTCCCTGATTTCTCTGCATTTCTGTTGCACTTAATATTCTCCATGTAACATAGATTTAGCTTATTCTCCTTTCTTGCTTTACTGATCTTTTTATTTATTTAATTATCCTTTCTGTTATTGGCATTCCAGTTCTTCTTTTTTTTTCTTTCTTTCTTTAAAAATGTGAAGTTATAATGATATTTTATATTTCTTTTCTGGTGATCATTTCTTTCACTTGAAGATTTTTAAAAGCAAATATCCTCTTAAAATTAATACAGAACTTTGAAAATAGCGATAACTTGTGATGACAGGGTTCTCCCACTTTCCTAAATGTGGGGAAGCAGGAACTTTTCGCATCTGATGAAGAGTGGACCCTTTGTATCTCACAAAACGTTCGTGCCGTACCAATTTCTGCAAACATGTGTATGTGTGTGCTATTCACAAAGTTCTTTATTAATTTTAAAACACAAGATATTTTGATTGTTCTTATTATTCAATATTCCTTTGATGTCACCACATTTTAGATTTAGCTGTACACCCCCCCCCCCCTCCCCTCCTTTCTTCTTTCTAATTTTTAAGAGTGTATTTTCTGTATGTGATTTTGTTTCAAATAGTTTACACTACAAAAAACAAACCTATTTTTTTTTTAATGTCAGGTTTTTTTCTTCTGAAAAAGAATCTTCAATCTTACTATGCGTACTTGCAGCCAAATTTGCTTATAAAAACTCAAGAATTAATTCATTTTTAATAAGACTATGATTAATAAGGGTGAATAATTTCAAATACGGAAAGAATTATCGTCATTCATATTCCATGTTTTAAAACGAAGTAAGCATTAATGAAAGACAAATACATTGAAATTCCTTGAAACTTCAACATACCCGGGTGGTATTTAGTTGACTGTTTTATGATTTCTATTTAAAACATTAAAGCAAAAACTCTATATGAACAATTTCTCTATTAATATTTTTTTTATTTTATTGATCTTATTTCAAAAGGGAAGAAAGCTATGTTTAAGAATTGTTCCGTTTATGAAAATTTGAATGAATGCTATAAATAGGCACATTTTTTGTGTGTCTGAAAATTATTTGTTAATAATACTCGGCAACCCAGATTTTTATGTACTTTTAACTTATTATAGTTTCTCGTACATTTTTCTAATTTGCTTTACCTTCTTTTCAAGAAAAGTTCATTTGAATGATGCTTGATTCATAGAAAAAAAAAGAAAAGAAAAAGTTTAGAAAGACAAGAAAAGAAAAAACTCAGAAAGGTTAAAATAAGGTTAACTTTAACAAGTTTGACCTTTTCAAAAAGTTCCAAATGTATATATATAAAAGAAGAAGTTAATGTTAACATAACAGTCAGTCACCTTTATCTTTAAATTCTAAACTCTGTGAGAGAGAGTTATGCTCTTATTTTCTTTAAAAGACATGAATCGACTTTAGGAAAGGGAAAAAAAAAAAAAAAAACCGAAGAAAAATAATGAAATGTTTAGCAAGAAACAGACGTCTTGATTCTAAATACATCACTTACACACGAGCTTACAAACTTCCGGCAAACTGTTTAAACATCAGAATTCGTTTCTTTCTTTTTAAAGTCACTACCAGTTATAAAAATAGCTGCGACTAGATCTTACGCCTAGTCTGCTTGTTAAGAAATACTTTCTAAATGTTTTTTTTTTTTTTTTTCTCCTGCAACCGTGTGTCTCCAACTTCTTTATTATCTTTTGAAGATATTTATTTTGGAAATTGCCACCTAAGACTTAATTATTACAGAACTTTTGCACCCAACTTTCTTCTTTACCTGTCACTCTTCTTCTGCTCTCCCAATATAAAAGACTTCTTTATAAATTGCTAAATAAAATTTTAAATTTTGAATTTAAATTATCGTATGACGCTTGCATAGAAGAAAAGCAAAAATGCAAATTTTTAATCTAATAATAAAGTTTGGCTAATAAATTCGCGTTAATGTTCTGCTTACTACATTTAGGCACACAGAGTGCGATATTTTTATGCATCAATCTAATTAGTTTTTACTTGCACCAGAACCGTAAGCGAAGGATGCCTAGACATTGGGAGGGGTATAGTACTCTTAAGAAATTAAATTTCTGTTAACAAAGTAATAGTAATTTCACTCGTTTGCGAGAAACTCTACTTTTTGGGTCCAACCCTCCTTTTTTCTGGTTACGGGCCGGACTTGTAAGCAAAGGTCATTTTCATTGCGATTAATGCCTAAATTAAATAGTTCCTAGTCAAAGAATTCTGTCATTTGGCGAAATTTTATTGTAGTGGTAAAGTTATTGCTTAAGTATTCGCCCCCCCCCCCAAAGCCTTGTTTTAATTCGTAATAAAATCTTTCGAATTTCAAGAATAAGAACATATTGTTACAGCGATGATACTTAATACCATAGAACCAGAAATATTTGATAACGTCCGTTAGATAATAAAGATAAATAAGGTTTGCTTAGCTTCTGATATTTTACTGTTATACATATATTACTATTGTGCATATAATCCTAGATGATTAGTGCATAACTAACTTTGAAGGCATAATTACTTTGAATTGAAATTGTTTAATTGGATCAGTCCACTTAATTATTGTGTGGTAGAAAAAGTACGTGCAAAAAGTAAGACGTATTAGTTATTGGTATGGTAATTAGTACTAATCTCTTTTAAGTTACTGAGATTTACTTTTGGCTTTTTTGTAAGTCGCATATCTTTCACATGGAACATTTTTATAACTATACCCCTGTTCTTGTTCATATTCACAAACGCAAAAAAAGAAAAAATAAAGAAATAAATAAAAATGAATACATTAAACCTAATTGGAAATTTTAAATACCGGACAGAAGATAATTCATGCCACTAAGTGCATCGTTAGAAGTTTCTTATATGCTCTCCCTGGTGATTCCGTCTAATATTTATATTGTTATCAGATGGGAAAAGTTCTACTGAATATTGGCACCCGTAAGAAACTGCCAACGACCCCGAAAGAGCCACAAGTCTTGTGTAGTAGAATATAGAGCAAGAGCGATGTATCTTGCAATTATTACACTCTTAAAAAAAGAAGTTTTTTTTTTTTTTTTTTTTTTTTTAAGAAACACTGTTACAAACTGCTTGAAAGTTGCTCGAAATTGAAACGTCTACTTTCTTCTTTTCTCTCTGAAGCGATTTGAGAGGAAGTGGATTCAATATGCTATAGAAAAAATAAAATAATGCCGTACAGAAAAAAAAATGATTTATCTTCTGTCGATAAAAAATATATATATATATACATATATAACCGGCTCAACGAAATAGATTTTAAAAGAAAAAGAACCCCCCTTTTTTTACCATAAGATGGAAACCGTTTTCTGCTTGATTTTTGCTGTGTAGTTTTTATAACGTATGGATTCCTATACCGACTATTATGATAATTATTATTCATCGTAAGTTTAAATCACCTTTTCTTTTCACGGAAAGTGTATATCCCACCTTTACCGAAAGAATGCTGTCTCCACGGACCTCACCCAGCACCGTAATCAAGACTCGATTTTGAAATATCAGTATTGTTACCCAGCGATACCGTGCACAATTTTCTTGTAAACATACAAAAACAAAAATTTCTACACAATTCAGCAATTAGTTCAATAAAAGCAAGGCAAGAAAGGAGTAATGAACAAACACAGAACGCCTTGTGTGTGCGCACGTTTACTCCCCTCCCCCTCTTCATTTTCTTAGATACGACTTGAAAGTTCACGATCGCTGTAGAGCAGTACTGAACAACTTTTCTTTGTCCTGTTTTAGAATAAAGTCATCAGGAATGAACCGTAACGTATAATGTCTTTGCTCAGGTCTTTCTCTTAAGTGAACGTTTTCGGAATATTAATGAACCTCTGCCATTGTCGAGTGACACTGCTACAATGCCGTATAATTTTTTGTTTGCTTTTGTTTTGCCGGTTCACATATTGTAATGCTGGTTAGCCAAACTGGTTCACGCGGACTTTGTTTGGGATTCCTTCATTGCGGCATTGATTAATAATAATTTCGAATCTCAAGTGGGCGTTCATGACCGTGGCATTGAATTGCTCTGATACAGTTCCGCATGACATCTGTTCGATATTGTTCTGATTTTCCTTTTTACGTGCTTTTTGAAATGTGCAGTGTCTTAACCTTTCAAGACCAGATGGTATAACAGTTGTACCAGGAAAAAAAGAGAAAAGCAGAGCTCGTCATTGAAATGTTTAATACATGCATAGCATTCATACAAAAGAAAGAGCATTCAGATTAATTTATGAAGTTATTAAAATTAAGAAGCACTGCAGCACCTTGTGGTGAAATTTATGATTGCATTAACGATTAGTTAATTCGATATTTTAATGTGTATACAGTCGAACCCACTTAATGGAATAGCCAATTTGCCACAAAAATGTATTCAAATAAGCAGGATATTCCATTATCCGGGATCACATTGACTAATAATTACAGTTTGGTACATTATGAATTTACTAAAATAAGTGGACTATTCCTTTAACCTATATTCCATTAAAAGTTCGAATGTACCGTGTTTACTCAAATATAGTCGCACTCTTTTTTGACAATTTTTTTTTTGGTGAAATTCTATGTGCGACTATTATGCGGGGGAAATCTACTACATAATATAGTAACTCTAAAGCTATTTTTTCTGCTTCAAAACGGGTGTGCGACTATTATGAGAGTGCGACTATTACGCGAGTAAACACAATATTTATATATTTCCCAGTAGAAAACAAACAACTATAACATTATACGAGGGAGAGAGCAAACTATGCTTATTAGTGTTATTGTCTTCGATATAATCACGTATGAATGATCCTTATCGTTTAAAGTCAGTAATTTTGTTGCTTTGAAAGTAAATGCAAAAAATAAACAGTCACGACTGCTTTTTGGAACCAAAGTGTTTTGTTAAGACTTCGACAATTTTCGTATTCCTTTATTTAGTTCTGAAGTTACAATATTATTCAATTTATTTACGGGCTTCTCTTGGTAGATTTTTATTAACATTTCCTTTTTTATCACGCGTGTTTAGCTGTATCTTTCATGACTAACTGGAAATGAAAAAAGCTTATAATTTATTTTAGGTTTGAATTAATAATTTTTTTTAAACATTCCTATAATCAATCATATAAAATAAAAAACACTTTTAGTAAACAATACAGATATTAGATCTTTTAGTCTTCAATGAATTTTTATTAGTGTATATTAAATTCTAATAAAACAAGTTGTCCAGTTAAAAAGTTATTCTTCGTAAATATTTAGAATCCTTCTGATGATTTTAAATTTAGCATCAATATTGTGTCTTCCTGTTAATATTGCGCGTTTTAGAAAAACCGCCTTATAAAAATACCTCTCTTCGGACTTTAAATTTATCATAAAAGGATTTTTGACATCATAATCTACTGCATTATGAAAAACTTGACACCAATTCACGAAAATATCTCTCAATATAATTATAAAGTCTGAGGGGGAAAGCTATGCCGCCTTGCCGCAGATCATCAGAGAAAATAGAATCACTATTTGCCAACAAATACCAACTGCCGTAAACACTTAAATAAACACCCAGTCAAGCTAATTGGACTTCCCCGCTTACCCAAACACTGTAGTGAGCGGAACACCCCCTGGTGGTCACTGGGGGTTAATAAGGTCAAGAATTGACGTCCTTGTCGACGGCTAGCGGTCGCTCAACCGTGAAACTTGGGGGAGCAGCTGTAAAGTGATTCTTCCAGCCTATCTCGCTGGCAAGTTCATAAGAAGAGAATTGAAAAACACTGACGGCTTGGAGAATGATGCATTTCTAATAAGCTCATGCAGCAAATCTATTTGATGGGTGTAAAAAAGACTGATTAATTGAATATTTAAATATCTTTTAATCTGATAAGTTTAATAGATATTATTATTGCTGTTGTGGATTAGATTTGTATAAGTTAGTTTATCTCTAAATTGCCTCATTTAGAAATTTCTTCATTTTGATATGCATTTAAAAAGCCATTGATCGGTATTCTAAGAAGCTCACATTTCATAGAGTATTAAAAGTGCTAGATATTTTAAAATTCAAAATTTATTTTATTTACTTATTTATTTTAGCAGATTATTGTAGAGAAACTAGAGAGCAGGGGGGGGGGGGTAGAAGTGATTCTTAACAGTTAGCTAAGACAATCGTTGGAATATTTTGTCTTAGTCAGTACCGTGTTTACTCGCGTAATAGTTCTCTCCCATAACAGCCGCACACCGTGTTGAAGCAGAAAAAATAGCTTTAGAGTTACGATATTATGCAGTAGATTTTTCCCGCATAATAGTGGCACCTAGACTTTGACCATGTAATATAGGGGGGGGGGGGGGAGTGCGACTATTACGTGAGTATATACGGTAGTCCAAAGCATTTCAATGATGCAAGGGGAAGAGAGATATTTATGTGCTTTCAGTTTATATTATACATTAAAAGATGAGAATGTAGTCTGTACAAATTACACTTGCAAGTGCAACTCAGTACAAAATATTATAACTACAAAATATTATTTATTAATACTTTATTATTAACTCTTTGAATTTCTAGCTGTATTTTGCGGGTGATATACACTAGCAAGTGTGGTACCTTGTTTACTCACGTATTAGTACCTTTTTTGCCAATTTTTCATGATGAAAGTCTAGGTGCGACTATTATGAGGGGAAAATTTGTTACATAATATTGTAACTCTAAAACTATTTCTTCTGCTTCAGAACGGGAGTGCGACTATAATGCGAGGGCGACTATTACGCGAGTACACACAGTAATTACAGGATACATTGCCATCTTTCAACGTGCCATGAAACTAAAGCAAACACCTTCGATGCTCTTGCAACATTCGAATAAATGTCTCTGACTTCTCGAGTGGGGACAAATAATTCCGATGACCGTCTCTTCTCTAACTGTTTGGAATCACATTTTAGCGTTAGCTCCTCGACTATAATCTACTCTAACAAGAAAAACTAACCTTTAACACTTTGTGGAGTGGGAACCTCTCCCAACACGCAGTCTAGCGAAACAGATAAGGACTTACAGAAAAAAAAAAAAAAAAGAGTCACTCCGTTATCTCAGTCAGACATCGCAGCAGAAAAAGCTTTCAACCAAAGCCACAAGGTCAGTTGTGACTTGAGGGAAACACCCAGTGCTTATTTTAGTGGTCTTCGGTTTTAATGTTCAACTGATAGCGAAGTATGGGAGGTGTGCATTTTTTTGACGGGCATGTCTTTGTAATCGAACTGCTCAACCTGTTGTTTCTTTCCAGTTAGTACAGCTTAAAGGTTCGAGTACTAAAAACGTTAGCATAAGCGTATTACAGGCAAAGCTTTTTAGCTGCATCAAACGCATACTATTGCTTGATGTGAAGTTTTTACTGTAGTGTTTTTAAAATTAGAATCTGATATGCAAAGCTAATTCATTATGTATATGGAGGCATTTTCGATGAAATAAACTGTGCATTATCGGTATCATGGTAATTAGTATAAACGTATTGCTTCATATCCAAATATATATATACATATATTTCAATGACAGATACTTGACCAAGTACAACTGCAAAAAATATTTTCCTAGATTACAGCACAACGTGTGGGTAAACGTAACGCTAGCACGTTGTGATGTAAAGAAGGCGAAAATTTGTTGTACAAGGTTCTTCGTGATTGGCTTATCGACGCCTTTACGCCATTTCGTGAATCGATTTACAACACATAGTGCTGTATTCGAAAGCTGGAATATTTGTGCTGTATTATTTTACAGCAATGTGAGTGATACAATTACAGGCATTTCTTACAGTGTATTGCTTAATATTCTATACGTGATATGTCTCTGAAAAATGAATAAAATGACATTTCATGAAAAAGTATTAAAACAGTCTTTTGCTCTACTGATAATATCAGTCATTTAATTTGTCGTTAGTAGAAATTTTGTTTTCATGAAACAAAGTTTATGCCTTTGTTGAATCAACAGCGGCATTTTAAACTAAATTTATAAGCATTTTAAACAAGAAGACAGATAAAGTCAGCCGTGATTTTATTGATTTTGTCATTTTTATTTCAGTATATTTCTTTCGAAGTATTAATTACTAAAGAAAATGAAGACCCCGAAAATTAACATTTATTTTTGCTGTACTTGTAAACGATTGAGGTGAGCAATAGCACAAACAATTAATTGTACAAACACATGTTAAAAATTAAAAGGAAAAGGAATCAATATAAAAACAATCATATAACTTTTTAAGCACTCATGTTAGCTGCAAATTAAGATTAAATTTCCATCGACATGGAAATATTAAACTTAATTCAATTAATTAGAATATAATTGGACAAAGAGCAATTCTTTTCCGATCGCTAAATAGATAAAATTCAGAATTTGTGACTACAACTTCATGACACCAGCCAGAACAACAATTTTGAAAATTTTAGAAAATTAACCCGACCTCTCCAAAAATAAACGATGTGACTCTGAAAATTTTTCTATCCTAGCCGTATTTCTTTGAAAATGCATATCCAAAACAAGCCAGTTCAGAATACATTTTATTTTACAGAGAGAATTAAAAAAGCCTCTCCTAAAAGCCTGCTAGTTATTGTTTGTACATTTTATCTCTCACGGATGACGAAAAATTCTGATGGCGAATCAATAAAAATTACTTATTCGTTTTATCGTTAGCCGGAATCATCGCGCCAGGAGAGAAGTTTTTCTCCGAGCAGACAAGTCAGACCTCTTTAGCAGGGCCATCTGATGAATGAGGCGACAACTACCTGCGAGATTTTCCATCGTCCTTGTCTAGATTAAGACTCAACAACTCCGAGAGCTCTTAAAACTAAACTGGAGAGAGTTTCGCGGGGCGTAGGGGCGCTTAAGTGAGGGGAGGGGGGGGGCGTAGAAGTTGACAAAAAGCCTCGCAGACGATAAATATCAGCCAGGTAAACACGTCTAATTCTGAACTACCCCCTGCTGTCGACATTTGTTCGAGTAATTGTCCGGTGGAGGGGGGTTTTTCAAGTGGGGGAGGGGGGGGCTTCGGTTCGTAGGTGGTCTGGTTTTTGTTTTGTGTAAGTTGTAAAACAAATGAAGGAGGTTGGTTGTCGGATATCGAAGAGGAATTTTATCGGATGTTTGCCGGGTTGCTTCTGGCGCCAGACGAGAGGCTGGTTCATATTTATGTGCGGAGTTCGAAGCATCGAACAGATTGAAATCTTTTCGTTTGCTGGGGGAAGGTACATCAAGAGGAGCACTAGGACACTTGATGGTCTACGAAGTTTCGTGCTACAGGTTTTGGTAAAATTTATTGAACGACGCAGGAGGGAGTCAATGAGAAACTCGACGAGTCAAGCAAGTAATTTATGATAATGATAACGATATTAATTGATTGTTGTCAGAGAAGGCAGTGTTTTTCTGGAAAACAACACATGTGATATAGTTCTTGAACTTGATAAAAAAGAACAAAATATTACATAAATTTAAACGTTTAATCATGTGCCGTATTATGCCCTTTTAGCATCAAAGCTGTAGAACAAAAAAAAAAAAAAAAACAACTCTTTGACACAGAATTGTTTCACAAAATTTGATACTAAATACTAAACAAAATATTGCATGCTTAAGAATTTTTTTCTGGATGTTGCATAAACTCTGATCATGTGTACTCTTAGACATATATTATGTTCTCTAATGTTTCTAAGAGCGTAGATGCATTTTGCAGATTTTTGATTGGTGCGATAGGTTGGTTCATTTTATATTTATTTATTTTAGCTCTGAAAGCATTGAAAAATTCCTTGTACTGGGAGGGATCTCAAATTCTTGCTAAAATTTAAACTTAGATGATTGTATTCTGTGTATTGTGTAAAAGTGAAATTTTTCTGAAAATCATTGCTATATTTAGTCTATATAAATCAAGGAATTTGAAAATACTTGCTGTTTTAACTGTGTAGAACTAAAGAAAAGTGTGAAAGTGTAGAACTAAACGAAAGTGTAGAACTAAAGAAAAGTGTGAAAGTGTAGAACTAAAGAAAAATAGTATTTAAAGGTTTAGAATGTACATTTTTAGGAGCCTTTTGTAAATTCCCTTATTCGTATTTGCCTTATTCGTTTTCTTTTTTTTTTTTCCCAAAAGAATTAAATCATATCGTTTCATGACATTGATTATTAAGAAACTGAAACAATGGAATAGTACTTAATTTGTTTGTAAATACTTTCACAAGTGCTGTCTTACTCAAAACTTTAATAAGAAAATAAAAGAAATTACATTTCAGATTTTGTAGCTTCATTTTTTTATATGTCATTGTTATTATTATTTTTACAACAGCTTAAATTGCCAGACGTTTTTATCACTACAGTCGTAGATATCATAAAAGGGGGGAAAAAACTACAAATTAATTTTCTGTGTAATATTTAAAAAATAATTAAAGTCGTGTTATTAATTCATGGCAATTTTAAAACTTTTGAATAAATATGTTCAACAAAGGAAATTTTCTTACAGATTAGAAACATACAGTGTTTTCCCATTGTCACTGAATTAAATCAGCTATTTGAACTTTAAAAATCTCATCACAGTACGTCATAGTACAATTATATGGTAGCGAAATTACATAATACGTCTTTTCTCATTACTTAGGAGTTATACATCACGTATTCTGACACAACAGATTTCGTTTGCTGTACCTGCAAGGGTGTGTGATTCGGTAGTAAAAGCGTCATTCTGGTTTAAATGACAGGTTGCATTTCTTACAGTTATTAAAAATAAATAAATAAATAAAAGATCAACAGGTTGTTCATGACATACTATCAGGAATACCTGAAAGCATTATAACTTTAATCACATCGTTAATAGGTCATGCTTTGCACGAGCTTTGCATTGTGCTCTTAACTATGTTTATCGTTAAACATGTGAATTTTCTTCAGGTAATTTATGCAGTATTTACATGCAAAATAAGCAGAGAAAAATATATCTATTGATTATCTGTCTTATGATTTGCCTTATGAAGAAATATATATTATTAAAGTTTATTTCTTTCTTTATCTTTTTGTTGAATATTTTGGGCGTTACAGTCTTTCCAGTAACATTTTTCGCTTAAAGTGTCTTGTATAATGATATATTTAAAACAAGAAAGAGTGGTGCAAGCATTTTCATTACTAAATAAAGTTAATTAAAACAATACATGGTAAAAAATTTATTAGTTTGAATTTAGATTTTTAATAACTGAAAGTCTCAAAAATGGCTCGGTGAATTTCAATTAATGTTCCATAGAATTTTGAACGCGTAATAAATATTTATCGATTACAATGCTTACTTAAAGAATTCATATTTAAGATAATTAAAATTCTATTGATAAAGCCATAATTTAATGTTGTAAAATTGAACTATTAAATAAAATTTCAACGAAAAAATATGACTACTTAATCTGTAAGCTTGTTGATTATGAATAAATGCATACATTAACTAATTAAAATTTGCTATTAGGTTTTCCACTTTTAGTCTCCCAATGCAACATTATCAAATTGAATTTTGGAAGCTCTAAAAGTGGAAGAGATGATAAGATTTTTATTTCTGTTTTGGGAACCTCAAAAAATATTATATATGCATTATATGAGCAATTCGCCTGATTAAACAAATATTCAGATTATGAGTTAAGTAGTGATTATAATGAGTGACTTAGAACTGAACGCAATGGGAGAAAATTTCTTCCAATTCATCATCACCAGAAAGGACTGTGATACACATTACACTTATCCAGCTTCTGCGTACTTAAAAAGTAAATAAATTTAATAAATTAATGAAATTAAAATTGTAAAAAAGGTAAATAATAAATAATAAACTTTTCCATTATGTAATTATTAAGGTATTATGTGCACTCTAAAAATTAACCGTACAATTACTGGAAAATTTTACAGAAATTCTCCTTTTATATTTGAATACAGGATAATTTCCGTGTATCAAGGGTCAGCGCCTCTCTGGAACAGAATTTCTACTGGAATTTACAGAAATAAAATTCCGTAAATATACGGAAATAGTGCTGGCGTCCCATTTGTCAGTACATTTTCCGTATTTTCACGGATTTTTTTTTTTACAGTGTAGCCGAATCTGTACCAAACAGTGTGATGAGCTTCGAAAGGATTTATTGCATTATTTCAGAAATAAAAAAATTCAGTGCGTAGTCTTCTTTAATGTGCATCACGCGAACACAAAAAATTTAACACGACTAGATGCAGTTGCAGTGCTACTTGCTACTGAAAAATAGGAAAACAAAACCTCTCGTAAATTGATGCACATGCTGCTTGAAGGCGTGTAAACGTTTCAATATTTGCTGGCAGAGGCCAGTTCGTGATCGGACCATTTCCCCTCCCCTTCCCTTTTTTTCGCCGTGGTGTGCTTTTTTTTATTATTTAATAGTAGATTCTTGTTGGCAACAGAAGCCGCTCATGCATGACAACACCTGAAGAATGCTCACCGTACCTACGCACTGAGAAGAACATTGTTAGATATTAACTCAAAATTTTATTGTCGATTTCTCCGTCAGTTTCGTTTTTTATTCTTTACTTCTTCGGCTTTTGCTTTAACTTGAAAGCTGGGAGAGACAAAAAAAAAATCCGATTTTCATGAGAAAATAGATTGAACATTTCTTGTATTGATAATTTTTGGGAGACATATTCCATTGGTGTCTGAGGTGGTGTAACGAGATTAGATTGGGATGCTAGCTACTGTGTATACGCGGCTGTCGTTTATTGTTGGAATTTTTCTTTTTTGGTCGATTTGGTTCTTTATGGCGCGTAACTGTAATGTTGTGGTATGCTAAGCGTCGTATTTCTTAAGGCAAATTTTGTTAAAAATCGAAGGGAAGTGAGGGTTGTAGTTGAGATGACTTTTGTTGCAGGAAAGTGTCAATGACTTTCCATGCTGTTTATTAAATTTACACTTCTTTCGCAGAATCCTTACTTGTGATCTATCTATATAGAAAAAGATTAAATTCTTGAATTTTTCACATGTGAACATAAGGTACACTGAAAGATCAGAGAAACGGTTTTTATTTGAGGTATGTGCATACTAGTATGTTTGTAGTGTTATAGAGTTGCAGCTTTAATGAAAAAAAAATTGGAGATTTGATTTGATCTAGACGTATGCATGCGGCTGAGAATAATTCAAGTTTTAATATTTTCACGCTTTGGTAAAAGTTGTGTGAATGTGGTTGAAAAAATTAGTTACTGAATATTTTTTAAAAAATATTATTATATTATTTGCTTTTCTTCCTCTTTTCTTTTTAAAATGTTACATTCGGGAATATTTAATTTTTCTTTGCATAATTGTTTAAGATGTTTGAAAGAATAACACGTGAATTTATTACAAGCATTTTGGCCAAGCGAAGATGTCAAAATAACTCTTTTAAAAGGGAAGCAACTACTTTATGTTTTTTTACTTTATTAACTACTTTATGTATTTTTACTTTATTAACTACTTTATGTTTTTTTACTTTATTAACTACTATATGTTTTTACTTTTTTATCTTTTTCTTTACTAACAACTTTGTTTGCTTTTTCTTTTTATGTGTTTAATTTACTAACTGCTTTATGGTATTTTTTTATGTTCAGAGGAATAAAATATACCCATAAGAAAATTGCCTTTCAGAATTTGTGCATTTACTTTTAGTGCAGATGTAAATCCTTGTTGCACTATCAGACGAAAATTACTTTTTTCCAAAAATAAGTCATAAAACATCGTGGCACCCAATAGAAATATATTTCAAATGAATTTTAATTTTTTTAACTTATTTCCCCTTTAAACAATTTCTTCCGGATACTAGGCAGATACCTGCAACCTGCTCAACGGCAAACCTATAAGATGAGCTGACTCAAAGCAAACCCAAGACAAGAGGTATAGCAAATGCCGAAGTCCTGGCACACGTTTGATCCCGTACTTTCCAAAACCGGAAACACATCACGACAAACGAGATCTTCCATTCAGCTCGATGCCACTTCTCTGTTTAAGAAAAATGTTTTTTGGTGTATCTCTCGTTTAAAAGGGGGGAAACCCGTTCAACCGTGACGGCTTCTGTTAAACAATGTTCACTGTTTGCGGAGACGAAAATGAACTCTCAAAATCAGCGAAGCAAGTAACACGAAAAAAAATATATAAAAATAAAATAAAATAAAACAGATAGAATGAAAAAATAAAAATAATAATAATGCTCCGAGCATTAAAATAAGAAAAGAATTATAAATCGAGTCCCGTGTAAACAAGTTGTGCTTTACTTGTTTGAGTTCAAGGCTCATTTGTGGAAGAAAAAGAAAATCGCGCGCGCGGTTTTGACGGATTTTCGTAATTCTGAAAAATCGTGTTTTGCATACCGATCAACGGAAAAAAAGGAGGTGTTAGGGAAAAAGTTATACCGCGCATGATCCCAATGTTCACTGACTCATATTCTTTTCAAGGGACCAAGGCCATGGTCGGGAATTCATGCGTCATTTTGCATGCATTTTGTGATTTTGAGTTAATTCTTATTCCTTTCACTTTAAGCCCGAGAAAAGAAAAAAAAATATTTGCGGGATTTCGCATAATTATAGTTATTTAATTGGAGAAAAAGAATCTGATTCATAACTGTATGGGGATTTGTAAGAAAAGGAATGTGGCTTATAATTCCTATTTGCCAGCAATGCTTTTGAGTAGGATTTTAATTTGCGTTTCTTCAATATGAAGTATGATTTAATCAAAATTGATCTAACTTCCGACTAGCGTTTTTGTGAAGATAAGTTTTGTGACTTAAAAGTTTGTTTCGGCCTCGACAATATGACCTTCTCTTTTCTAATCCTACCCGGAAAAGAATGTTTTGCTGAATTGGACAAAATTTTTTTGATTCAGCAAAAATTTGGTGGGCGCTATTTCAACCGAATAATTTTGTTCATTTTAACAAAATATTTCGTTGAATGAACAAAAGTTTTGTTGATTCAGAATTTTTTTTTTTTTTTTTTTTTTTTTTTTTTTTTTTTTTTTTTTATAAATAGAACAAACCAAAATTTTGTTACAATAACAAAACATATTTTTGAATGTGTATTTTTATTATGTTTATATGCGACAGCTTGGTCAATTTAATTTTGTAGAATTATAGAAAAAAAAAAAGAAGAAAGAAAATACTGTACACTGCTTGTTGAATTACAGAGCAAGTAATACTTTACGAATATAGGTGGACTGTTTCTTGGAGACTTTTCTTCAGTACACATCTACTAAACCGTTTTTACTTTTCCGCAAAGAAACTTGCCTTTTTAAAACTATTGCCCAAAAGAAAAATTTAAAAAGGCTTTTAATTTCTAAAAGAGTAGTTTTCAACAGAATTCTTCTAAGTTGCTTAAGCATTAATATTGGAGTTAAGTGGGGAATTATGATTCATTTAGAATGTTTGATTAATCAGATTAGTTTATGTTAATCAATTTCATGAGCTAATTAGCAGAGATTCTGTTTAACATTATTACTATGAGACTATTTATGATACGTTATTATTTGGATTTGTTGTCCATTTTTAACTTTTTCAACAAAACTGAAAAGTTTTTATGATTTCAATCTGTTTTTATCGATTAGTTTTACTATGACCTCCGTAAATGTACTCTCGTTACCACAAATTTTATATGTATAATTAATTTGGTCTACACCCTGTTGCAAATGGTGTACGAAACAAGTACAGTTATTTTACAGAAGTATAAAAAATAAAATCACTTTCAAGAATAAAATTTCTCACTTTAAAAGTCACTGTAGTAACTGTTTAAAGTGACTTTTAAAAAAGCTTATCGAAACGAAATTAGTGCACATTTGTCATTGAGATTTATAACAGGCTCTCTAATGAAATGGATGATTTTTCATTAATGTCCTCTGCACAGGGACTCACAAAATATTATTGCGAAGCAAAAAGTTCAACATATTCATCATGATTGGCACAGGCTTAAATTAGTATAATAGATGGCTTTGGCGTGATTAATCTTTCTTGTCTGAAACAATTTAACTTTCCGATAATGATTTAAAAGAGATAAGGGAAATCTAAATTAGTTTCCATACAAAAATATTTTAGATGAACAGCTAAAATTCAACATCTCATTGAAAAACCCTTCTTTAACACCGCAAAATATGTAGCACTGTGGATAATGTAGCTGTTGTTTTACATTTAACATGCGCGCTAATCTGAACGGAACAGGAAACATCGTTTTCGTATCTCAACTAAATAAACTTTCTCGCAATTTCCTATCGCACTGTCATCGAGCTTTGATCAGTTTATCCGAAAGTGATAAGTCACTGACAATTTTATCTCATGTTTGATTAGTTTCTTGTAAAGTGCAATTATAGCTCGCATGACGTGGAAAAAAAAAGGAAAAATCAACCACGGAAATTTATCTAAATAATAATAATAATAGTAATAATAATAATAATAATAAAGGAACGCTGAAAGACCCGTCTTGTGAGAAGACCCATACCTCCATTATCACTGTGACCCTAATTGGACTGGATCTCTTCTGTCCAGTGTCACAGAAATGTGACATCTTGTGACGCGTCACAAATACCGAGAATGACGTTATCGTTTCCTCTTCTGCCCACCTAATAAACACTTTGCTGTGGTTACCGTTGCGATAACAAGGCAGCTTCTTATCACTTCGTCGTGCTGGAAATTTATCTCTGCTTGCCTCTCCATCTATTCGAATTTTTTTTCCTTTCTTTCTCTCTAGCTTTCTCTCTCTCTCTCTCTCTCTCTCTTTAAAAAAAAAAAAAAAAAAAAATAAAAAAAAGACGTTTTCATGTTTGGATTCCGACGTTGGATATTAGAGATAGCATCGGAAAGGAGTGCTGAGAACGAAGATTGGGTTGTAAATTCAGTAATCGGGGGGGGGGGGGAGCGAAATTAACGATCCGCTGTATCAGGTATATAAAGTAATTGTGTTTATTTACCTTTTAATAGCCTGATTATTTAAAATATAGTAACTAAATAATAACTGATCTGAAAGCATACTAAAGTTATTTTAATCAGAAACAAACTGTGTTCACTGTGACACTCTAAAAGAAGACTTCCACATGCTAGAAATGGCGAGCTGTAATGCTCTGTCCAAAAGCACAATTTCTTTTCTCTCTTTTAAACAATAAAAATGCTTTACGCCAGATTAGAAAAAAAAACCAAACATATACCTTTTGTTTCTGAACATTCTTTTTTTACTTGTTTCCGAAGTGAAATATTCCTGATTATGTTCTTCTGGGAGAATTGGTAATGAGTATGCATTTGGATATGCGTCGATAGTTCCTTGCCAAACCAGTGGTGAATTCAGAATAGTGAAAGGGTCTAAATATGATGTAAGTGGACAACTTACATATTCTTTTAAAGCTGCTAT
The DNA here is from genome assembly GCA_038373885.1 of Cheiracanthium punctorium. NCBI lineage: Eukaryota > Metazoa > Arthropoda > Arachnida > Araneae > Cheiracanthiidae > Cheiracanthium > Cheiracanthium punctorium. Next base: position 341,161 of record JAWZYV010002088.1, read on the forward strand.
TTCCTCAGACCGCATGGCAACACCAACCCTCTCTTTCTACATTTATATACATTATTTTTAAGAATGCAAAATTTTCGGAAAAACTCAGTCCAGTGGTTAGAGTAGAGACTTTTAACCAGGGGATAGAAAATTTCATTTTCAACTTACCCCTGAAGACTCCTTGTGCAACGTGAAATTGTGATTTCAAAAGTCTTGTATCTCCCAGTTGTAAATAAATAAAGTTGTATCTCCCAGAGGAGGCGTGCAATTCGACTGAAATTAAAATTATGCTTTGAAAATGGTTCCCTTAAAAAAAAATAAAGAAAAGCAAAGAAAAGAAAGATTCTTGGTGAAGACAAGGAAGCTTGTAATTTTTTTTTTTCCTCAGATCGATTAAAAGTTGTTATAGAATAATTTCCTTTTCCACATTCAAAGTAGTTAATGCTTACTTTCTTTTTCTTTATCATAATTAGTTTGCCGCTTTGTTGTTCAAAATATTTTAATTTGTTTAATCAACCTTCCAGACACTGTTAATTAATAATAAAAAAAATACAAATTCACTAAGTTTAAGGGCAAGCACATGTTAGTTTGGCTAAGTCAATAACATGTCTGGCTTATATTGACTAATATGCCATCGAATTTTGCCGAATAAGGTTTTCAGTCTACGCGTTCTTTGCTCTGTACTTGCATATTCAGGTACATACTCCTCAAATTATGAGAAATCTATTTTATTACTGCAATTCCTTCCATGCTGAGAACTTTATATTATTTAAACACATTAGTTGCTAGGCACATTAACTTTCACACACCATTTAAGTTTTCGTGAAAACATATTACGCTTTTTTTTTTCTTTTTTTTTCTGATAGTTTGTACTCTGCATCTAAAATGAATCATATCAAACTATTTCTGAATCCGCCGTACAAAATGCTTAAAGCTTTATACACGAATTCAAATTTTCTATGGCAGATTAGTGCTTACTCGGTCGCAACTACTATCCCAACATGACTGAAGCTCAAGCATGACTAAAAACTGCTTATCAATGCAAATATGCTTGGGTAAAACGCAAATATATCATGTTATCATGGAAAATATGTCTTAGTCGCTGTTTCATAAATTTCAATGGCAGTTACACTGTTGAATCATCTTTTCACTTGATCATAACTCTGAGTATATACGAAATTGGTTAGGTATAGCCGAGTGCACGTTTCCTGTAACTGTTTAACAAGTAGTTCTTTTTTTCTGTTACAGGTTATCTGACAGAATACAAATAAGGGTATAATTGGTGGTAGTTAGGCTTCTCTTAACTACAATGTAACACAAAGTTAGAATTTATGTCAGGCAATCTTCAGAATGTTATCTTGTTACTGAATGTTATTTTGTTACTTCTAACTATGCGTTATGATCGCAGTATGAATATTAAATCGCATTTATGTCTCTTTAAGTGAATAACTCAGTATTATACGAAATTTGTTTAAATTATTTCTCAATTTTAGAAATTGGGTTAGTTCTTTAATCAAGTGTTTTTGCGTTATGACAAACCTACACGAGGGATATCTGCATAGGGGGGAGGGGGGATGCTAAATATGAAAAAAATTGCCTAAAACTTCAGGCCGCTAGTTCGACAGCTGTGCAGTAGGCATGAAACCTGGACCTTCACACTTCAGCATCTACCATGTTCAATGTCTTACTTATTTGCCTATAGGGGAGAGGGGGACAGGGTGTTTGCTGAGCTAATGATGATAGTCCAATATTAAATTAATTTTAGCATGGTGTAGTGTATATGTTTGCATTAATTTTATAAATTTAAAAATGTCAAAGTAAATTTGCCACGAGAACGAACTGAAAATAAGTGTACAAACTAAGTTAATTTTAATTTTTCAAGAGCACATGATTGAAAAATAGTCTCCTTTTTTCCTCAAAGTGCTAAAACAGACATTTATCAAGAATATATATATATTTTTTTTTGAAGCTTAAGAGTAACGATATCTATTAGAACAACGTGGGCGTGAAATCTACTTTTAAACAGGTATTCATACTTTACCAGGTCGAACTTTTGGTGATGTGGTTAGATATCTCAAACTCAATTACTAGTCTGTAGTGATTGACCAGAAGGTCAAAGAGGGTATTCAGCCAAATTGCATCAATGATACCTATAAACTACCTATATCGCATCAACAAATGACTTCCTGATCCATTAAAATGCTTTTAAGGGAGGGAAGAAGGGAAAAGATAAAGCTTTTTAAAAGATTAGGTGTTGCCATTTTCATTTGTTATTATTTATTTATTTTTTTATTTTTTTATTTTTTTTGAAAGCATTCAGTTAAGTAGCAGTTTTGTTTCTTATGAAAGCTTAAAATATAATTTGCGGTAATGAATGTTTAGTATAAAATTTTCCATTAATCTTCTGACTTTGATTTTATGTGTTCTATAAGTACGATTTTCATTACAGTAAAAATTTCTGTGGAAAAAATAAAGGAAACGAATTTGACGTATGGTGATTGCGACTTACTAATTAGTGCATTCTAATTAACAAGTATTTTTAACTATCAAGCAGTTTTAGTTAGCTTTGTTTTTTCCGTGATTTCACTAATTACAGGAAAATAGTTAAAAGTAAAATAAAAAAAAAATCAAACCACACAAAAAATAAGTTAATCGTTTTACTTCCTATCCTTCTTTTTCCCCTGTACTTTTGATTTTTGTAAAAGCACTTAAAAAAAAAAAAAAAAAAAAAAAATTAGAATTCAACGAATTTTTACTGGTACAATTTTAACCAAATGATTTTGTTTATTAAACGAAATATTTAGCAGATACAATGAAACATTTTGTTGAATCAACAAAATTTTGTCGAGTTTAACAAAGTACTATTGTTTATACTTGATTTGATTTCAGGAAAAAAAATTCTTTTTTATAAATTCTTTCACAACTCATTACTTTATGCTTCCTCTTTGGGCTGCAATAGAAAAACTGTCTTTATGATTGTGTTTTGTGTCATGGCAAACATGCACAAGAAGTTTCTGCCTAGAGGGGTTGGCTTAGGCGGCAGACTTTTTATATAATGGAGCTCTAATAAATGATTGTATGAATTTGAAGTTTACATAACTAAAATGAGTTGTTGTAAACTGCACAAATAAACTTTTAAACTAAGAATCCCGCAAATATTTAAAAGCTTAGGATTTCGTAAAGAAGTTTTAAAGAGATGTCAAGTAGAAATATTTCTAAATTTTTAATGTCTAAAGAAACATAAAATGTAATTATCCAGATTTAAAAAAAGAAAGAAATCTGAAGTTTACTGATATCACTTTCGCTAAGATCAAATGACACATTTTATCTTACAAAATAAAACAAACGCAATCATATTTCAAACCACTACCTACTATATTTTTATCTTAAGTACCATGCTGTCATAAAAAAGCAAAATCTATGTTCGCTGTGACTGATTAGATAACGAACTACTTGAAACAAATATCTTCATTGGTTCTTATGAAAATTTGTTATGTGACAGTCACCAGCATATGGCATTACATCAGCATAATGTAAAGGTTGAAACCCAGCGTTTGCAAGTGAATAAGATAAGAATTTTTTCTTGTTGATTCGTTTTTCTTCAATAAAATATTTTCTAAAAGAAAGAAAATAATAAATAAGTTTGAATACCATCTGCCACCTACACATGATAGTTTCCAAATACGTGCGTAATAAAATAAACTGTTGCTATGTTTCTACTTTAATAAATTGGTTATTAATGGGTTATAATAAATATATTTTAATAAATTTGGATAGTGTTATCATAACGTATGGAATATCAGAATGAAAATTATAAGGCGTAAGACATAGTTTTCTTAGTGTTCAGAATAAAATATTGTATTTTGTTTTCATTGGACTCTCAAAGAAAAAAAAAATTAAATCATAAACATTCATTTTATGTATTTGAAATTTATGAAATAACTCTGAAAAGAAATTTTAGTAATAAAACACTATAGATCACAATAAATATAAATTCAGAGTTCAATTAATCAGTATGCATTCGATGTTGTAGTTCATAGCCGTGAATTTGATTGAATATAGACCATGATTATCTACTTGCTATATAGGGCATTCACATAATCTGTGTCAGTTTTGGTTTGCCATTGAGTAAATTTGAAAACGAATACAGTCAAACCCGCTTAATGGAATATCGGTTAAAGGAATATTCCGCTTATTGTAACAAATTTTCAATGTACCAAACCGTAATAGTTAGTCAGTGTGATTCCGGATGATGGAATATCGGTTAAAGGAATATTCGGCTTATTGTAATAAATTTTCAATGTACTAAAGCATAATAATTAGCCAGTGCGATTCTGGATGATGGAATATCGGTTAAAGGAATATTCCGTTTATTGTAATAAATTTTCAATGTACCAAACCGCAATAATTAGTCAGTGCGATTCTGGATAATGGAAAATATCCCGTTTATCAGAATAAATTTTCATGGAAAATTCCCTATTCCATTAAGCAGGTTTCACTGTACCGCAATTTTTTTTTCTCCATATTCCATTATCAGATAATGGATAATGTGTATGTTTAACCCCAAGAGCAATCCCATCCCTGAATTTACCATCGCGTGTGGTAAATAACTCTTTAAACCATTCATTTCCCAGTTATTGCCACCTATCATCAAGCGTTAGCAAAAAGGAGGAGAGGAGGAGGGAATGGAAAAGAAATCCTCAACTACAATGAAGACCTAGTTTTCTTCTCTAAATAAAAATAAAAATCTTTGCTTCCAAAGAGGGTGAAAATCATTTAGAAGCATACCGTCCGCAACACAGAAGAATATGGACTCTCAAATTGCAATTCGGGTTGCAAAGTGTGCATTGTCCGGCCAATCACGAAAAAACTCTGAAGGTTGATAGACCTTGCACGACCTCAAAGGTATCCATTTAGGAGCCGGCTCTTGCTGTAAATTATATGAGCAGGCCTGTTGAAATTTAAGCCAGCGTTGAGTGACAATTCAAAAGCGAGGGTCATTTGTTAACGTAACCTCTAATGCTCAATCTGACTGGATTATAATAATCGGGAGGTATTTAAATGTGAGTTTTAATTTGGGTGCCTGTCAGCAGGAGTGAAGGATATTCTTTTTGAACGTGACACTCATTGATTGCAAATTTTTAAATTGTTGGATTCTGCTGCCTCTACTTTCAACGCTGTTTACTTGATTCTTGTTTGAATAGTTTTGACAAAGAAGTCTCCTGAGAAAAGTTTTGTCTTGATGTGTCAGCAGTAATCACAACAAGGGCGAAATCTTTTCGAGAACAATGTTCTGCAGAAATACTTGATAAAGCGTTTAGAGGTGTTATTAAAGTTGAATTATAGGCCAGAGATTTTATTTTGTGGTCATGCTTCAGGTATTTCAAGGGAACTCACTAGTAATAAAATCACTGTATTAAAATTAAGAAGAAAAAATTTAATTAATTTTTGACAAAGATATGACTTTTATTTATTTACTTAAAATTTTATCTATTTGTTTACGAAATGATGATTATAGTAGTAACCATGATAATAATGACAGAATGAGAATATTGAAAAAGCAATGACCTTTATTCATTTATTTATTTATTTATTTTAAATTAAAGACTGTACTGTGACGCATGCACATTTTATCTGTATTTATAAACGCTTTTATGTAAATGTTTATAGGTAGAAAATACTTTTATGTATTTACCTATAAAATAGTTGCATACTTTTTTGCAAGCATATAGTTTTTCCTAATAATGCTCAGTGATAACTGGAAAAAATGTCACCTTCGCAGAAAGAGTGAGAATGCATATTACTGGAAGTAGTAATTTTTATGTTTTTGTCTTCGAAAATAGGATGCTTGCTTTAGTTACTGTATTGAACAAATACAAATATTTCCACACATTTTAAGTATCTCAAATTTTATATATTTTTAAGTAGTATTTTTATAAAAATTGTCTAAACAAACTATTTTTCACTGATTTAAAACATTAAAAATGTCAAGTAAAACTAGGCTTTCCATTCAAAATGGTTTTCCTGGTCCAAAAGACCTGACTATATATTGACATATTTTATACACATAGATAACATTAGCTCGAGAAAAAAACTCGTTAAGCAAATTTATGGGATACCATTTACATACTTTTTCTTTTTACCAGTTTTATTTTGCTGAAACCATTTCACGATTTTTTTTGCGTGAATGTAAGCAATTAATGATTAGTAAGTCGTTAAATCTGCTACTGATACTGATTTCTTTTACCGTATTAGCACGCAACCATGACTGTGGCGATAGGAGTAATTTTTAATCGATTTTGCATGAGGCGCTAATTTAGCACATAGCAAGTACTACCTATGTTCTTAAATACTGTAGAAACAACTTAAGTGAGCAGTTAAAAAAAGAAAGAAAAATTCTTAAGGTACTCTAAATATTTTTCAAACTTCACTATGTAGCTTTTTAAACAGATAATCTATGAGAGTTGTGACACATTTATATAGAAAAGAAATTCTCAAGTTCCGTGCTGCTTTGCTACATGTGCTGCGCTTTTTCAGAAAGTTGCAGTGATTTTCTGTGAAATACTTTTATTTTTTTTTTTAAATAAGTTTTATAAGTCCCACAAGTTTATTGTTTCTAAGAAAGAAAATTTATTCAGAATGAAAGCATTTCTAAGAACGAAAACATTTCTTTCAAATATTATCAGTCACTATCAATAGTATTATAACTATGATCCACTGATAATATAATCATTTAATAATAAATTTCGATTATCATGATAAATTAATTACTCGGTTAACTTTTATTAAGTAACAAATAATATCTCAATACGAATGCATAGAAAAACCCGCATTTATAACAAAGTATGAAAGTAAACTATAAGTTGTAAGTTATTATTAATTTGTAATATTTTGGATAGTTTTAAGAGAAAAATATGTGAGATGTTTATACACTACACATAAATGTTATTTAAGAAATGATTTATTAATACGTTCATAGGTAAAAGTGCAGAAACTGGTGCTTTCTGGTTCTTCTTCTCTCTCATAAAGATAAATATTTTATTAAAATTTTCCTGCACATTTTCTCAATCTTATATTATTTTGATGGTAATTTCACTTTTCTTTATATGAACTTTGCTTTCTTTTAGTGACACTAAAGGGACATTATATCCAACTTTAATTTTTAATTGATTTAGTGAATATTGCAATAATAACCTATTTTCCATTTATGCAAAATAAATTAATCTCATAAAAATAGAGCAGCATAATCAACCGAATGGATATCGAATAATTAAAATGGTATAATATGCTTGGCAAGCCTTGAGCAATTTAAATTTCTGTATATATCATTTCCAGAATCGTAACATAATTAACAAACTCCCCCTCTCCTCCCCCCTTCATTCTCATTTAAACTTTATTAAAGTTTCATTAATACGGCGTTAGCTCCTTATAATGGCCGTTGCCTACATATTTCGTTACATGGCCATATCCATGTTAAGACATCATGAATCATAACCATGGAACAGTGTGTTCATCGCTAGACATTATCGAGCAGAGGACCATTAGAGATCTCCTCTTTAATGCTTTCCCTCGTTAGAAAACTGCAAAAGACAATAACACTTAGGATTTCAAGAAACTGGTGATGTGCTTTTCCCTCTGAATAGATAAGAGAGAGGGGGGTTGGGCCACCATCTTAATAGCGCACACGATTATATATATATATATACGGATTCCTTAACTGCGGTAATTTTCGAAGACTTGCCGCGTGCACCAGCGCTATATGGGAGAACGCCATTTTTGTATTTTCCGAGGGTAAATAAGTTTCTGGAAATTGAAATGAATTGAAAAGAGCTTTCATCAGAAGAGGACTTTGATTCCGTTAATGCTTCGTGCGCTGTGCATGGTAGTATATATCTTTACCCAGAGTCCTCCCAGTTTGAAAATATGTGTGTCTTACGGCAGCGGGCAATTCGATTAAACATGCACTTTATGGTAATGTATTTTTCGAAACGCAGTTTTGATAAATATTTTAATAGATAAAGACGCCATTTACGCTTCGGGGATAAATGTTCCACTGGAGACATACTTAGAAACTTTGTAGTGCAGAGAAGTTGGGTTGAGTTGCAGTTCTGCGAAACTGTTATTCTATATATTCTAACTGATATTTAAAAGATTTCTTATCACTTAAGAAACTTAAAATCATATAAAATTAAGATAAATAGGAAGTCTTTAAGGAGATTAATATTGCCTATTTTCAAAGCGTATAGGATGAGTATAGCTCAATATAGAGAACTTTTGATTGGATGCTAATGAAATAACTTTATGAGATAAATGTTTTAATGATAAAATTTTACCTTCTTCTTTATGTTTACAAAGGGGTACTTAAAAGTGAACATATAACTATTTGAAATGTAATTGGAAGTATGTTTAATTCATATGAAATTTTTAGTATTACCGTCTTGCACTTTTTAATTTTAATACTGCACCCTATTTTCTTTTTTTCTAATTATATCATGCTTTAAAAAATAAAAAATATTTCACTGTTGTCACAGCAATTCTTTTATGGAGATACATTTGTGCTTGATTAATTTGCAGATGAATGAATTGATATTTAAGTAATAAAAAATAGTGTAATAAAAATATCACTAAATTTTAATTATTGACAAAGTGATGGATTTATTAAAATTTTCACTGTTAAAATTATTGATGATGACGTGAATAAGCTTTCACTTGAATAAGTGTTTAACTGTGTAGAGCTTTTACTTTAGTGATTCAATATTGTGAGAAATAGTTTGCTTCTACCTAAAGGTAAATTTATCTTAACTATATTTTTTTGTTCTTTTTTATATTTTGTGCTTATTTTTTTGATTTTATTTTTATAAAATATTCAAAAAACATCAAAATTTAATTATGACAGTGATGGTAAAAATTTACGTAAAATTGATGAACGTGAATAACTTCACTCGAATACGTTTTATGTGTAGAGCTTGTTTTAGTGATTCATATTGTGGTCTTTGTTGCCAAGTAATTATCTTGGCAACATCAATGAATATGAAGTATAGGCACATCGAACTGAATTGTGTATGATGTCTTGTGACTATCTGGCCGAAGAATATGGCACTGACTTGACTATGCGATAGGCCGACTATGTCCATATCTCAAAAACAATATCGATATTTAACTCGTTTAAAACGACGTTCTTTAATTACTTAGACTACGAGGGTAATCCATTAAGTCGGTTATTAATTTACGTAACTTTTGTGATATAAATTAGAAATTTCCAACAGTTATTTGTATTCCCTCAGTCGGAATCTCTGGAAAAGTTGCATTGTTATATCAAATTTTAACGACTTTGTCTAACACACTATCATCTATTCTTCGTGTGATATATTTACATCAATTGCAGTGAATATATTCAGTGACATGCATTGCCATTGTGTAATAAAGTCTCTCTTTTTTCTTGCAGCTCTTAATGGCCGGACAGTCCGGACAGCCCCTCTCAGGGGGGGCTGCCGCCCCCACGACGCCCGCGGGTGGCACGGGCCCCACCGGGGGCCAACCGTGCTGCGAGTCGGGCCGCCCGGTGCTCACCGATCCTCTGACGGGGCAAACGGTCTGTTCGTGTCAGTACGACGCCCAACTCCTGGGCTACCAGCGGCTCGCCGGCCTGCCCGGAATCAACGCAGCCGTCTACGGCACGGCAGCGGCTGCCGCTGCGGCCGCCGCCGCATACGGCACGGAGCAAGGGTTCTTGCCGCTGACCGCGGAACAGTCTGCTTTCTACTCTCCCACGGTAAGCAAAACATCGAGTTCTTCAAACGTTCGCTGTTCTGTTTAAACCCTTTGAAAAGCAATACTGAAACAGTGCAGTCGTTGTCATCGCCGCCAGTGCAGCGTTGCGCGCTCAGCTAGCTGTGTCTAAAATGTTCTTTAACCCTGTGGCACGGAATGGGTGATTCGATCGAACACCTAGTTGCTGGTAGTTAAATCGAGTGATGGCAACGGCTGCACTTTTTCAGTATTGGACAGTCTATCCAGTTTTTGTTCTATATCGGTGTATTTTCATCATGTCCTTCCTCATGTGTCGAAATGGTTTAGTTCTGTAGCACACGATGGTCGATTCGATCGACCTCCATGTTGCTGGTTGTCAAGTCGAGCGATGGAAACGGTTGCAATTTTGCAGCACGGGGCAGTCTATCCAGTTGTTCTCATAGGTCGATGCATTTTGATTGCATTATCCTGTTCTCAAAGGAAGTCGTCAATCGACTGTGTCGAAAATGTCCTTCAACTCTGTGGCACGAGATCCGCCATTCGATCGACGCCATGTTGGTGGTAGTTAAATCGAGCGATGGCAACCGCTTCGCTTTTCCAGTGTTAGATAGTCAACCCAGTTGTTCTTATACATCGATTTATTTTTATCGTATTCCCTATTTCTCAGCGGATGCCTGTTCTGATGAAAATAGTTCTGGTACCGATTTGACAAACAATCGATAATTTTGTACTGAGAATTATGTGCTAAAACGGATTCTTAAGAATCGAAATCAGATTTATTTCTCGTGAATCGAAGTATTCAAAACGTCCATAGTTTTGCGTCTTCACGTCAAGGACACCGCGCTTTAAAGGGTTAATAAAAAATTATCATTGTTCTTCTGTTACTCTTCGAGCTTTTCTAAAATTAAAAGCGGTGCCTCTTGCCTTACTGGCTACTAAGTTTCGGGTGTAGCCAAGCGGTGCTGCTCGCCGAGTAACTGAACTCGAGGTAAAAAAGGGGATTGGAAAGGGGGAAGTGTCACCGGGAAAATCGATACCAAGAGAGAGAGAGGTTGAGATGGTGCTCTGGGAATCTATTTGGTAATTGGCCCCCGAAAATGAATGCGATGCTTTTTATCGTTGTGAGGTATTCGCTGAAATGCATATCGGAATTGCAAATGTAAAGTGTTGCAATTAAAATGAACAATGAATTACTTTGTAATATTTACGCACAAATCTATAATTCTGTTTCTTTGAGATGTGTGTGGTCGAGATCTTAAGAGTTTAAAAATTATCTAAAAAAATATTGTAAAACATGGTGATGTACTTCAAAAAAATAATGTAATGCGTGAGTAAATTCTGTATTTACCTAAGCTTTTTGTATTTCTGTATTCCTTTTGTAATAATAATACTGTTTGCATCTCTTAATAAATGTTAAATTCATCATACATGGAACTAACTGGCAAACGTCTTCTAAAATGTAAGACTTAGAGACAGAAAAATATCGAATTCTTTTTTCTTCCACAGATAAAAATAAATAAATAAATAAATAAAAATAAAATTTGAAAAAAAAAATAAGAAAAGGAAAAAGGTTGGGAGGGGGTGTAAATCCTATGCACTTCTAATTTTTATGTACTGCAAAAGTGATCTAATTTCGCTCATTGCATAAGTATTATAAGTGTACTTTGTACTAATAGGAAAAACAAATTTTTTTCGAGTTGACAAATTATATTTAAAGTAAAACTCAAAAAGCAAATCTTTTACTGTGACAAATTTTTGACTGTCAATTACTTATAAACGTTTTGATGATCGATCAGTCAAAGGATAATTGTAATTCATGCTCGTGTTAAACCGTGCTAATATCAAAATACATAAAACATTACGTCTACATAAAATCTTATGTCAAAATATCTTTTACCAATTTTGAAATGCATTAATCTTAAAAATCATTGCAATATCCGTTAATACATTCACTATCTGAAAATTCTCAATTCACTAGAGCTTCAAAATAGATTTAAAAATAAATACATTTTTTTTAAATTTTTAATTTGTATTACTTTGTCTAGGGTGAACAATTTAGAATAGGAAAAAAGAGTTTAATTTTTCGATATAATTTCTCACATTTTACAGCAGGTAAACCGAATAATCATGCTGATATTTATTTCAAACACCACCGAGTTAACTAAAAGTGCCACCACATGCTAGACTAGCAAGAAACAAAATGGCATTTGTGAATAGACTCACGTGAAAAGCACGTAGTCGGTGAACCATGACGCATCTATGACTATCTTTAACAAGACTGAAGACACCAACTTCTAAAATGATCCCAAATGCGTATGAGTGCATCATTGTGTTCGAAAACGGAAAACATTCTCTACATTCTTACAGGCATTTTTTTTTCTGTTCTTTTTAGTCATCATTTTTTTTTTTGTTTCCTCTTCATAACTTAAATTGGCGTTTAAAACGTAGGATGTCGTTACACTCTGCAGTTAGTAATCCAGAAAAGAAGCGGTGGATGAGGGTTATTAACTGGGTGTTGGGGTAACGGTAAATGAAACTGCAGCCGATATTTTTAAATTTTCACTCTATCTTTATTTTACTTTTTAACTGATGTTAACTGAAGCATGCTATTAGTCCAAAAATATTATGCATTATAAGAAAACTTTTATATTAGTATATAAAATAACTAGAATAGCGTTTAGACTGTGTTCTGCTTGCACATAGAAATATAAATACAGTTTTATAAATAAATGAATAAATAAATATACTAGATAAAGTAAAAAACTCTGAAAATACTCAAACTCATATAAAAATGTACTTTCGTGTGAAGGACTTCTTTTAGAAGACTTCTTTTTAATTTTAATGCTCTTTATTTCAGAAAATACAAAATTTAGATTATGTAACATTTAAAACAGTTTTATACGGCTTACATTTTTTATATAGAATAAAATAAAAATAATAACGGATTCTCTCATTCTAAAGAGGCTAATAGTGCTCTGTAAAGAGAAGACCAAATTTTTTCCCACGCAAAATAAATAAATAAAATAAATAAAAAATAAGTAAATAAATAAGTAACATAAAATAAAATATTACATTGACATTTATAAATAAGTATAGAAAAAAAAAGAAAAAAGAAAGAAAAATGTCTACTATATTCACTCGCACGAAGAAAAAAATGATTTGTTGATTCAACAAGAAATTTATTGAAAACATTTTAATTAAATAATTTAATATTAACAAAACATTTGATAAGTTACACAAAATTTTGTTAGATCACCAAAACATTTTATTGAATCAACAAAATCGTCAGATTAAAATAGCCCCAAGCAAAGTTTGCTTCAACAAAAAATTTTCTTTTTCTATCTTTTTTTTTTTACCTCAGATAAAAAATTAAGTAGCCAAATGAGTTAAACAGCTTTAGCAAGCATGCCCAAAAAGAAGCATTCAAAACGACCCAATTGTCGAAATACTGCTCCCCTTTTTAGGAGCATTCCTAAAAAGAGAGAGTTGTTGGACAGCGGTCGAAGAAAAATGTCCAAGGAAAATCGATCGGGGAGACTGGCGATTATATATATGCTCTTTGATCTGGTGAACTCGGAAGAATGATGCGTTTTTTGGACGGTAAATCTATATTTAAAAGCTCCCCTTCCCTGTCGTTTCTCCAGTACTAGTTCGACATCTAAAGGAATATTTTTATAATTCACTTGTGAAGGGACCGTGGGGCCTCTAACAATGCTATTTCTATGTGGAATTGGCTGATTCTAAGGAATTGAGTGCTGTTTTGATGTAGCAACAAATTTTTAATATTGACACCAAATTATATGTGATAGCTGAGTTATATTACGGGTTACCATTAATTATATTTGAAACTATAAAAACAATATTAAAACAAATATTAAAAAAATTCCAGGTTATATATATATATATATCTATCTATATAAGCATAAATATATATATATATAATATCATAGTACATATAAAAATTTTGTCCGAAATCAACTTCTGTCTTTATACTAGATTTTTTTTCTTTATACCAGAGACAAAAATACACACCATAAAAAACCAAAAAAGGAATTAAGATTTGATTCTATTTCCAAGGCAACCGTAACATCAAGGCAGTTCTCAAAAAAAAAAAAAAAAAAAAAAAAAAAAAAAAAAAAAAGAGTTTTGATAAACATTTTTACGAAGATTCTGAGAGTTAACGAATGTAAATTGTCGTTAAGAAAAGCAAAACCAAACTATAAATGTATTTTCAAAACTTCAAAACTGTTCCCAGCAACGAAAACTCATCATACCCCAAAACTGAACTATCAATTTGTTAAACTCATCAAAATCGTTGTTATTTTGCCTTTCAAAAGTTCAACAACGAACAGCTTCATTTAAAATCGAAGAATAAATGATAAATTATCATTAAAAAATAACACATATTTTCACAAATATTTCATAAACACCAATTCACCAATCATTTTAATTTTCGTCATGCGTTGGAATCAGCGTGTCAGTCTGTAAGAAAATCACTTACGTAATTCTGAGGATGCTATGCGGAGGAGCCACCTGAACAGCTTTCGGTAGTTATAGTTTAAAAGAAGAAGAAAAACTATGAAAATTATTCCAGAAAATCGATCTCTACCTCTTTCAGCGATGATTACGCCTTATCGTCTTCAGAATACGAAAGCGTCTCCTTATTTAGCCAGTTATAGCATAGCACTTACCTTGCAGTTTGGTGGATCATGCGTGCAGATGCAAGATTAATATACATTGTACTTGGTAAAGTGGTGAATTTTAGTTTATAGATTGCGATAAAAGTTGTAGTATATTTCTTATTCACATATTTATATAAAGGTTGTTAGAAGAGGGGGAGGGGAGGGAACTGATTTCAGTTTCGAAAGCAATTTGCTTTGCAGTAACATTTAATTTGAGAACTGCACTAATATGTAAATTTTATTCTTAAATGTGAATTTGTGTTGAATTATCTAATTTATTATTAGTTATCTAACTTAAGCATTCATCTGCATTGAAATATTCATCTGTATTGAAGTATTCACACACATGTATCGTTTCTTTTACGGACCTTCGAAAGCGATTATGATAAATGCACAATTTTGTTAAAAGAAAAAAAAAATGCTAGTAAGTCAAATTTATGAAGTAGTTTCTTAATTTTAAATATACTACCGTGATAAAAATCAGGCAAGCAGAAGAGGGATTGCAAAATTAGCTGGACCACAAGAAGTTTAAATAGATGGCTCCCAAATTATCGTTATGGTACGTACAGGTATAACGTAGATGTTCAACACTAAAATATAGTAATTTTCTATGGAAGAATACTTGACTTGTTCCCCCCTTTCCATATAAACAATTATATGGACATCCTATGCCAACAAATTCTAAAGGTAATATTTCCTAAATTAAATATTTTGTGGTATTCTTTTGTAAAATAGCATACGTTTGTAAATTTTAGAGATGATGGGGGCAAATCCTACCCTCCCCCCTCCTCCTAGGCTCAGTGGTGTCTTTTTTTTATAAGCAGTTGCATTAAGCATATATAAATTTATAAATTTTAGAATGTTAATTTTTATTCAACTTGCACTGTTACTTTTTACCTTTGCAATTGCAGCCCTCCAAAGGTCAATTGCACTTACGTACACTTCGGGCACCTATTTCGGGTTTTTGTTAGTGCCGGTGTAAATCAGAGGTGACATAGACACTCGTACGCAGACAAAAACCCAAGTCAATATTTTTTATTCATTTGCTTTCCAGATAGTTACATTTAAAAAATAATTGAATTCACACATTGACTTTGCAGAATGCATACATACCAAGAACTTTTCTATGTTCCTTCTACATCTTAGAACCCGTGATGGGTACTTAACGGGAGGGAGGACGTCTGTATGAGGTAATTTTTTACGGTTAATTGAATTGGCAATCTTTGATGTCACCGCTTTTCCTCTGTACATCAAAAAGTTGATACTTAGTTTCCTAATTAGGGTTAAATTGCTAAGTTGTGTGTTCACTGAACAATGAAATTCATAGACCATGCATATATACTGTCAAGCTATTTTATTTATTTATCTTTTTTTAAAGTATAGCAATGACATTCGAACATTAATATTATTTAGCATTCATGCAATGATTTGATTTTTTTTCAAGCTTAAAGGGCTCTTTTTATTTATGTTTATTTTAGTTCATTTAATTCAATCTATACTACATCATGTACATTTTTATTTTAAAACAATACAAAATATACAGCTTAAATTTTAAATATTACTTTTGAAAAGTATTTTTCGTCACGATTTATATTCCCTTGCAGTCAAAATTTAATTTCATAAATTAAAGCATTTTTAAACCTCTTAAAATCTTTTTAAAAGTTTAATTTTTGATAGATTAAAATGTAATTTAATGCTTCCTGAACGATCAATATAGAATAAGCACATTATAAGGCATAAAACACTCACTAACTCAACAAAACATTTAGGCTACAGAACTTACGCATCTGTGTTACTACTAATGCATTTGACTAGTAGAATGAGCTACAAGCTGCTCCAGATCTTGTCAAACTACTGCACCAGTATTTATTAAATAGTAAAAATAAGTTTCTGAATGACAAATATTTTTAATTAAAAAGTGTTATCATATAAGTAATCAAATAGTAACAAAACGCACATCAGGAATAAGCAATGAATATTTTAATATTCAGGCAGGCAAGTTTGCCCGATGTGGGACACAAAACGCTGTATCCGTTTTTGCTATACGAATCAGAGCAGATCATGCTTGAGGGAGTTTTTACACAACACTCAGGAACAGTTAGCACCAAATCTTTATTACAAAGAGTGAAGAGATACAAGTGATAAAACGCAAAAACCGTAATTGCATGCAGATGAATGGCGTGGACATTGCATAAAAAAGCGAGTTTTTAAAGGTTTTTCTCGTACGAGTGTTGTCAATGTATTGGTGGTATAGATATCACTCCATTTTATCACCCACGAGAGCACACACTCACCAGCAAAATGGAGGTTACTCTACAAGCATTGTCAACTTGGAAAGTTTGTCTTTGAATAATGGGATAACAAGTGATAATGACGGATTGAATATTAGCATTCGAGCCTTGTTTTGTTTGTCATTTTTAAGCGATCTTTATTCTAGCAGTAAAAGCATCAAATAATTAAGATGAAAAAAAGAGGCTGTTTTCAAAGAGCTAATTTTAGCTAATATCAATTCCCTTTTATGCAAACTGGTTTTTCTAAAGTGGGTTCCTTAATGAAATTTATTAGTCGTAAAATTGTTTTAAGGCTGTAGAACGATCATACAACACTGATTTTCGAAGATGATGTTTTTTATTATCTAAGAAAAATCGATCTATTTTCGCTCTATATTCTATTTTAAGTGATGTGTTTATTTTAACCAATTGTGAGTATTGCCAGTAACCAAACTATATCTGTAATTATGTGAGCAAAAAAACTTCTCCTTAAATTCATATTTTAAAAACATTACTTAAAGTACGAGATTAATATTTTATAAATCTCTATAACTCGTTTGTCCCTTTTACATCATTGTTTCCAAACTGTTTCACCTTCACTCCGCAATTAAATGATAAAAGATTCCTCTAGTTACAATATATCCTAATCAACTAATCTTCATTCTATTAGCATTTATCACTACATATTACAGTACATCTACAGTATGCCACTCTGTAGGCCAGTTAATAGCATAAGAATTGTATCCTGATATTATAATTTTGCTCTAACAATTTAAGGCCAGTAAATAGAACAGATAATACTGCAATGTACAAGTAACGTAAACCCTACTGGCAATTTTGCTCGGACTACCACCGGCCACGCAGCCAGCCGATGACGGCCCGAGCAAAATTGCTAGTAGGGAAGATAAGAATTAACTGTATATTTAGGAAATGTTTATTTCTGCCTCCCCACACTGGCCCCATCTGTCGAGCAAACTACGATTTCTGAAAAAGCTCTCTGTCCTAGAGGCATTATTTTTACATAATTGCCAAATATAATATGCTAGTGCATTGTTAGCTTAGAATCAAACACAGACAACCTTAAGTCTATATGCTTGACAGAGCTTTAAGACCTGTCTTCTGCGAGTCTTCTTTATGTTTCATTAAATATGATGTGTCCTCAAGTCCACCACCTCCGGAAGTTAACTGTTTTATGTACCAAGTTGCGTGATTGTCCAGTTAGCTGGCGTGTCAGATTAGTGGTAGAAAGATTGCTTAGTTCGATACCTTAGAAGAGCCCGTTTAATATTTGGAACTAAAAGTCCTCATCGCACCTTTTGTCAGTTTTCGAGGGAAACCAACATTCAAGAGTGCTGCTCGTTTTAATGAAGGTGCATGTATACATCCTAAAGGAGGAATCTCCCAGTAAGAGTCGAGTTCTAGACGAACTAGCCTTTATGGGCTCTCATAATGTACAAGCTGAAGCATTTTAATACCAAGGCTGGTATTTTTACACGTTTTATCGCTTGCGTATGCGAATATGCAAGTGCGATGAAGATGCATGCCTCACGGCCAAGTTATTTTATACATTTTTGCCTGATTCTTCGCGCATAATCCATAAATCCATTATTTTACGCACAAGAAAGATCACCGGACACGAAAATATCTGTCGACTATATACTTTATGTAATTTTAGTAGCCAAAAATGTCTTTCTTTTCTGCTGAAAAGCGCCCATAGTCGTGACTAGAGAGAAAAAAAAAACACACACACACCAGAAATGCTCCATCTTTTATTTATGGAGCTGTTTTGCAGAGTGGCACAGACTGTAGCGGTGGGTATTACAAATATTCCACTTGTTTGAACAAAAGAGGCGGTTGCTAGGGCTGGTATTGAAAAGTCCACGTCGGCATTATCGCCAATATGTGTCTGCTGTTGTTCATGAAATTTTTATGGAGTTGAAATGATTTTTATGAAAGATACATGGTTTAGTTTTTAGAGATTACTTTCTCCAGTCCTATTAACGTTGTTTAAAAAGTTGTCTGGTCTCTATGGGGCATCAATTATTCAAGCGATGTGTGTTGTTCGGCAAACTGTATAGCCTTTCACCGTAATTTAGAAACAAGGAGTTAAAAGCACGATTTCCTTTCGTTTGTAGTATTAACTGTAGAGATGGGCACTGTAAAGAATGGTTGTATGTTTATCGTATGTTTCGTATATTGTGTTTTTACTCTTACTACAGGTGTAGTTGAAAAGATGCGAAGGGTTCATTTTACGAACGTAACGGTAAATCCACTGTGACAAAGAAACACACATTATTCATTTTACACTAATGAGATAGAAATAAATATGAAGCTCTTCGAAACTTTTTGTCCATTACAATTACAATTATTTCAAGTCAATTTTTTAGCTATGTTCAAGTACATTTATGAGTGTTTTGCGTTATAGCAAACTTACATGAGGGGCATATACTAATGGGGCGGAGTTACTTGGTCTGGGGCCTTTTTAAAGGGTTCTAATGCATATTCATGTTACATCAGGAGAAAACCGAACCAAAACTAGAGACAGTTACATTGACAACCACGGGATAGGCCAAACGTGGGACCTTCACACTTCAGCCGTCTCCATGTTCAGCGCCTTATCCACTCGAACAACGTAAATTACATTTGGTAGAACTGTAAATTTACGTAATAATTATTACAACCTCTACAAAGTACACGGTGTATCACAATTCCCTCCCGGGTTTGTAAAGCTTATAAAAAGTAAATTTTACTTATACAGCAACAAAGTTGACTTTATTGGATAAAGAAATCTTACAAGCTTTGTTTCACAAATGATCCCTATGCGAACCTTTGGTGATTTGGCCGATATCAAGTTTAAAGTCGAATTCTTCCCTCCCCACACTCGCTTTCACATTGTGAAATAAATAATATACGCAAAATAATAACAGTATAACAAACACAAGTGATATCTTAAGCTCTGTCACTTAAGACTTCCTATGTTTATAAATATTTTTTTTAAACTTTTTGAAGTTTGCCTTAATATGCAATTTTGAATTAATCTTCTTCTTTCCAATACCAGCATTTTTTATAAGATAAATCGATTTCTTGAGCCTCATTTTTTTAAACAGCAATTTATATTACTATACAACAAAAACTAAATGCGTCTGCAATCGAAGGTTCCATTAATTCTGTAGTGAAATTTAAAAAATCCGATGGAAAAATTTCTACAGATTCAATATTTTATTTTCGCTCCTCCCTTTTATAACTTAACAGCAGACGATAAAAGAAGACAAAAATCGAAATTTAAATATCATTTTATAAATTGTTCTAATATATATATATATGCTCTTATATCACATTTTCTGATCGTATTGTTACTACTGGAAAAATATATGGCTACTGGAGTGCCATAATGAATTGCTACATTTATAATTATGATAGCTATTAGAGATGAGTTCGGGCTCATTTTTTGAAGCCCGAGCCCGAAGACTTTTAAGCCGAGCCCGCCCGAGCCCGAGCAATATTATTTAAGTCGGAGCCCGAGACCGCCTGAGCCCGAAATTTCAGCTAAAGATAAATAAAATTCAGTTACTTCATTAATACAATCCGATAAATTTTACCGTTTGTGCAAATTAAAGAAAAATATAGTTGCAAACTCTTAATGCACTTTCTAATTCTTTATATCCATGTTTATCAAATAACAATAATGTTTCAATTTTTAGTAAAAATTCCGTTGAGTAGTCACATCGGTGTTAAACATTCGTAAATACTTAGATATATTAGATACAAAAAAAAAGTTATTAATCTCGTATAGTGACATTAAAAAATGTTAAATTTAAAACACATCCAGAAAAAAGATTTTGCATAATAAATTTAAGATATTTGCATAGAATTGCATAAGAATATATTATTGCATAAGAATTTAAACAAAATTACTTTAAAAAAATATTTTATGTTACGATGTGAATATATACATCTAACTAAGATAGACCAATAAATAATGAGGCCAAAATTTTGAATGAACAGCATTTAAACACACATACGCAAATGAAATAGCACAACACACCATTTAGTAAATTATGTGAAAAAGCTAGCTTTTTACCCATCCATTTATTTTGTTGCAAGTCCTAGCATCACATCAGTACGTTTATTTTTCCGATGAATCGCTTTTTAAAATCCGTTTCAAGGAGTATGTTCAATAAAGGAGACATTTTTCACGAGCCCGAACGCAATCGTGAATTACAGGCCCGAGCCCGGTTCGGGCCGGGCTCGGGCTCGGGCTTTCGGGCTCAGGCTGAGCCCGTCTCGTCTCTAATAGCTATCACAGTATCAGATATATAAAATTGGTAGCATCTCATAAAAAGGTTTATATATATATATATATATATATATATATATATATATATAAATTTTTGTCTTATAACCGATTTTCACAAGTATTCGTTTTACAACAACATCATGACATCAAAAATTAATTTAATAGAGGAATTCTCCTTGCATTATTTAACTTATATTAATCGA
This sequence comes from Cheiracanthium punctorium, assembly GCA_038373885.1. Lineage (NCBI taxonomy): Eukaryota > Metazoa > Arthropoda > Arachnida > Araneae > Cheiracanthiidae > Cheiracanthium > Cheiracanthium punctorium. The sequence goes on from JAWZYV010002088.1 coordinate 362,342, forward strand.
TGTGAAAAAAAAAGTTTTTAATTCATAATTTTTTAAGTTCATACTTAAATGAATAAATTTACCTTCAATTAGGTATTACATAATTTCATCCAGTAGTTCTTCAAATTGTATCAACTGCCGATACACTACATTTAAATGAACTCGATATTGATTCTAAATTTTGGAGCAACACACTATTCCTCATATTTTCAAAATAAAAGCCAGATCTCGAAAAATTTGCTGTGCATTTCCAACGTGTTAAACTTTGAACTTTGTCACGTTCCGGAAGTGTTCCCAGATATCGGAAGTTGTCTGGGGGTTGGCTTTCCAAATGTCCACAGGATGTTCCCGAAAGTATAGGTCAGTGGGATTTGCGAGTACGTTTTGACATCACCCTCACATATTCCTGCTGGATTTAGAGCTTCTTATTTATACCCCACGGCCAGTGCTGTCCAGCTGCAACCCAAGCAGGATCGAGGGAGAGGAAAAAAAAAATAAGATCTATTTTCGGGAGATGTTCGGAATCTGAAATGAGATGAAAAGGAAAAGTAAGCTTAAGGAAACGGAAAACATTTAGGTTAACATCTTGTCATTTGATATGATTTAGTAAAAAAAAAAAAAAAAAAGAGGAAAAAAGTATATATTTATATATATATATCTATAAAGAGATGAATTAAATGCATTTCAAATATGAGTTGTGCATGAAATATTAAACTTTCAAACCATTTGCGATGCCAGACTCAAAAAGTAACTGCGATTCCAATTTTAGTGAATTTAAATTAAAAGATAATGTACTGAGACGAGGAGCTCTTTGTACGGTACTCATACGTAAAATCAGCAACGATTACAACTTTTAATATTCAAAATTTTCAGTATTTCCTAGTTTAAATAATAGATCGATATACTTATGGAAAACCTGTAATAGCCATATTTTTAAAAACTTTGAAACTTGATTTTTTTTTCAAATTTTGCGGCTCATTTTCATTTTAAGATACAAAAATTAAAATTTATAAGTAAATGAATGAATGAATATAAATGTTCACTTTAGAAATTTTAACATTTATGCTTTAGAACGTGTGAAATTGTATTAAAATAAATGTGAATTGGAATTTTAGTCATGAAAATTAGAAGTAAATTTCATCTATTAGCAAACATTTTTAACCACATTTCTTCTTAAACTCACTAATATTAAGTAAAATAAAAATTTCAAGCCAGTTATAAATATTTAAATATTTCTCATTGCATATTTTAAAGAATATTGCATGCTTTAAAATATTACTTAGAAAGTGTGAAAATTTTTTATTTAATAACTTTTTAAATAAATACCTTTTCTCAAATTATCCATGTCAGGCATTAAGCAGGTTTAAAAAAAAGAATTAGCAAAGCGACAAACTATTATCTGTATATTATGAAGAAAAAGTATTCTGATAAAACTGTCGTTTTCATGTGACAGGAAAAAGTGTTGAAACCAGAAAAAGCAACACATATCAAAAGTAATTTAAAATACTTTGATTGTTTTACAAAACAACTGTTTATTCTTCCGATTTGGAAATCAAATTCTCGTTTTCATTGTACCTAGAAAAGTTGTGAGATCTAATGGCGCATTTATTTAAATCATTTAAGAGCCTTTTTAGATTCTGTTGGTCTCATTTTATAAACTAGTGGACCGTGAACATTCATGTTAAAACCAATTACCGTGATCTTGTTACAGAAATAGCTGAGCTTTTGTCAAATTTAAAATTGCGTTTCAGGAACTGCTTAAATAATCGCTTTTTTATCAAAAAAGAAAGGGTTCAAGGAAAATAAATCAAGATATCTAACAAATAAAATACTTTTCCATACTTTTTGAAATGCTTTTAACTTGTAAACATACTCATTAAATACTTCTTTGATATTGAGAGTTTCAGAATCTTTTGGTACAGAGAATTCCGGTTTCACAAAATTTTACATACAAACTTACGCAAAATACAATCAACTTTGGAAGATTTTTAATAAATGCATGTATGTATTTTCAGAATCAGCCTAAAGGCACATGTGAAATGGTCTTGTAGGTACATATAATTATTAAGAGATTCTTAACCACTTAAAGTTTAAAAATAATACATATTAGAGTAGTAAGAAAATACAAGTAATTAAAGAAAAAGCGTCATTGTAAAACACCCATAAATTAATCACATATGTTTAAAAAACAAAATTAAGTTAACTTTAAAATATTGTTTCTAAAAATTAACATCTGTAAGCATCTTAATTTTACAGTTGATATAATATTACATAGTCTTACAGTTCTAAAATTAATACTACTACTAATACAATGCCATCTTTTTAGAGCAATGCGTATTATTTAAAAAAGAAGAGGAAGAAATTACTCCAAAAAACAATCTTTCAGAGAAAAATGTTTTTATATTGATTTAATAAACAATCTTTCTTATACACAAGTAAAAATAAAATTGTTAATTGAATGCTTTTATTGCACTTAGTAATTTTTCAATAAAGCATCAAAAGTAAAACACTCTGTCTTTATAATAGTAGAAGTGTTTCAGCAGTTCTTCCTCTCTCTGATAAGTGAACTGAATCCTGCAAATAATTTACGTTTTTCAAATATTAGACGATTTTTAAGGAAAAAAAGGGAAGTTAGACCAATGCAGTGCATTTTGACATTTTATTGTTAAAGCAATTATTTTATTATTGTTCACTTTGACATTTTCAATCGTGCCTTAACCTTTACAAGTGTGTGTTCCAACTGGGAATACCAAATTTAAAAAAATTGAAAAATTAAATTTTATCAATATTGACTTGAAAAAATTAGCAGATATAGTTATAAGATGACTTTTTTTAAAAAATATATTTTGCATTTCTATCATTAGTAGGAAACTGGATAAAATATCATAAAAATAGCCATTTTATAAATTTTTACGGAGCTATCTTGATACACCTCCCTTCCCCTTCAAACTTAATTCATATCTTTACTTAAATTTAAAAGTAAATCTTTCATTTATTCGTAATATTTCACTTATTATTTAAACTTTCCACAAATTTAAACTACCCTGGATCTGAATTCGGTCTGTAAAAGGATAATCTACGAATCTAACTAATCGATACGAAACCGTTTCTAATAATACCACGCAGGAGCACTATACTTTATTCCAATAAAATAACTATTAATTAAAACTGGATATTGACTTCTTCTCCTGGAAGTTAAACAATGATTAATAAAACAACAATAGAAAAAATAAATTAAAATCACCGAACGAGTCGGGAGCAATCGAGGCACTTAATTCGATACGGGGAGTTAATAATGTAACTCGATTTAGTTAAATTCGCTCGTAACTTTTCACCAAGAAAATCTGAGACGCCCCAGAGAGACCTCATAATAAATACTCGACATTAATTACTGTCCTCAGAGGACACTTTCGAAACGTTGCTTACAACCAGGAGCACACGTCGTAAACATTCATCTGGCGCAATGCAAATGCGTGTCTTTTACCCGCGTGTTGTGCCCGTAAAAAACGCATCCCCGTCCTCCTATAGATTGAAATCCTCAAAGGGAGAAAGGCTCCATAATGAAAACACTTAAATCGGGAGCAATGGCTGCGGCGGAGATCTTTAATCCATATAAATGCCTCGATTACGGAGGGTTGGGGGGAGGGCTGGCTGACCCCCTCCGCCCCCGATGAGCCCATTCCCATGGCCGGGCGTCTCCCTTTTACGACGGGGTAGGCTCGGGGTACATAACTCGGGAGCATGCATTCGCACAACAAGGCTGGGTAATGAAGCTCTTTGTATGGCTGTCCGGCAAGCGTGTTTCTGAGTCCGGCCGTGAAACAAGTTGTCCGGCATCTCTTACGTGCTTGGACAGTGGAATTGTTTGAGAGGGGAGTGGGTGTTATGGGAGCTGGAGTAGCCGGTTGCCTTTTATGGATTATACCCGTTGGATTGTGGAAGCCAAGGTTTCGGATGTTTTCCCTCCCGTCTAAATGCGAAGGTCGACACGAAAGCAATATTTTCCCCCAAGGCGGATTGACGATTTTGATGGTGAGGTTCGTAAAATTTAGAAAGGCGCAAGGGTTTTAAGTGCGTTCTGAGTCGGTGAAAAGTAGGATCTATGGGATCGTTGTGTTTCGGCTTCAGAAATGTAACGCTTGTAAGAGAAAAGCGTTCGTAGAATCGCTGTTGCATGTGCATACGGTAAACCTGGAATAACGTGAAAGGCTCTTATTTCAGCGACTGCTGAAAATGGTTTTTGTTGAATTCAGAAAAAGTTTGATTTACACTATTGAAAAGTTCGATTGACTATTTCAACCGAACAATTTTGTTGATGTTTATCCCTGATGCTCTAAACAATACTAAAATTGGTAACAGTCAAATGAATTGTCACTAATTAGATGACGAGGCACTTCGCTATTACCAATTTTAGTATATGCAACAGCCAAAATTGGTAATAACCAAATGATCGTCATCTAATTAATGACGCGCATGATTGGAATAACGAGAATATATAATGTCAGGATGGTGACAGGTGGGAATTTTGTTAACCCATCCCACAAGATTAATATATGTCTTTGTCTACTATTTATTCTCGTTAATCCATTCATGCGCGTCATTAATTAGATGACGAGGCATTTGGCTATTACCATACATTAAACTCGAAAGAGTTAACTCAGTAGAGGGAGAACTTCAAAGGTTAAAGGAGGAAATGGTGTTCATCATGGTTACCATGATATCTAACCAATACTGTATTTTGGTTATCTCGTCAAACCAGCTATTCAGGTTATCAAAATCAGGGTGTCATTGCGTTTGGTGAACAGAGCTTGCGCGTACTCTTGTTTTATGCGTGAATCGATATTTTTGAAAAAAATGACTCTTATTTTTTAAAATGCGAGTCAAAGATTGACTTGCAAAATTTTGGTCCATTTGTATAAATACAAAATTCATGAAAATTGTAACTTCACGTTGTAAAGCTCATTATCGCGCATAACGCAATTCATTTCACAAAGATATCGCTCGCATGTTGTAGAGTGAAAAGTGGTGCCCCGGCAATATTTTACACATTTTGACTTTCCCAGGTTGGCAAATCTGCAAAGCAATTCTGTATGTTCGAAACATAATGATAATGCTTGTTTGAAGTACCGATCTTCAGGACTGATGCTTAATATTTGCATGTTTTTAAACCCAAGCACACATGAATCTTCTTTAACTAAGTTTGACCTGAACATTTAGGAGTAAAATCGTTAACTACGCGTCGAGAAAAATAACGTATTTTTAAAATGCTAATATGCTTTTTTAAAATTTTTTAAATGTACTCTCACTTTTATTGATAGTCAGTCATCCTGACTCGCAGATTTTTAAGTCTCGAACAAGCACTGGTGAATGTCGCATTAATTAAAGTACAAAAGTCCTTTTATAACTTATTGAGGGAATTTGCATCAACGAGCAATGAAATCTCATTTCTAGGATAAGCGATGCTTAAGAAATAGATTGAAGCTCTAAAATGTAATGATTTAAAATTTTCACTATTTTATTTGAAATTTTTGAGATAATGACTTCCTTTATTTTATTTTAACGTAGGAAACAAGTACAAAGTTTTTCATTCACATGATATCAAAAGATAGCTCAGTCATTTACAATTTTGCTGTACTGAAAAAAAACTAATAAAAGCAGAACACAAAAGAAAAACACAGCATTACGTCACTATGCCATATAAAGTAAAATGGGGGGGGGAGACAAAGGTTAAAAGCTTTTCCGGCGTTTGAGAAACACGTGTAAAAAAGAAAGCACTTTTTAAAAAATAAGAATAGATTTAGAGGTTACTTTCATTTTCCCCCCTCTTTCTCCCCTTGAAATTTACTGGGTATTCTTTACGAAGTAGAGCACGTTAAGAAACTTACAAGAATTTACTAATGTAGCCACCTTAATTACCGAAATTATAAAATGCGTTAAAAGGGAACTATTATGGTCCTCTTGAATAGTCGATGAAAACAGCTGGAATGGTCCCACGACCTCAACAAAGGGAGCATTTTTGAGCTGCCGGCTGCTGCCGATCTTGTTTCATTAAGGCGATATTCCATTACCCCGTGCTCTTAGGTGAAAAAAAAAAGACCATAACGATTTCTGTGAAACAAAAACACTAGAAAAAGCGGTAAATAGAGCTTCAGCATGCCTATTGATTCCAGCCGCATAACAATAAGCACAAATACGGAAAAAACAATCAGTAACCTTACTGGTATGTCTGCTAAGTGTGTTCTGACACATCCACCATCAAATGATCTCTTTAAAGACCTGACTCTGCTAAAATGGGTTCTTATACACCTACGCCGTGAAGTGTGGGAAATAACCGGATGCCCCCGGTTCGAAACCGGTTCCATTTTATTTATTTATTTATTTTTATTCACTCTGGAGCGGTCATTTGAGGCTCCACCCTTTTGCTTGAAAAAAAAAAAGTTCTGGGCATATGTCATCTTTTATTTGCTCCATTTCATCGAGTTGATACAATTGACTTTTCTATGAAGCAGAATGATACTTCTTCTCTTCGAGAGAGCACTGACCATAGTTTTAACAGCCAGTTATTCAGTTCCAGCTAGGCCCTGAGGGTGGCATGAACAGATATAGAAAACAATGTTTGCGTCTGGATATATACAGAAATATCCGATAGAATGGATACTAATAGGCACATCTTGGAAGTTCCTGGTTCAATAAAATGTTACAATATTTTTACTGCAAGTACTTTAATGCATATGATAAATATTGAAAAGTTAAACCGTTCAACATATTTTCAAAGCTTATGCAAAGTTTTAGGAAGATACTTGTTTTTGAACTTTAAAAAAGTTTTAATTTAAGAATGCTTGCAAATTTTAAAGGAAGGTCCGTTTCTAATACATTTCTTGAATATATTCGCGTTTCAATTTTTTTAAAGGAAAAATCATCAGAATACATTTTATGTAAATTTTGAAAATGTTCTTCACCCGGAAACTAGTTGCCGACACCCACCGATACCCACTTCACCGATACCAACTTCAATTTTTAAAACTTAGGATTATTTATGTTTTTTATACCAACATTTAAAAGTTTCTTTCAACTTAAATTCCTCCCCTAAGAACACCAGCTAATTGTTCTCATATATTACAAATTTAAGTGCTCTGTACATCATCTACTATAGTCACTGTATGCATAAAGTAATTTTAGAATTTACCTTAAACTTATTAGCAATTAATATATTCACACGATTAAAAGTGTCACTGAATGATCACTAAAACTCTTTTTATTTTATTTTCATTCATTCATTGTTTTTTAAACCTGTTTTGCAAGGTATTAGAATGGAATTAACAAATTTAAAGTTTCCATTTTACATAGAAACAAATTATTTACGTGAATAATGCTTGCACGCAACAGCAAATGAGTCCAAAGAAGTATATTTATGAATTTGTTTTAACTGCAAGAACATAAAATAATGTGTATAAATAAAATAACTTTTATTTATTTCTAAATTTAAACCGGGTCTGTATAAATAATGTGCTATTTTGGTTAAAATGCTCAAAATCTAACAATTTTTCTTTTTTCTATTTCTCATTACATTTAAATTTCTCTGTATGGAAGTCTTGCAATTTGAAATTAATTTTATTCTATTAATAATTACTTATGTTTATCATATTTATTTATGATTTAAAAAATACAAATAAAAAATTACGTGTCGCCAAAACCATTAGAAAAAAGAAGTACAGTAAATAGTTTCCTTTTAAATTTTTTATCAGCTTAACTGCTTATTTAGCGTCTCAATTTTATCATTCATTTATTCATTAGTAAGTAAATAAACATAACAGCTGACGTGATAACATTCCCCTTAAGGCAACTTGAGATGATCCGCTTTTTTTAGAAGATCTTACTATTGTTACGCTGACATAAAAAAAAAAAAAATAAATAAAATTTTGACATCTCATTTTGATTAAATTGCTCAATTCAAACTAAGCCTCTATGCCATGACGTAGGTATATACCTACGAAATTATTCGCTGGCAAACCTCAATCATCGCATGTCATTGAGTTCTCAAATCAGCTATCAATAACTCTGCAGCTTTTTCATCCCAAGAAAAGGTAGTCACGACGATATACCAGAGAAAAAAAAGAAAAAAAGAAGTGCACTGACTTTATTTACGGTAGCATTTAAAGGTGGATAAGCTTCGCCAATCATAGCATCCTCGCTTCACTGCGTCCCAGAACTAAGGAGTGAAACTAAATATGATAAGTGCCTTTGGAATGTTTTGTAGTCAATGTTTTCATCAAATATCACATTCGGAATTCATCGTATCTGGAAGGAGATCGTTACATAAACACGTAAAGATGAATGTTTTCATCAGATTGTGTTTCCTTTTCTCATTTTTTTCCCCACTGATTTTCTTCCGCCGAATTCACCTCTGTTGATTGATAGAATTATTAAGGTTTCGTTTACCTGCAAGTGTTTGAGTACAGAAGACGAAAATGCAATATCGTGTGGAAGGGTGGCATTATATGAAGCAACAGCTTTTGTGTGTAAAGTATATACATTGAGAAAACGTGAAGTATTTTCTAAAATGTTCTATATATTTATCCTCCTTTAGTTCCCGTGTATCACATGTGATACAAATATTGTACCGGCTTTAAATATACAGGGTGGTTATCAATAAATTTCCCCTGTAAACAGCATTTTGCAGGGTGAGCAGATTTACGCCAATTTCGACGTATGAACTGTACACGAGATATGTTCTAAGGAAGTTTTTTTTTTTTTTTCCCTTAAGTTTAGTTCAAAAGAATGTCCACTAGGTAGCGCTTTGTACGGTGAATCAGCTAAAAAAAATGACCCGAATTAGTTATAAGTTTTTTAAGGCTACTGCATAAATGCTGAAATAGTTTGTACATTTCGAATCATCCATTTCCATTGTTAAATTTGCTGTTTTCTCATGAAAAACACTACATAGAAGACGTTTTTAAACAATTTTCCTTTTCCGAAATTCATTAAATTTGGTTACAGTTCGTACACCAAATTTAACTATAGAAGACTGTTTATGGGGGATGTTTAATTATAAACACTCAATATTATATTAATGATTTTGCTTTAAAATTTTGAATAAAATAATTATAACTCTTCGAAAATTCTGCTTTACACACTCACAAAAAACAAACAAAAAAGGTTGAATATTAGAGAAATTTTCTATGTAAAATTCGTGAATAATTATTATTTTATTCAAAATTCACGTAGCAGAAATTGAAAAGAACTTGTAGGGCATTATTTATCTTTGTAGGACATTATTATCACTTTTCATAAATTCTTTATAGCCATCAACTAACTATCAATTCTTTTCTACTAAAACAGATTAAGAATTGGGCTTTCATTCGAAAAATTATTTTAAAATACTTACTTTACTTGCCGTTTCTAAGTGAAGTAGGTTTCTTTAAATCAATTACGAAAATCTCCGTTAATTTGAGACGTTAAGATTTATATCGGGTCTGAAGAGGATATGGTATTAAAATAAAAAAAGTCGAGCAAAGACATACTATGGAAAAAAAAAGAAAACTTACTTTCTATTGCTGCCTTGAATTTTTCTACTTACAGAAATGAATTATATCAACTGATGATAGCTTCATCCTTAATTAGGAGAATTTTTTAAAACTTTGACATCTCAAAAAGAAAAGTTAGTTGACAAATTAAAAAGTTTTAGTACATGTTTTGTCCAATAAAACTGTAAGTAAATAATAATGTAAAAGTTTTTTTATTTTTAATTCAAACAATTTTAAAATTTTCAGAATAGGTCCATTCATATCAACATTTTACAAAGAAATATTTCTTAACTGTATATATGTTTGAAACACCAGAAACAGCATTGACAAATATATTAAACATACTAATTCATTTAATGTAGATATATTTTGTTTGTTAAAAAAAATATTTCAATGAAAACGAATATTCTTATTTCTTTTGCAATAAATCTGTTAAAATGCTAAATGCTGTATTAAAAATATCGGACAAACGCGCTAATAAAAATTCCATACCTTAATATTTTTAATAGATAGTTATATTTCAGCTCTTCTATTCTTTCAAAAGAGATTTCACGTCTGAACAAAAGTTCAGAACATTTCGACTCTAACATTCTCAAACTCTTTTGAAACTCTCTTATGTAACTCTTAGAGAAAGCACTCAGTACATCTTTTACTTTAAATTGTGCTTAGTTCTGCATGCTCAGCAAAGGTGATTAATTGTTTCAAGGGAGTTAATAAAATGTAATTTTAGTGGATAAGAAAGGTTTAGGAATGTAATCTGCTTTCAAAATTGTTGAGGCGGGGCGGAAGGGATAGAGAGTTGAAATTTTTAAGTAAGATCATAAAAAGAACTTTTTCTATTCTATAATATTATTTTAGAAAAGGAAATATTGGTGTTGATTCTATTTAAAATTTCTTACATTTGAATTAATGTTGATTCCATTTAAAATTTTGCTATAAAACATTTCTTACATTTGAATTTTCAAATTGCGTTTATTTTGTCTGAATGCGTAATTTTATTAAAACTTAGATCACACTAGCAACATGTACTTACCTTACATTTGGCTATTAACAGTACTAAGCATCTATATTTATTGATTAAAAATATTTAAGGATATTGATTAAGAATATTACTGATTAAGAATATTACATGTAATATTCTTAATCGGAACGTTTAAAATGTACTACGTTTATATTATTATTACTTTCACTATTTTAAAATTTATTTGTGAGACAAAAGCAATTTTAATATTTTAAGAAAAGTAAATTTTAATAGTAATAAAATGTCCAATAAGAAAATCATTATTTATTTTATTTAAAAATAAACTTTTTGATATTAGGGGTAAAAAAAAAACCTCTCTTCAGGGAATTTCAAAGAAGAGAGCATTGAGAAAAACAAAATCAGTATTGTTATTTACCTTATTTTTACCTCGAATTTTTTATTTAATAAAATAATTTAAACTTTTCTGTCGAGTAAATTGTATATAATATTGTTGAAGTACTATGCCACTACATGTTCTCATCAAATGTAACATTTTCATGTGTATAATCTGCGATGATATTGTAATAAGTTCTTTTAAATCATCTTTTCAATAGTCAAATAATTCTTCCCCTTCGATTGCAGTAACAATAAAGAAATCAACACGTTTTACATATTCATTACTTGCATCGAGCTTTTTCTTAAGTATTTCCACTATGCAAACAAATAATCTTCATTACACTCAACTTCCTTATTTCTGAACGGATTTTTCGTGCAGCAAACAAGCTGTGCTGAGAGAGTCAACAGGATTGGAAATGGGATGGAACAATGACTAATAGAATACAGCCGTCAAAGAAAACACTTCAAATGTCAGATTGTGTTCAATTTAACTGGCATTAAAACATCTTTAAGAAGCAGCTTAAAACCCAAATCTTTCGAAAATCTTCTAATTTGGGGTTTTTCCCTCCTTGAAGTTTTCTAGCCCGACGCCTACGGATTTTCAGATGAGTGTTAACACCTGTTACTGGCAAATATCACTGTTAGATAAAGCTTGTTACTTCAGCAAAGAGGGCGGGCCCATCGGTAGATTTTGCAAGACGTTTTCCTTGGCCCTAACACCTACACGCCAGAGGGGGAATGCAATCGCAATGGCGATTTGCTGAATTGGCAGGTTTCCATTGTTGCGGGAATACGTGATGGAAAGGATTCAAGTTGATTACACTGTGAACGAAAGTTATTCAAGATATATGTTGAAAACAAATGCAATAGCTATTAAAGCATCTTAAGAAGGGAAATAAACGTACGACTTAAGTGACTGGAGAAATACCATCAACTTTAAAGATTTCAATTTTTCTGTTAGCACTGAATTAAAAATTAGTAAAGAAATTAATAAATGTATTCATATATATATATATATATATATGTAATTTCTGCATTTGTCAGAAAGTGAGCGATAACAATGAAAATTTTTACATAAGTAAAGAGGTCCATCATCATTCCCCCCATCCCCACTGATGTCTAGATGTTTTCAGGTCAAGGAAGTTGTTCTGTGAATATCACTAAGTCTTACTACTTATTAGTCATTTTGCGTTATATGCATACGGCCTTGGTACAAATTAAAAAAAAATTTAAGTACAATTTTTTTTATTCGTTTAAATCTAAAGGCATTTTAAATGCATTGATATACAATATATATCTATATATACAGGGTGAATGTAATTAAAGTTCCACTTTAAAACAATCAGAAAAGGAAAGCTACGGGGCCAAATGTTATCAAACTTGGTAATTGTGTAAAAGTGGTCATGGAATTTATAATCGGCGGAAAAAAGTTCAAAAATTCAACACCAGGGGCAAGGACGTAATTAAGGGAGGGGGTGTTCAGGGGTCCGAACCCCTCCCCCGAAATTTTGATTTTTGTTACTAAATGATAATGATATTGTGTCCTTTTGAGAAAAATACTGCCTTTTTTACAGTTTGGAACACCTACGAAATTTTTGGACCCCCACCAAAATGTTTTTCATATGGAGGAGGGATCGGATCCCTGGACCCCCCCCCCTTAAATACGTCCTTGCCCCTGGTGTTGAATTTTTTAACTTTTTTTTCAGCAGATAATAAATTCCATGACCACCTTTACACAATAACCAAGTTTAATGACATTTGTTCCAGTAGTTTTTTTTTTTTTTTTTTTTTTTTTTTTTAATTTAAACAAGGTAAGAGGTAGGGAGCAAAATTTTTAGATACACAAACATATTTATATATAAGTGCATATGACGCACAAATTCTTTAAATGCTTAAGAGTAAATTTCTTGCTTTTAAGCAAAGCATCCTCCGTAAATAAATTCTGCACAATAGCAATCGTTACAATACTACTATTAAACTTTAAAAAAAATAAATAAAAAAACAGGGAGTGATTACATTAAATATTTAAATAACGATGCACTTCTCGCATTAAGATTTTTCGAAACTTTAAATGCTTTCCAAGAAACGATTCTACATTTTCTACTAATCCTTTTAATGCTCTTTACGGAAACAACACAGAATCTTTATGGCCGACACCATCTACATTCCCTCCCCCCCCCATCTTTTACACACAGAAAACCACTGCCGAATAACATTGTATTAATAAATGTAAATGTTTTGAATAGTTCTGCTAGCAAAATCGGAACAAACTCCCGAAAAACTTTATCTTGGCGAATATGCAATATTATTCATTCATTGGGCATTATCAGATTATTTTCGAACAATCTCATTGTGAGTAAGTTTTCCGTTCATTTTTGGGGGGAGGAATAGAAAGAAACCACAATCCCTTAATTCCTCCACATGAATTTAGAGTCCTGGATTGAAATTTTATTTCGAGATTAGAGTACTTATCCCACAAAAGAGGGAAAACAGTGACAAAAAAATAAGGAGATAAAAGCAAAACTAGGATGTTAAACTCATCTTTTTTAAATAGCAAACGAACCATTTATCAAACAGCACTCATTCATTCTCTTTTCACCATTGTTGGTGGCAACAGAAATAAAAATCTATTTACATAGTATGATCTTTGACAAACACGGCGGCATAAAAATGGATTTATTGGAACGAGCAAAAACATAATGCGGGTCACGGAGTGTGATTTCCCATACCATTGTCAAATTAAACACACCGCAGATAATGCTAATAAAATCTCCAGAAGGGTTATTCCCTTTTATTTTCGCCACGTTTCTGTTACTTGGGGGTGAGGGGTGGGGGAGGGTGCGAATGAATCCCATTTGAAAAGGTATTCGCCGAGAAAATATAGAAAAGAACTCCAAACATAAATCTTATTAAAGTGTCAATTCGTCTTCTAAGAAAACCCCCTTTTGTCTGCTTCGGGGATGAAAAAATAAAAAAAACAACAAATAATAAAATATATATATATCTTCTGCTGAGTCTTCCCCAGCTCTCGCAAGCGGTTGAAATAAATTTGAATCTTCACTCAGGTTTTCGTTCTGTTTTCCTTTTTGCCATTAAATCATTGGGCGTTTTTAATTTTATTATTATTACAGTTACGTCTGGATGGGTGGCCATTGAAATGAAATATTCCCAGTGGTTTCTGAGAATATTTGTGTTTCCAACCGGTGTTATTTTTTCCCCACAGCGTATTATTTCGATTTGCTACGACTTCTCGTCATTGTATTTCTTCAAATGTTCTTTTGGGAACTTGGAGTAAAAAGGAAAAGAAAAGCAAAAGAGATATATACTGGAGTCCATTTTGAATCTCATATTACACTTAAGGCACTATGCAACTGAACAAGATTGTTAATTCATTTGCTTGTAACGGCTCTTCAAAGTAAAAAAAAAAACAGAAAATAAATTCGGATCTTCAATAATAGGTGAAAGTAGTACTTGTGGTCATTATATAAAGCAATAATCTTTTCATGATTATTTTATTAATTAGTATTCAGGTATTACCCAAGGGTACAAAGTAGTATTTAGAGTTTTACTCAAGCTGATGTGAACACTAAAAATTTCAGAACTCCGTTACCATCATAAAGGCGAATGTTCTTTTATGAAAATTTTTAATGTACATGTATCCTGTATTAAATTAATTTTAACTTCACAAGAGCTCATTAAGGGCCAATGCCAGCTACCCTTTCTTGACCGTGGTACCTGGGGTGCAGAAGCATATACCCCAGATAGAAGATCAGATTTTCACAGAGGCCCCAGTATTTAGTTCCACAAGTAAACTCTGTCCTCATTGTGTCGATCCACTCAAGGTAAAAAAGGTTGAGTCTCTTTTAAAAGTTTAAAACTGAACAAGTCCAGAATATTTACTATAGATGGGGAGCCTATTACATACCTATCACTAACAGAAATAGCTAAAGCATAGAAAGAGGGATATTGAAATGTGGAAACTTTACAATATTTTTAGTTATATTAACTATTTCATTAACTAAAAGCTTAACAATGTAGAAAATTAAGATGGCTACTATTGATTCGTAAACGATTTATCATGTCCCGCAGTGGCGTTGAACTCCGTTCCCATTGGAACACGGCAAGTGAAGCGGCATTCGGCTTGGCCAGTGCTGTGAACCATGCACGCTAATGGGAGCTGGTGCACGTAAAATCTGTCATGGCTGCAGTGTCCTCCAAGTTGTTAAACGATATCTCTGGGGGTGCCGATTTCAGGGGTTTGGTCCCTCCTCTGGAATTGGCTCAAAATTACTGGATCCCGGGCTAAATAATAATTTCTCCCACTGGGCCCCTCAAAATGGAAGGCGCACCCCCCTTTTCCCGCCACCTCCCCACCTGGGGGGGGATTGGCACCGCTGATTGCGGTTGTCAGGGGGCATCAGAAACAACAACAACAACGAACATAAATGATATAAAAATAGTTTAATATTATAAATGATATTAAAGTATTTTAAAGGTAAGAAAAATCTTTTTAAATCAAACATTTCTGCAGTAAAATAAAATATTATTCATTTTAAGCTGTGCAGTTAACAGATAACGTGTTAAAAATAATACCATTTAATGCAAATCATATTTATCTATAAAGAAAACAATGAATAAATGGTGCAGATAAATATTCTTGAAACGCAAAAACATGTGAAAGAAAAATAAACCAACTCCAAAAATCACTTCGCAAATATTTAATTCAAACACTCTTAAAAGTGCGTTTTCGTAAACATTAATTCCATTAACAACGTCAGTTATCAACTCCACTGTCACATTTTTCGTTGTACATTCCTAAATATCTGCAATAAATACGTGTCATGTAAATCGAATCTAAAACTCCATATCCTTCCTAAATTCTTGTTTATGCGTTGCGTAAATACCAATGCGTGTGAAGAGAAAACACGATTTTCAACTAAAGCATTTAGAAGACAACTTCTGACACTCCTGACTAAATCAAGTCTCATGTCTGCGTTTGCCCATGTTTTCTGCCTGGCAAACACGGTTATACTTTCACATTTTCATAATTCCAGAGCGCCAGAGACTATCAACAGTCACGTTTCCAAACAAAAAAGTATTGTTAAATAAAAACTACACTCTCTGTGTGTGTGAGTGTGTGTGCTATTTGCTTAGAAATAATGGCGTGCCACACGCACGGCTAGACAGACACAGTCCCTTTTCTTTCGTCGTCTTGCGTGGATAGCGTTAGATCTGTCAACGCGTGTAACATTTGTATCAAAATGATATTGATTTCGGTCAAAAGATATGTTGTTAAAAAAAATTATATTTTGGCTTATAATTTGCATAAGTGATAGAATAAGTTCTGTTGGCCACCAGCATTGGAAAACAAATGTTGTTCTAAAATTGACCAGATGCTTAAAAAAATAGTTTTACTCACACAGATTTAGGAAAAATCCATAATACTGAACTTATTCAAGAAGAAAGTACCCCTCCCAAAAAAAAAAAAAAAAAAGTATACACAGATTCCAGTGGCGTAGCGGGAAATTTTTCATGGGGGGGGGGAGGTTACGACTACTGCAACTCATATATATGTGTATTTATGTTGTGCGTGTGTGAAGAAAATACAATTTATATGTCAAAAAAATTCCTCATGGGGGAGAGTTCTAACCCCCCCCCCCCGTAGCTACGTCACTGACAGATTCTATAGACTTATTTCTAGACAGTGGTGGATAAAAACCAAGATGTATGTTTAATCCTGTTGCAATACAATCTAAATATTCAAACGACACGAATTTTCAGTTTACTTGCCATACATATCCCAATAGATGCTCGAAATATTCTATAAAATATCTCCCTATATTCAAGTAAACTAAATTTTTGAAAATGGATCGAGGTAAACTGCAACTTAGCAAATTGGTTCAATTTATAAACGAATGACAGTTTCAAAAATAATTGATACACACACACACACACGCATTAAAATACTGTCGAAAGTAGTAAACCATTAAAAGAAAATAATGACGCGTGGTAAATTTCAGGACAGCCACACAAATATATTCAATTCTACTTTTAATGTCAATTAAAATACATTTTCTTTAAATTTTAGGCATATTAATTTGAAAATGAACACAGTTTGTGCGGATTTTTTTTTCTGAAACAGGAACATGCTTAATAAATAGCTGTGACACTTAAAATAACAGTAAAAAGGTAAAAACGAATTTTTTTCCCTCCTCAACACTTTTTTCCAAAGTTTTTATAAATTGTAACTTAAGAGATAAATACTAACTAAAGGAAATTTAATTAATATTAATCTCTTAAGTTACAATTTATAAAAAAATGATTAATAATTAATTAAAAGAAAATACATTTTACATTTTCTTGTAATTAATAACCAAAAAATGTTTTTAAAACATGTTAATATAATCTGCTTTTATTTTATATCCAAATGCTTCACTTACTTAGTTTAGTTTTAAATTTCCACATGTGTTACTATTGCAATCTCACAAATTAAAGATAACTTAAATATATAACGTTGATTCTTTTTCGTACTTTTACGTAACAACAAGGACCAGCCAACTAATTTAATTCGCAAGCTTATTAGAACACGCACATCGCTTCAGCACCCAACCTACTTCGCCCGGATGCTCTAAATGAAACCGGCGAACACCGCGTTTGAAATATGAGTTAATTTAATCAGAAGAAACTGAAAACAATACAAAAATAGGGAGAGACAGTTTAAATAAAGTATGTGCGAACGAACTCGCGAAGTCCTAGTTCAACTATGTAAATGCTGGAAAACATCCAGAACTTCAGCGAATTTATGCCCTATGTATGGAAATGAAGACCATATTTCGTATTCTACACATTTTTAACATATTTTCCCGTTAGTTACATTTATGTTTCAGAAGTTTTCTGTGCACGATTCACATCTAAAGTAATGGCCCACGAGATCTTTTAAGGAATTCTTATCGATGGAGAAAACCACACATTACGCTTAGAATAATCTAATCGGACATTATGTAATTTTTATAGGCATACATTTTGTTTAACCTTAGAATTACATTAACCTTAGACATTACACTTACACTTGGAATAATCTAATCCACATTATGTAATTTTTATAGGCCTAAATTTCGTTTAATCTTGGAATTTAGATACTTAATTAATGGGGAAAAGACAGCTGTATATTAAACAGAATTATGTTCTTTATAATTGAATGATTACGAATGAAAATAATTTAAACATGATGTATAAATAAGTTTATGTAATAAATTTATCTATAGTAAAATGCCAGTAGTGATTAATACAAAATTTAACTTCGTTACAATGAACCTGATTCAAATATAAAATACATTTCAGTAGCAGAAGCATATTATTACACACATACATGCATTGTTTTTATTTGCAAATAAACCAATCATTTCAAAGAATATATAATTTTTCCAAACGCAAGTAAAGTATCGATTTTTAATATATCTGTATATTTTTAATATGTTTAGAATAAAGTTACTACATATTTTGAAGCCTTAATCACTGTAATAAAGCGGAACAAGTCCTTAAAAAGCTGTTTTATTTCTACTGCATAGCTTTTACTGATTCCTCAAAAATAATCAATCATTCGATATTTGTTAGCAAAAACATTTTCAGCCAGTATTTTAAACATGCAAGACATTAGATTTGGAAAGAGTTTCATAAATAATGAATTAAAAGTGATGTACTATTCTCAGTCAAAACTCATTTACTTTTAGCCGACTAGTGGCTGAATGGATAAGGCATTGGGAGATGGCTGAATCTAGCTCCAGTGTCCAGAGTTCTGGTAACTGGAGCGGGGTACGATCTAACGTTCTGGAGTTTTGGGTGTTTTTTTCCAGATGGAACGTAAATACGCGTTAGTCCCCCCTTAAAAAGTCCTCCACCCATGGCATTTAGCAAGTAACCCTCGTGTAGCTTTGCCCTGACCAAAAACCATTTAAAATCATCTTTTACTTTTACACATTTTCAAACTCCAATTTTAATTCTCTCCTCTGGAGATACTTCTAAACATCTTTAGCTGTAGAACAGAAAGAAGAAAAAAAAAAACAACGATCTAGTTAACAGAACAACTACAACATAAAATCGTTTTGTTCGTGTAATATATTCTTGTCCTTAAATCTAAAACTGGAAGAAGGAGAAGAAAAAGAAAAAAACTATCTGGAAACCATAAAACCCGCTTTATTTTCCGACCCCAAAGTGACAGGCGTCGCATCCAAAATGGCGCTGATGAAACAATCAACGGGAATCATCTCCGCTTTTGACGTCACGAAAGCTGATAGCCAATAATCGATTACGGCCGGTGCTTGCTTTAGGCGAATGCGGAGCTGCTATTAAAATGGAGGCGTGAGGATTTTATAATATCGGCGAAAGAGAGCCATTGTGTCGCTCTTCTTTAACCGATTGTTTTTCGCGACTGAATTAGCAGGCTTGCGCAAAAAGAAATTAATTGGTTCGACATTGTTTTAGCGCGTTCCTGGTATGTGTATGCGTGTTTCAGTTTAATTAAAAGAAGGTTTAAGAAATGAAGATTTGAATCAGCGTTCTTTTTGAATGCAAAATAGTTCGAAAAGTTGGTTCTTTTAAGCCGAAATCTTTCGGGCGGGATGAGACTTTTAATTTTCATTCTTAAATGGCGCACTGTAATCTGAGCGCTGTAAATAAATTTCCATCATAATAATTAAGTAATTACTCTACATAAAGCAGTTAACAGCTTTAGTTTTCTTTTTTGTTTTTGGTGGTTCTGTAATGTTATGTAATTAATGAATGGAAAGTTCTGTATAAAACTAAGCTTGGTGAATACACAAAAGAAATTTTTTTTTTCATCCTTTCTTGTGGAAATTGTTTAATGAAGGTTGATCAGAGATTGGAAAAACATATTTTTGAATTAAAACAAAGATTGGTTTTATTAGATTCTTTATAATTAGTGAGATTACGGATAAAATATAATTAAAAAAGGGTAATTACATAAATTAAAACACATATTTCAATTGCTTATGAATGAAGTTATCGTTTCATAGAAAATGTAAGCATTAATTCTTTTAAGTAACACCATGTTATAAACACGATAAGTCACATTATTACTTTAAAAATAAAAAATGGGGGCATTAAATGAATTACATTTTTTGAATGTGTTAATGAGTTTTGGGAATTCATAACACTAATTGTCCTTAAATCTGGATTGTTAAGAATGTTTGCAAAGTCTTTTGTGTAAAAATTTGGCATCTGAAACCAGGATTTACAAATATGAATTTATTTAACATATGCATAATTAAATTTAGAAAACTTCTGGTTATCCAGGTTGACCATGCCGGGGATTACCTACGTAAGTAAATGTAAGTGTTAGTAAAAAACTAAATAAACAGAAACGATTGTAATAAAGCCCGATCTAGCATTTGTTATATTCTGTGAAAACAATTAAAATTCAGTACCCAAAATTACTCATTTTTATATATTATTTGGAAGCTTTAAATTTCAATAAAACAAAACTGTCCCTTGAAAATTATTTTCATGAGCTTAATAGTGGTACAGGAACGATATAGTTTCTTGCAAACAAGCTAGTGCTTAAAAAAAATGATATTTTCTAACTTAAAATGTGTTTTCAATCTATTATTTTTAAAACGAACTCAAAATATAACATTCATTATAAATTCCTTTTCTTTTTCAGGCTCATTTAAAATGTTTAATGTTGTATATATTTTTAAACAAATTTAATAGGCACATTTAAATTGTTTCTCCTTCAAAGTGAAAGAGATAATGAGTTTGATTCATTAAAATTGTTGACAAAGATGTAAATGTGTAGTACTAACATTTTTCTAAACATAACTTTCAGATTTCAACTATTTTTGGCTTTTTCATGTTGTTAAAAATTGAGATACTAATACCACATGTTGGATATTGGCATTAACCATTAAAGAAAAATTAAGGTGATCTATATTAAATTTATTTGTTAATCGAATATGAATTTGTTCATGCACGTGATAATTAATGATAAACATTATAAATTTAAATAATGGATTATTTAATGATGTAGTACATTAGAAATCTGAAGTAGTCAAAATACTCTGAAACAGTGAAACAGGGGCGTAGCCAAGGGGAGGGGATTAGGGGGTCATACCCCCATGAGGAATTTTTTCCCATACAAACTGTATATTATTCACTACATTGTCACACACACGTATACATATATATGAGTTGTAGTAGTCGGAGTCTTTCAGGAATATGATAAATAGCAACCGTAAATTTCATTTTCCTGTATGGGAAGTATACTTGCAGGAAAGCAGTCATTACAGGATATTTTCACTGGTGATTCAGGAATTCTTCATGTTGTGATCAATTGCATAATACGATCTGAGACATTCTGTTAAATTTCTAAAAGTAAATAAATGAAAAATGCCATAAATTACTCTAAATTTGAAATTAGCTTCCATACTTTTTGTTTGTTTGTTTGTTAGTTCTTAAAGGAAATTAAAAAAAAAATAACACTGTAACAATTAATCTTTTGATGCGAAAAATCTTTCATAACCAAAACTTATTATACAGATTGTACTGAAGCACATTAATCAATTAAACTAGACGTAAATTACGAAATCTAGTCCCAGTTTATCAGTATATTTTTAATCACTATTCGCCTTAAACACGTACAGCTTGTGTGATTTTGGTTATAATGCTGTTTTGTAGCATTAATTTTTTAATGATTGCTTTTAAATATCTTCAATAAATATTTCGAACTGATTATGAAAAGGCCCATCAAATATTTTGAGTAATTAAATAATTATTCAATGCTTGTTTTCACATTACTGTGAAAGAAGAGGATTTCTACCTTATAAGTCATACTTAAAAATATATATACTAGTGTAGTGATAATGCTTTTACTCAGGTGTAGTGAAAAATGCGACTAGTTGCAACAGGAATAAATTTATTGTTTGAATTATCATACAGTGAAGTCTCGTTTTACATAACTTCAGTATAACAAATACTTCAAATTAACAAATAAAATGTTTCTGTTAAAAGAAATTCATACTAGTATCAAATCAGCTTTAATGATACTTTAAAACTAATGAATATTTCAATATTGAGAATTTAATCTTCGGTCCCTTGAAATTCGCTATAATTAGATTTAATTGTATTTATTTGATGTGTGCATATTCGTATATTCATTATTAATATTTTTTGAAGATACTGCTTTTAAAATATTAATTATGGTGAACTAACGCATGCTCGGTGCATTTACACTTAATTAAAAGACACTCATGGCCTTCTGCTCAAAGTATTGTCTAGCGACGTAACAACACTTTCCGCTAAACTAGGGAGCTCTCCATCACGTGTGATTTTAATACTTTAGGGATGAGCGTAAGGTGTTAAACAAGCAAGTAACTTTAAAGTGGATTGATACTTTAACCTTTTAACATAACAATACATATTTGATGTGGATGTTGAATAATAACACAGCGCCTCAGCACTGTTATTAGATAATAATGAGTAAGAGCATTCCATATGTATTAGAGTAATCGCTTTAAGTACCCCTCTCTATCGGCATAAGATGTAAAAAGCAAAGAAAAAAAAATAAGTACGAGATGTGTGCATGTAATCGTCATCTGTAATTTTATTTGATGCACGAGTGATTCGGAAAAACACGTAACAGAGCTCACGTAAATATAATTGCACACTAATCACTACATCACGTCCTTTTTGTTTTCATTAGGACATTGTGGTGTGATACTTTTCATCTGTTCAATTATTCCTGTAATGTTAAGAGTTTAACTAAAAGCCAGAGTGATATTAACTCAGCAATTTTTGTACGTGTATTTGAAAGAAACATAACTTCAGCTGTTGCCAGTGAAGCTATAACGGAAGATTTTTCCAATGTTTCTTCGTAAATGGGCGGTGCATGCATTCATAAAATTTTAAACATGGCGTCAAAATCGAATTAGAGTGTAATGCCTACGAAATAGTTTATATGTTTGAAAGGAAAATTAACAGTTGCTTGACACAAAACTAATATGTTGTTCTATAATAATAACATTATACTGCATTTTCTGATTATTATGTTATGCTCTTCAAATTGGACATGTTCGCTTTGAGAAAGAGATCTGCTTTTAAACAAATTAGTTAGATATTTTCTTCTGTTTCTTTTTCTTCTTTCTTGAAAGATTTTGATATAGAAGGGATTCTCTGTGGTAATGGAATATATAGCAATCTGTCTACTCGAAACAGACATAATTAAACATTTTTAAATTGTTACGAAAGAATTGAAACATGCACTACGAAAAGAACGAGAAAGGCTATAAAAGATGTATTTGTGATTTTCTGCATGAAATTCCTTACCAGTTTGCATTAGCTTCCTCAAGAACTTTTATTGGAAATAAATCATGAATGCATAACTTAATTTCACGCATTAATTATCATCTGAATTTGTTTCTGTATTGAATGAAAAAAAGATTTGTTGTATTTTCTTTTAAATAAATTGATTGTCAAATTCCAATTTGCATAAATAAGTTGTATGAGTGCAAATGAAGCAACATAAAATTACTTCAACGAATTTGCTACAGGGATTGAAAAGTTAATTGCAAGTTGCTCTGCCAGACAAAGACACCAGAACACGACAGATTAAATTATTCCTAAAATAAAAGTATGTGAGAGAAAATATGCTGTCGCAGACACTCAGCAATACAACTTTGAAGATTGATAGTAAAAATAATAAATACCTAAAATCTTCAACTGCTTTCGTAATATTTTATTAAAAAATGTTATTTTATGATAATTGTTATCTTTAAACAATCACACCCGTGATGTTTCGAATAAAACCCTAAGGTATTATCAGAGCAATCAAACTCTTGACCATCCTTTTATATATCAGAAACAACGAGCGAGTGGCAGCACAAAAGTGCTACTGATTTTACGTACATGTAATTGATCACGTTTCCACTGCTTTTATTATTACTTTGTGCGGTCTTTTTTTATATGCATTAATGGCCAGAGTCAACTAGTATATGCCTGTAGCCCAGTCTCGCAGTTTGATAAAAACTTCAATTAAAAACGCACTCCTCACACACTCTTAATAAGCACTACTAATTAGTGAAAACGACAGTTTTCGCAGCACGAATAGATAATTATTATAATTATTAATATAGCAGAACGAGCGCGTTAGAATTATGTTGCAATAATGAAGTTGTAGCTCTGCTAATAGAAAAGGCGTCATTGTAACATTATCTGATTGTATCGTGTATGCAGCATGTTAATACGACTTTGTGATAGTAACACAGCAGTGAAAAGAGTCCAGTGTTTTGCCACTTTTTAAAAATTAATCTTTGTTTATGTAGGTAGCATGTTAACCTACCTTAATGAAATGTTTTTGCCAGCGGTCATAATTAGTTCAAACCGTTGATGGAATTTAATGTAGTGTGAAACTGTTTTAAATTGTGTGTTCTGCTCTTTCGCAATCCCTTATCGACAAAAAACTGATTTGAATACAATAAAGACTTTTAACTGAATAAATTTTAAAAAGAACATCGCATAAATGCTTATTTTATCTGTAACTGTTAATATTTTTATATTTTAACTACGAAGTCTCGTGATAATTAATTTTAAGTAGACATTTTTAGAGAGAAGTACTATGAACATAGAATGATAGGTAAATTTACTTTCCTTTAAAGTACTTTATTATGCCAAATAATGTTTGAAATATAGCTGAATCTCAATATACTGAAACTTGGGAACAGAGAGATTCGAAGGAAAAACATGTTAAGTATAAATTAAAAAAGACAATGAATAAATATTTTTGCTATATGTTAAATTCAAAATAATTTTCTTTTATGTGGTCTACAAAAGGAAAAAAATACATAGATTATGTTTTACCCGTAATTGCCTAGGTCTTGAATCGAAGGATAGCAACAGTTCTTTTAAAATTGTTAAGCAACATTGTGGAAGTAACGAAAAATTGGGGTATGATCTTCAATTATAAGCATTATTATTATTATTATTATTTTAAATTTATGGATAAGACCCAACAACTACAACTGAATTAAAATTACTATTGAAATTTCATTCAATCTTTGATAGAATTTTAATGAAAAAAAAAAAAAAGACAGTGCAAGACACATTTAAAATAACGGAACAAAATTTATAACATTACAATGCTTGTAGTACCAACGAGATAACATCTATCGGTATAAAACAAGCACAGACTTCGGCGTAGCACAACCAGACCCATTCCGTGCAAATATACTCTCTGAAACAAGAGTAAACACTTTGATTGGTTATCATTAGAGAAATACTCGAGCTTCCTTCAACTTGGACAGAAACAAATCCTTCATTTTTCCTAATGGTGATTTTAGTCATTTCAGTCAATTCTTTCATTTCCATCCACTACTCTATACCCAGCCATTTTCTATGCCCAATTGAACTACAAATAGATGCTGCGGATCCGCAGTCAAATCGTCTTCGGATGTATGCACGATTTCGCATTTGTTTGTGTAACACCTGAAATAACCGTCATTTCTATTCTTCGACATTCATCATTTCAGATCAGTTCTTCTTATATGTGCGTGACACCGGAGACTAATGGATGCCGATCTCCTTAGGCAGTCCGCTGTACAATTTCGATATTTAATGTGCGGTTCGAAACAAAAACATTTGCTCAGCCGTGATCCGGAAATTTTTCTATTTTATTTTTTCTGTCGTTTGTGCCTGTCGCATCTGTGTGTACCTGTCGTTCATGCAAGATGTCATTTGTATTTTGTCAAGTTTGTTTACTGACATTTTTTGACGAAATAGCGAGAGCAATAAAAAATTTTAGCGGCGCTTGTGGTTCGAAGTTTTAAGCATCTCATCATTTAAAATAAGTGGTCACTTGAGAAGTACTTGCATTATTCACTAATTAAGATGCACTATGAAATTAGGTATTAACTGCTACATAAATATTGTTGTTAATTTTGTTTTCGGTTTTAAGTACGTTTCCCAAGAGCCAGCAAAAACTTGAGAGAGAGGTTCGTCTGCAAACCTATTTCTTATTTCATTCTTTTGAATCAATGATCTGTACTAAAATGACAGAGTGATTAAGCACCCTTATCGAATTAGAACATTGATTTACTAAAAATCAATCTAGATTGAATTTGTTAATGCCAGTCGAGCTGGTCTACCGAAGATTTGGTGGATTTATGGAGATGCAACCTGATTACGAACTACATGTTGACCAAAATACCACAGTGAAAGAATCCGTTCCCAAAGCACACAGTCAAATAGCACTTTTGAAGATGGGATTATTATATAATACATGAAATGTGCATAGGAATGAATTTAGCTGTCATTATCAAAAAAGTAAACAACCCTTATACAACAGGAGGCTTCCATCTAGTATCTTCCACATAGTGATACATACTAATTGGTAGTAAATATCGATGTACTCGTCGTAGAGATGCACAAATAAAACACATTCATTAAAAACAAAACAACCGATGAGATAGTAGTTTTGCAAGCATTATCAGGAAAACGGAACAATCCTTAAATAACTGAAGATTATTCTATAAAGCGGTTCCGCCGCTTTCTAATTAACGATCATCAAAACCAGAACTAACGGCATCACGCGAAAGTGCTTCGCAGAACGAGGTGTCGTCTGTTTCAACAAGGCGGGAAATGGTTGATCTTCCTTTTGTAACTAGGTGAGGAAAAATGGGGCTGGCGCTCTGCAAAAGACTTCCATTGCCCTCTTCCACTTTATCGCCCCATTGCCGGGGCTATTATAGTCATTCTCCGGCCCTCTCCGGAAGAAGTACTCACGCGGTAGCTCGAGAGCAATAGCACTGGAGGGAGGAGAGGAAAATAATTTGATTTGGACCAGGCCGACTCAATTTACGATCCTCCTTCTGCCCCTAATAAAAACCGCAACGGGCTCTATGAGAGGGGCCATTAAATACTGGAGAGGGAGATATTGCAGAGACTGTCACAGTTCTAAACTGATTGCTGAGAAACTCGGCAATCACCTCTCTCCAGGCTTTATCTCCGCCACAGTCAGTACAAATTTCTCAACACGTGTTACCGGGAATTTTCAGCAACTTCTTCTAATTTTCTTCGAGATAGAAAAGGAGAGAGAGATGTTGTGTGTGTATATATATATTGATAGATTTTTTTTTTTGTTTTTTCTACCTAAGCCGATAGTCATTGTTTCTGATTTGGAACCGATAGGAGAGGTGTTAAGAGTTTTGCTTTTGTTTCTGAGGGACATTGTTATAGAACAATAATTATTTGACGAAGCCCTTGTATTTGTTTTCTTCCATTTTCCTTGGTAAAAGATTTATAAATTTACTAAATAAACCAGTGTCGAAAAGTTCTTTTTTCTGTTTTTCTTTAGCGCCGTCTTATGGAGTCTGACTTTCATCAGAAGTTTTAAGCTGTAGGAAGTATCGGATTTTACTGTAAAAAATATCTCAGATATATTAGAATGAACAATTCGTTATGCATTTTTACCCCCTCTCCTTTTTTTTTAAATTCTTCTTTTATTCTAAGTTGTTAATTTTACAAAAAGTCAGGCGAAACTTAAATTCCGAACGGCGAAATCACAGTTAGCAGTTAAGCCAGCATTATTGCAGAGTTATTTGATGTTAGTTTAAGCTCTTTTACAATTTAATCTTCTTCACATAAATTTGAAACTCGAAATAGTGGATAATGATAAGTTTAAACATTGTCGCAAAGTTAATGATGATTCAACTTTTCAACTGTTATTAAAAGAAGTGAAACTAGTGTAGGTTGGCGAACATACGCATCATTTTTCGTTTAAACTTTTAACCCGATATTTGTCTCCCTGAAATTTCGATAAAAGGCCAAAACACCCGACTTGCTTTGAAATGCAAGTCGCGTCGGATTTTTCAAAAAGT
Source organism: Cheiracanthium punctorium (assembly GCA_038373885.1). Taxonomy (NCBI): domain Eukaryota; kingdom Metazoa; phylum Arthropoda; class Arachnida; order Araneae; family Cheiracanthiidae; genus Cheiracanthium; species Cheiracanthium punctorium. The sequence goes on from JAWZYV010002088.1 coordinate 390,085, forward strand.
CTTCTCTTTAATTATTAGGTCCTTGCTTTTCTCCTCTGCCCCCCGCACCACCCAAAAGGCACCTCAAGGGAGGATCACCAAAAATTAATTTCTGCCGGGGCGATTAAAACGTAATCTGCGCCAGGCAGGCAAAACTGTTTTTCCAAACAAAACAATGGGACACGCAGAAACAACGGCGGCACCGAAATCACCCTGATTAGGTAATGATAAACGATAGCTCAGCCTTTTCATCCTTAATTAAGCAGAGCGAGGAGCGAAAATACACAGTTTCTTTACGCCAGGCTTGATTAATGGCTCAAGACTTTGTCATAAATCCTCAGAGGGCTTAAAAGAATGCTCCCTCACTACTGATGTTCCCATTATAGAGTGTAGTTATTGAAATAAAACCCTTGGACCTCTTTTCTATTCATCTGATGTACCGCTAGCATAAACAAAAGGGCCTTCTCCCGGGCAACTCTCTCTCTGTGTCTTCAGGATCAATTCATCAAGGTCTCCAATGTTGTGTTTATTCCAAAATGGATAAATCTTAAATAGCTGGGGTCCCTATGTGCGCGCGCTGGAAATCGGGCTTCGCCAATTTGAAATGTGCAATTTTCGGACTTAATTACCGGTTTTGTTGCCGCGGATTAGATTCATTAATTATGTTTTCTGTAAAAGGTGACCATATTCAGGAGTTTTGCAAATTTCTATTAAACTTCCGGGGGGATCAGGAACAAACGCCAACCGTTGGTGGATCGGCGTTATTTTAATTTAGGCTAGTTTAGCAGGGGGAGATGATTAGTTGAAAAGAAAACGGATTAAGACGCCGCACGGGTGTTTCTCTTTGTAATAGTTATCAATTAATTAATGAGTCGGTAATTAATTTTTGAGGTTATATAAGCGCAGCTTGATAATTATCACTTGAAAGTTTAAATCTTACGAGGAATTATATGCTAAATTTTCTTCTTTGCGGATATTTAGCAGAACTTAGCGAAATGACGGAGCATGTTTTGAGCTGATGTATCTCGATTAATGAAATTTTGTTTATTTGTAATTTTCACTAACTATTGTTTTTAATAAATGTTCCTTTTTATTTATTTTCTTTAACTGAATTTAGTTTTATATGGGGATTTCGCTTGTGTCAATTATTTACACATAGGTATCAATACACGTTTCACGGAAACATTTGTTGTGTGTGAGTGTGTGTGTGTGTGTGGGGGGGGGGGGTGGATGATTAAATCTGAAATTTTTTTGAGCGATAAAATATGTTAAATTTAAAAAAACGTGCTATTTATAATAAAGTTTTATTACTTTTTTACTAACTATTTAAGATGCTAACAAATATCAACATTAGATTATTTAATACCATTAGAGAAATGTGTTTATACAAAAAGGCTAAAAATCCATGTTTAATCAATCTTGAGGTTGTATCATAAAAATATTGCAGTATTAAACTATCAATGGTGTAGTTTTGTTTCCTCAATATTAGTGCCAAGTTTCTGGCATACTATTTTTCTAAAATAAACTATTAAATAGATTTCTTTGAGATTACTGTAGATAACATTGCTGTTATTATTTAAAATATTGAAATGTTAACCGCAAACCTTTAAATTTTAATGCTGCTAAAATTTACAAAAATATATTGTAAGTACAATAATACAATATGAAACCTTTTAACATGCTCAAAGAGTTTGGTTCCATGTTTTTTATCTCCATAACCACAGCTCTCCATACAGTGGTAAAAGCACTTTCACTGGTGTTTTCTCTGAATTCAGAAAGATTCAGTGATCTACTTTTGAGAATTTTATAGCCAGTATTAATTTTGCTACGTTTTTTTACATTTTTCTACAGTTGGGGGTAATGTGGAAAATGGTGTGTTCCTGAATAAACAATAAACCCCAAATCATTCATTTACCTGGGGAAAAGACAGCTGCACTTGTTTTCGCATGTGTAAATATGTCAAACTGTGCAAACATGCGCATATTCAGAATGTAGTATACATGGATATTCCAGGGCAACACGGAAATCGCACTTCGCTATTACTGAACCAGGTATAAATCATAGCCACAAAAGGTCTGCCCCATTTTCTTCAAATTATTGTTTTTATTTATTTATTTATTTTTTATACTTTTTTTTTTTCGAAAACGGAGAGGAGAAAATTACCCCTCCGCTATCCCAGGAGTTGTTTTGCTGTCATAAAAGTGACAGTAAAAAATCCCTGTCTCAGAAAATGACCGGCACCTCAGTCCATGCATACTTCTGCATATAAAAACTGCTACTCGTAAATAAAACCAGGGGGACAATGGACCACGTGTCCGACTTCAGCCAGCACGAGACGTACGCTGGTGTATCAAGGAGAGAGTTATACTGTTGCTCCTTTTCCCTCCTAAACGGGGTTAAAGAAACTGCTAAGTATAGAGGTAGAAAGGGTGATTTTCTTTTTCTTTCTTTTATAAGTCAAAAATTGGGAGTATGATGACAAACGTTGGCACAGGGTAACCAGTTTTGGACAATCACAACAACAGTTACCGGGACGGTCACGGTTCGGTGAACTTCGTGAATGATTAAATATGCGAGTATTTTCTTCCATTTTATTTTATTTTTTTTAAATATATATATATTCTTGGTGAACAACCCCCATCCCCTTTAGAAAACTGCTCTTAAATAAGAGGTTGTTGGATTAAGCCTCGTTTGTAAGATTTTTATTTTATTTTATTTTTATTTTTTTTATAAGCAAGCTTTTACAGAAAGAGCTGCGAAGTTAATAGTATTTTATAAAAATGCATATTATTAACCACTTATTTGGCTATATTATTTTTATGCCTCTAAATTTTTTAACTGCAGCATTCTGCATGTTTTAAAATTGAGAATATATCTCTTTAAAATAATTTTTATTAAAATCTGATTGTGCATATATAGCCATACGCAGGTGTAAAATAAATAAAGTCCTTGTTTGTGCAGTTCTTAAGTGGTGAAAATATGTTTTTGTTACTCCCTTATGCAAGAACTTCAAACTGGGTTTTTGACAGCCGGGGAAAATAAGTGGTTGGAAAGGTGTTAATGAATCTAGAAAACAATGCTCTCTCGCTATATCTTTTTTTCCCAAAAATAATTCCTTTTATATGTTGTGTTTATTTTTTAACCATTTTTAGTGCTTACTTAACGAAGAACAATTCTTTACTTTTCTTTGAAGTAGCCGTGTGTCCCCCCCCCCCCCATAAAATGCTTTTACTTAGAGGTACATGTTTCGTTGACTTGAAAAATGAAATTTATATAAAGCCCTTTAATTTTGATAAAATTTGTGTGTTGTTATACGTTTTAACTGTCTGGAAACGTTAATACATAGGATTATTTTGACATTGCACTAATAAAAGTGTGGTGTACCTGTACATGCACCTGATGAATTGTTTTAGCTTAGTAAAAATAATAGTAATAAATCCCTGCTTCAGAGGTAATAATTCTTTCCCTGTGCGTGTACGTGCTAAATTTTGCAAAAAAATTCGAATCGCTCTTTGTTGTATGATGTGTATAATTTTATTAGAATATGGAATCCCTTTAGGCACATCTGAAGTGCGAGGTTTGATGAAGTTTTAACTCCCGTTTTACTTCTCGAATACTTTCTGAAGTATTAAAAGCAACATTTCTTAAAAATAGTTTTTTATATTAATAATAAAATCAATATAGGTATTAAATATTTTCTTTTCAAAGTACTGCAAGATTTTACATTATTATATCTTCCTTTTTTATATCCTAACTAAACCTAATGTACTTTTATATGTAAAATGTGATGAATCCCCAGGCATTTAGAACTTGTCCTGCTAACCATTTGACCAGCTCTCTCTTGCTATATTTCATATTAAAAATAGATACAAACATAAGTACATGGCATCATAATGGTATTTGAAGTTAATTTATCAAAACGCCGCATATAACATGCTCACATTTATAAAAAAGGAAGGGGGGAGGATAAAAGATCTCAAATTGATCATGAGCACACGGAAAATCCATTTTCCTACATTCTGATTTCGTATTGATTCTTTTCTATCCTATTCAAACACTTTGCATTATCTTTAAATGCATGTTACCCATTATCCACTAAACCATGAATACATTCTACCATGAATACATAGACGCTCGTAATGTATTACAACGACGGCAGCTCTCGTTTATATTGTCTGTCTCATTGAGCCCCTATTACAAGAGAAGTTACCGAAAGCAACACAAAGAGACTTACATCCATCCCAGTACCGTGGCAAGGTGCATTATTGGGCAGAACGTACACCTGTACTTTCTCGTTACGTTTTACAATGAACCGAACTACCATTATGTCCGCGATTATTACAGGGAGACAGTTTTCAGTATGTGTATGGACTTCAGAAAACGTGCTTTTCGACTCAACATGAGCGCCGGACAATAAAGCTGCACGAAAGAAGGACACAGTACACGATAAAAACACATGTTCCTATCCGGATCTTTATATGTATATCTTTTTTTTTTTTTAGGGTTTGGACAGAACAAATGCAGCAGGGGTAAACCCAGTGCACGCAAGTCTTGGCGTTTGTTGTACGGGCCACGCGGGCAACAAACAGATAACTCTGTAGGCACCAAATGATTCTTCTTTTGTAAACTATAGAAATTAAAGGGATCACTAGTCATTGAGCGGAGATAGCTCGGCTGTGTGGTGATTGAGGAACAAGTTCGACGGTATAATTAGCCTGCAGTAATGATGATATTGGACATGGAAAAGGATAGCTCTTTAAAATACAGAGCAAGACGACAAAATTATTATTTTTCATAATAAATAAAATTATGGTATATAATTTTATTGATTAAAGGTATGGAGGATGCTTTAGATTAATATTAGTGCGTGGTTTAGTCGCGTTTAGTAGGCGATAGGGAGAACTGAATAAAATTTATTTTTTTCAGAGATAAAATATATTTAAATTTACGCTGTTTTTCCTCGATATCTTCATCATAGCTTTGCTGATTCAACAAAATTTTGTTTGGCGATATTTGAAAAAAATATTTTCGTTGAATCAAAAAAATTAAACGAAATTCATTCAATGAAATATTTTGTTAAAACCAACAAAAATTATTCAGTTGAAATAACGCCAACAAAATTTTGTTCAATTTAATGAAAGACTTTATTTTCCGTGTAAAATTTTTGTTCAATGACAGCAATTTATGATAAATACTTATTTCAAAAAAAACTTATCGAATAAATTGAATTGTACGTAAATAGGCGCATTGGAAAAAAAAAAATTACCCTACACTGGAAAAAACAAAAAAAGTTTCGTTGATTCAACAAAATTTTGGTTGGCTCTATTTAAACGAAATATTTTTGTTGAATCAACAAAATTTTTGTTAATTCAACGAAACATTTTATTAATTTAACAAAAACGAACAAACTTTTTCGGTTCAAATAGCACCAACCAAATTTTGTTGAATTCAACAAAACATTTTTTTCCCGTGTAAACTTAACAATATCAAATAAATCACTTTCGCCATATCTACACAGAACCATGTGGACATTGTGAACATCGTATCTAAACGACTTATTTTTTTTTTTTAATAAATGTATCAAGACTATTTTCATTTTAGGTGAGTGGAGGAGGGGGGAGAAGAGAGGTGTTCGTATTAGTGATATTTTTAAATGAATGGATTTAAGAGGGGGGGGGTGTTTGAAACCCTCGGGGAGTCCAATAAGGAGTGAAGTGAAGAGTGAGATTAAGGATGGAGGGGGGAGTATAATAGGCTTATATCGCTTTTATTATTTCGTCAGAGGAGAGGGGTTAAGGGAAATAGTGACTAAATCCACGGAAGAGGCTTTTGGTTTGGGGGGTGTTGACTTTCGCGAGAGGATGGTGATTGATTGTGCGGGGACCGGCGTGGGGGAGTGAGTCTATTGCCAAGATAACGATGGGTGATATTTTCATTACAGTGAATGGGATACGTACTGAGAGATATACAGAGAGTACGCAGAAAATTTCTCAATGAATTTGGGTTTCACGGTTGTGATTTCGTAAATTATGAAGTGTTTATTTCTCTCTATTTGTTGTAGATGGCGATACTTTCATGGTTATGATTTTTTTGTGTAAAGTATTAAATATTTATTTCCCTCTATTCGTTAAATTGCGATGTTTTTGTCTTTTAAATGCACGCATTGCTTAAATATTCGGAGTTATTAGATAATTATTCAGAGAGACGTATTATTAACCCTTTAACATGCAGTTTCCCCGCTCTGGGAACACCAAACTCAGACGTTTTTACTGTTGCCAGTCACGAAGAATAGATTTGATTTCTATAAAAACAGTTGCGGGTGACATAGCTCCACGAAAATCCTTTACTTTTTAGCACGTCATTTACCGTTAAAAAATGGTTACGATTATTTTTAACAGCACTGATATCTGCTGAAAAATGGAAGAATGCGAGAACAGCTGGATAGATTATCCAATGCTGAAAAAAGGGCAGCCGTTGCCATCGCTCGACTTAACTACCAGCAAGATGGCGGACGATCGAAACGTTCATCGCCTGCCACAGATCTAGAGACCCTTTTTTGACGACAGCTGGCTGTGCCGGATTTAATATCTTGTAAAATATTTCTTATATATTTTTTGACAGACTATCTAAAAAAAGTTGCGACGCAAAAATAATGTACTATATACATTTTGTTACTTCCCAACGCTCAACACTAAACTATTTTTGCTAATTGTAATAATTAACCATCTTTGCATCAACTCTTCCTGCCATTCTACATCTCCTCATATTTTTTATTACAACGTTTTCGAATTTCTAAGTATTGACTAGCATACTTCAACAAATTCTATTAATCTGTCTATTTTTTCGTTTAAATATATTCAAAACATAATATGTATATAATTCCCTTTTGGTATAGCTTGACATAATCAAATTAAGCTTTATGTGAAATAATTAATTCATCAAAGAACAAACTAATTCTCATTCATTTCTGCTGTATCCAATTTGCTCGTTCTTTATAAGAACTAAACAAACACGGTATGCAGTTAAGTTCCATAAATAACTTAACTAACCATTACGCAGTTTAGATTAGATTAAAACCGCCATCACGCTTTCAGCTTTCGACTGAAAATAAAATATTACATCGCATTAGGTAGCATACTTCAATCTGCAAAAGATATTATTTGTACTTTTTTTTCCCCCTTCTAAGAATTTTACAAAAGATTTTTCCTCCACATTACGTTCAGAATCCTCCTGACTAATGTATACATCGTTTTCTCTTTGTACAAATTCTCATTAAACACAGCTCGCCGAACCATCTAATTGACTGTTCAACTCAGAACTGAAAATTCTTTGCTTCCATTTAAACACCGTCGTCTCCTTGCATTACTATACGCTTTGTCCTACTTCTTTCCATTTGTTGAAACCTGAAAATGAGTTTTCAGGATGCCGGGGGTAAAAAAACAAAAATAAATAAAATAAAATAACCGTCTTTGTTTGATATTTTGCAGTCGTAAACAGTCCTTTCTTTGAATTCGAGCCTAAGCATTAAAGTAAATTATCTTTTACTTCGAAATTCTTAGACTACAAAAAGTTCACCGCACAAATTGTCGCTCTGCTGTTTTTTCTGGTTTATTTTTTTTCTGAGAACGAACAGGAATTTTCTTTTCAAAATCATCTTTTACTTTTCTTTGTTTTCGATTTTTTTTTCCTGAGTTATGAAAAAAAAGTTTTTTAAAAATGCGTAGGCTTTATATATATATATAATGTTTCACCCTGTTTATATTATTTTTACCTCTCTAAATTCCTATTATTTGATCTTATTTTAAGGAATTCATATTGTATAAAGTATTAACAAGCTCCGTATTTTAAATTGGATCAGACCGGTTTCAAGAAGTAATTTTTGATGAAAATTCTTGAACTGTTTTGCAATCTAATCTGATATTCCAGTGTTAAAAATGAAGTACCACAATTACTCTTATTTCTAATCCTGTGCAAGATAATTTCCCAAGAAATTATAGTATTTTTAGTTTAAAGTCATGATAGCAAAACTAATTCTGTACTTCATTTTTTTAACTTACAGTTTTCCTTTACTTTTCATTTTCATACATTATATTTGCGAGTAATTTTCCGCAACTTTCACTTTTCATAAATGCTTTTAAATGATATATTTAAATCTGCCAAAGTAAATATAAAGCGTTTAAAAAAAAATACGTGGAATATAATGACATCCAGATTTAAACATTATTCTTTTAACATCCATATTTACTTTTGAAATTAAAGTAATTTAACGTTATTAAACGCAATAGTCAGCAGTAATTACTATACAGAAAAAAGGTGTGATAGACTTGCATTCCAACTTTTTGGGTATTGAATTTTGTGAGTTTATTTTTTGATATTTATTCAATCAATGCTCAAAATAAAACACTGTATACAAAGATAAAAGAAGATCATTCTTAGTATATATATATATATATATATATATGTATATATATATATATATATATATATTTATATATATATATATATATATATATGTAATGTATGGAAAGGTAATTTGGGTTTTACTAGTTTGGGTATTGTTCAAGCGGTACTTTCACTGTAAGTTTTGCTTTCCTGTCATACTTGCCACGCGCGCTCTGGAGCAATGTTTTATTTATTTTGCTATTTGTCAAACATCAGGCCGTCGATTCTGAGTTCTTTAGATGTTCACGTGTCCCCACGCCCTTGTAGCCCCGGATGCGGGCCATGTTGGTAAATGTGTGTGGTTCGATTAGAGATAAGGGAGAGGCGGAGTTATGTCTTCGCAAACCATGTGGCGTGGCAAGCGTAAATACTCCCGCACATCGAAAATCGAGAGACTTCTGTCACTGGAACTGATTAATGAGTCCACGCCGATTTTTGTACCCGTCTCCCCTCCTCTCTTCTCATTCTATATTGTAACTTAAATGTGATGTTCAATAAACCATATTACCTGCCTTAACTCTGGAACTTTACTGAAATATCTGACGTCTCATATATATATATATATATATATATATATATATATATATATATATATATATATATATATATATATATATATATATATATATATATATATATACATATATACATATGTATATATATATATTGGTCGAACTTTATATATATATAACTATTTATGTTTAGTAAGAATTATCTTATTTTTAATTTATGTTCTGTAAGTATGTATGCATCCACACACATAGAGTTAGTAAATATTGAGTAATTTACAAATTAACACATTAAAAACATTTGAATGCATGATATAGCTGAATAAAATGTCCCCTTCAGTAAAAAAAAAAATGGAATAAGTTATTGCCTTACTGCGATAAGTCCATGCTTTGCAGGTATTATGATAGATTAAAAAAATATATATTTAACAACATGAATATTATTTAGTTTTTTTTTTTTTTTCAGTTGCTTAGTTTAGTGAAGTTAGTTTGCTAGGTAAACACTGATCTTGCGACTGAACATATATATGAATATATGCTTATGATACCCATATGCATTCAATAGAAGTATTTATTATCAGACTACCAAGTACATACAGTATCCGTTTAAAAAAGAAAAGCACTTAAATAATATAAGTGCACTCAATATTGTTTCAGATAAGATGTACTTAGGAAAAGAGAGTGCATATAGAAAAACAAATATTCGACCATAATTTCCGAATTCTTTGCATTACAGTCATTTAGAATTATTTCATTTATCTGCATATTCGCGACTAATAATCCCATTAATTTCGCTGGATTTTCTCCTTAAGGTAAATTTCGGGCCAGTTACCGATAAACATAAAATTTAACAGTACTGATAATATGAAATAACACTATTCCACTTAAGGAGTACTTAGTCGTATTTAGATACATTATTTACTATAACTTGTATCTAGGGAGGGGAACAGGGACCTCCCAATGATAATAATCAATGCTGTTTAGGAATTCTGCCTCTTTCTTTCAACTCTCTCCCCCCTCCCCGATTGTTCTCCGGCTAAGTAACATACTTAATGAATGCAAACTTTATAATATAAGCCTACGGCCTGTAATCGCGCACATGCTTCTCTTAGCAAAATAATTTTTTTTTTTTAAATTTTAACTTTGGGTGGGGGGAGTGCCCCCGAAGTTCGATTTTGCCTTATAAGTACACTCAGTTTATCAGGCTTACTGTTTAGATTTTACCAAAAAAGAAAAATCTTTTCACATGCAAGTGAGAAGAAGACTGCACAACTCATGCTTCCTTTTCTCGTTCCGTCTCTCATCTTGCAACAATAATATACACTTGATACGCGTTATATATATATATTTACCAATATCTTCTCCCGGCCAGAAATAAGACGGGAAGCTGGAAAAAACGTTCGTGTATTTACCTTGACTTTTCAGCTTCGACTTCTAGCTCGAGCTCCAGTTGTACACCGAACGAGCCCCCCTCCCCCGTTTTCATCATTCACACCGTCTTATTGTTAAAAAACGACCTCAAGTTCACAGCTGCCACCTCACAAAAATAAAAATAAATTAAAATTAAAAAAAAACCTCGAAACCCCTCCGCCCCCAGGGGGCGCCACCGTCCCTTCACTCTCCCCATCCTCCGCGCGAGAGTTTTCATAAAATATTTACGCAGTAGCGGCAGCAGCCTTTCCAGATAAATTAAGCCCGCTGCGCTTTAGCCACTGATAACATGAAGCCTCCAGAATTTACCCCTTATTTTATTTTATTTCATTCCTCCACCCCCGCCCCCTTACCCGATTTTTTTTTTTTTTTTCACTTTTCAAGATTGAGACACGGAGAAAGTCGGGGGGGAAGGGAGGTTTGGAAAGGGAGGGAGGGGAGTTAGAGAGAGTATTCCCTGTTATTTTTATTTAGAAAGGCAGAAGTCGGAGAAAGAGGCGTTGATATTTTCTAGATTATTGCAATTGTTGCTCGGGAAAAGCGTTGTTTTCTTTCTTCTTTTTCGTGTAGCGTCTTCTTACGCGTCTTTTCTCTAAATATGCGGTGTGTTTTTCATCTCTCACCTTTCTTTTCTTCTTCTTACTTTTTTTTTCCTTTTTGTCTCTGTATTTGTTTGTGTTTTCGTCTCTCACTCTCCGCCTTTTTGTAAAAAAAAAAAAAAAAAAAAAAAGAGGGTTTTGGGAAGGCGTTGGCACATTTTATTTCACAAACTCATCATTTCCTCTCTCTCTTTCTGCGTACGATGCCGGTTTGTTTGAGATGAAGCGATAGGAACGCATGAGGAACGATAGCTAACAACGGAAAAAGCAACGGAACGAAAAAAAAAAAAAAACTATTCATTTTGGTAAAATATTTTTTAAATCTATCATAATACCTGTTAAGCATGGGCTTATCAGAGTCAGGCAATAACTCATTCCTGTAAAAGAGCAAAAGTTATGCTTTTTTTTTTTACGGTGTGCTGTAGCTCAGTGTTTGGATCAGATGCTTGGTAGAAAATACAATAAATGATTTCCAAACATAGTCAAAATGCAGCTTTTTTTAATGTATATGTTAGTAAAATTAAAAGTTTTCCAATTTCTAATGATTATACTGCATCCGAACAAGTTCTTGAAAAATCCACTTAGCTGTTTATTGTCTAGTATTTATTGATTTCTAAGGAAGATGTGACTGATTTTGATATTATCGATTCAAACTGTAATCAAATGTTAACATGCAAACAAATAGCGAGAGTTCATAAATAAATTTAATATTAATTTGTTTAAACCAGAGGCCTTTTTTATTGGTTCTGTTTGCAATGTTTATTAATGCGACCGTAATTCTTTTTAAATTCGCTTATTGGAAGTAGGCTAGAAAACAAGCACTACCTATATATTTAAAATTTATAGAATATTTCAAATTTAATATCATTTCTATAACATGCTACGGTTTAAATGTAGAACAGGAAAGTAATTTATTTACTTTTCGAAAGTAGAAGTTCTAACTAATGTCTTCTGTAAAATGGTTTTTCCGTCTCTAAAGCACTATATTTAACTATACATTGATTTCTAGTGACCGAGATTCCTTTTAAATTGACTTATTGCAAGTAGGCTAGAAAACAGGCCCTAACCCCGCATTTATTTAAATTTTATAGAATTTATCAAATTTAATATCATTTAATATCATTTCAAATTTAACATCATTTAATATCGTTAAAACAGCGACAGTAAAAAAAAATCAAGATTTGATTTCGCATATTTTAAAAGTTTCACGACAAGTAGATAATTTTCTTGTATAATTATTAGACTACTTACGTTCATATTTTGTAATGATTCAGTGTATTTATTTAACAACAAAAAATCCTCTTTACAAGTGCTTAAATATGTAATATATTTTCTAGTACTTAAATATATGACTGCATGCCTGTCCACATATTTTGTCTATTTTCTATTCGTATGCAACACAATTAAAAAAAATGTTCGAAAGTTTAAAAAAAAGCTTCAAATATTCTTATTCATTCATTTGTTTTCATGTATAAAATTATATATCTCCTTCAGTTGCGGATTATTTTCTTTATTGTACGAGAAAAATAATATTAATTCAAATCGTAAGTACTTTTCATCGTTCTAGATTAAGAGGCTTACGGCTAGGAATATTCAAATAATTTTTTCAATGTTAAAAAATAAATAAATGAATTTTAAAGAAAAATTATTTAAAGGAAAATATACCTATTTCTACCCTGCATTTCTACTATGAACACTTTTCACTCTGATAAAACTTAATAACTCAAAATTATTTTACTGTTATTATTAATCAATATCATTAAAATATTGTATTGCACAAAAAATATTGATTTAAGGAAATCTTACCCTCTAACATAAAAAGTATGAATACACATTTTTATGGATCAAAATAACAGTCACAGAATTTAATGTTTAAAGGAGGAAGTATTAAATTTTTGTAGAGTAGACAATTTCGGATTTACATCTTGATAGAGTGAATATTTACTCTTTTTGAAATAGTTTAGTTGTAATGAGTCACTTTTTTACACTCTTGGGCATCAGATAAATTCATATTTCTAGAAGTTGGATGCTTTAGGTTTCATTTCACTCCTTAATAGTGGATGTTGACTCTTTTCGTTTAAAAATGTGAAGCTTATTGCGATAGTAAAAGAAATTTATACTAAAATATATGGAAGCTGTAATTTTCTAGACTATTCACCCTAAACAATAAATCTTTCTCGCTTTATCAGATTAATTTGCACTAGAAGATAGTTTGAAAAGTTATAAAATTACTTTTAATTAATAAATGTTAAAAGTCATTTTCAACTTTTAAACTAACAAAATAAAATTACTTTTCCAGAAAGATGTATTTATATTTTCCGAATTCATGCTAATTACTAAAAGTTTGGCGTTGCTCTGAGCTGCGCCCAATCATTAGAATGAAAAAAAAAAAAAAAAAAAATGTTTGTCTTATTTTTAGTAAAGTGGCTTCAGAAACAAGGCTCACTGTTTGTCAGGATGTCTGTGGTTAGATAACTACAAACCATAACAGTTACTGCCATCTCTATAATGAGAAGGAATAGGCAACCAACTTTTTATTTCGAAATATGCTCGCAAATCAAATTGTCTTCTGTGCATTCTACGTTGTTTAGTTGTTTCCAACAACTATTTTGTAAGTCGTGAAAGGAACACTATAAACATTTGAAAAAAATCTGAAGACTTGCCGAAACAAATAAAGAGGTGAGATGTTTTAGTTTATGGAAAAGAATAGGCGTTAAATATCGCGCATGCACATTAGCGGCTCGGAAAGATGTTTGCCGCAATTTATTAAAACACGGGAGCATCTTATTTACTGTCCTGAATAGAGCTTATTAAGTAAATTGCTCCACTTAAACAGAGGGAATCTTTATTTTAGCGAAAACAAAACACTAATCACGAAGACTAAGGAAGGAAAAGAGGGGAGGAGCCCCCCCCCTAGCTCTTGCGATACTCAGAACAATAGATGCAACCCCAAGAACTTCAGAAATAAAAAAAGGGCACAAATAAGTGCTGCCGGCTCAATTACGAAGCGAGTGAACAAAGCAGAGGTGGGAAAAATCTCGACGAGAAAGAAGGGTTACAATGACCGAGACAAATCCCGCAATAAATAGTGAAGTCTCCCCGCGTAATAATAATGCTCGGGGGAGAAAAAAAGAAATCAAATATGGCGAAATGCTGAGGCATAAAAGTGCAAGAATATAGGCGACCCCAAAAATATGGGTAAATCTTACTTCGTGTGGAGAAAGGGGGAGGAGGGGTCAAAAATGTGATGTGAATGAGAAACGGTGTGGGGGAAAGGGGGCACAGAACGCCCCTTGACTTAAATCCGCCCCAACCCCCCCTTTTTAGAAGAATCAGTGTGAGCCCTTGCACCCCGTTCCTAAGGATTGGCCGCGTTCCGACCGTACTCATATGCATGCAAAATAACGGGAAAGGCAAAAGGGGGGGGGGTCGTTCACTCTCTCTCTCTCACACACACACACACACACACACTGAGGAGTGTATATGCATCTGAAAGAGTCTCGTTCGAATTTATTCCATAAGCTGGGAACAAAATTGAAATTCCGTTGTCGTGCATGTGAGATTCCTGGATGCTTTTCCTCCTTTCCATATTGCTCGGCTTTGCGCACCCCCCCACTGGGGGCCCACTTTTTATATTTTTATTCTTTTTTCGACAGACAGGAACCTGTGCGACCCCCACCCACCCCCTTCTCTTACCGAACTAAAAAAAAAATATATAAAATTGACAGAAAAATAAGTGAATTTCTGAGCAAGGGGGTGTATGAGTGATTGAGTGAAGTTATATGATTACCACTGCTATTTCCTCGCCGAGCCTGGCTTGGATATATGTGTATGGGCCTTAACATATATACGGGACGTAAGTTTTTATATATATATATTTATATTTTTGCATTTGAAATGGATTTCGGTTTCTCGTATGACGCATGTGTCGAGACGTGTAGACAGGTGACGCGTATGCGTTTCCAAGGGCCGTCTTAAACGTGAGCTTCAAGAAGTTTGATATAGATCTCCTTCCGGTTTTATTACTTTTTTTTTTTTGGATACGTATAAACTTCAAGAGTATGGAATTTCAATACGAAATGCACACATGTTGAAAAATTTCTACAGTTCTATGATTTCGTCCAAACTATGCTTTTTTTTTTTTTTTTTTTAGTTGGTTGCGTGTTTTACGAGTATTCCTACTCTAAATTCGGGCAATTTTTAAAATAGAGAACTTCGATTCGTAAAAATAATTCATTTCAATTCTCTGATCTGCTCTTAAAATGGTAAGGGAGGATAGTCTATAGTCTACTCAGTCTAATCCCTACTAGCAATTTTGCTCGGGCCATCATCGGCCGGCTACGTGGCCGGTGGTAGCCCGAGCAAAATTGCTGGTAGGGATGGTTAATCTGTTCCTGTAGCGGTACTTCTAACTTTAAAATATAAAGCGTGCATAAAACGTTGTATAAATATTTTTTTTGGATACATCAAGAGATACTGGACGTCCCGCAGTGGTCTGGACACTAAACTCCGTTCCCATAAGAACTCGTCAAGTGAAACAGCATCCGGCTTGGCCAGTGCTTGGGAGGGTCAACTCCCTCTCGGCTCGACTGCTGTGCGACCGTGTACGCTAATGGAAGCTGATGCGCGTAAAAGGCTCGTTTACATGGGAAAATGGAAAATCCCGGATAAAAGCAGAGTATAGGGAAAAAAACACGCAATGCATCATGGGAAAGCGAGGTCATCCCTGCATTCACCCTCCACTGGACTAGGAATCTTTCTATCCCGCATTTTTTCCCTACGTAGGGGAAGCGGGGTAGAAAACAACGAAAGTTCCGGCATTGACCCTGCATTTTCGTCCATATAAACGAGCCCAAAGGGCATAAAGAACAACAACAACAACAGAGACACTGGAAAAGTATACATACATAGAATGGTGTGTCAAAACCTTTTAAAAGATCTTAAACATAGGTTTAGCTCATTCGTTCCCGTCGTTGCAAAGATATAACGGTGACTATTCCGTATATGTTCTCCAATTTGCTGCCTCACGTTGACCTAAGAATAACCCGGTGAAACAATCTCTGGAAGAATATCAAAATTGCTGTGTCTTTGCAAACAGTGGGAACAAATTAATTGAGTCTCTATTAACGCTGAGTTGAGCCCGTGAAATGCCACTGCTGCGGAATTTCCAAAGGCAACGGTTTAATGTACATTCTCGTTTGAGATGCCTTGTACCTTTATTTCTTTATCTGCAATTCAGTGCGTATATCTGTATACATGTATAAAAGAGAACCTATACTCGGGGCAAACCTAACCTGATACTGGAGGTAAACTATCGACAGTGTGATTCGCCGCTCTCAAATAGTTCTTTCCGCTTGCCCAGCTTATTACAAAACTAAGACATTTTCATCTTTTAAGTGCTAAAATAAAGTTTATGTTATAAAATAATGGCATACTTGAATGCAATACTTAAAAGGATTAAGAAATTAATTCAGAAATCAGATGTAACGCCTTCCCAGACGCCTGACCAATGATAGACCTCTTTTGTGCTGGCGGGAATTTAGTACTGCGGATTTTCCTTGTTATTGGGCTGCTTTGTGATATTGACAGCCAAATAATTGGAAGGAGAAACGAGTCTCGGAGCGATACATGCGGAGAGTAGTGAAATGGCCCCTCTAGCCTACTCCTCCACTATCAAGTTAGGTTTTCCCCCAGTATAGTTATTGAAAAATTGATATATGCAAAATTAATTACAAATTTATTTATGTCAAAACACAGATAACAAATTGAAAATAACGTTTCATGATTTATATTGTATAAAGATGCATTTAATGAGCAGAGATAGAACTGAGAAAAAATCGCTAATAAAGAAATAAAAATAAATATCTGTGATTAATCTCAAATAGAAAAAAAAATATATAATATTATTTTCAACTCACAATGATTCGAGGAGAAAAATAAGCATGAAGTCACTTTTACATTACTACTTTTGCCTGAGAATCTAGTAGGAACTTCTGCGATTCTGTTCTGTAATTTCTAGTTATGCGTAAAACAAGAATTATGCGCACTTACCTAAAAATTTGTTATTTTATGGAATTTTCAACACTGTTCTCAATGATCGAATAATTACTGTTTGTAGGAACCCCGTATAATAACTAAACTCACACTTTTCAGGGAATGCGTGTTGTAATATATTTTAAAACTTCCGTAGCATGTTTTTGGGGAGCGAACGTACAAGTTTTTGTAAAAATTAAGTTCATTATTAAGCCCATTTCAAACACGCGACAGCTAGTTGTAATCGTAATGATACTATGTAGACTTTCTTTTGCATGCTTTTCACCAATAAGGTCGTAAATCACAAACTTAAGTTATATATGTTCACATTCTTTTTTAGTCTCTAGAACTTACTAGTCTCTACAGTGTTCGAAATCAATGAGAAACCCATGTAATGTAATCTGATTCCTTTCATATGCTGTTTATGAAAATAAAAATTTGCTCTTATTTATTTGCAAACATGTAATTGTGATATGTAATATTTGTATGTATGCAACTATGTTATGTAACATTTGCATACATGTAATTACATTTAATGGTGAACATATTAAAATTTATTGATTTTGGGCTGTTATTTTTTCATCTAAATGCCCCAAAGGATGAGAACTGAATGTTTATGCATATGTATACACACAAAAAAAAAAAATAAAAAAATAAAAAAACAAAAATAAATAACAAAAAAAAAATTAAATTCTTACGTTAATTTTAAGCAAAATAACTGCACACCATCTGATTTATTGTAAAATATTACATAAGAGTAGTACAATTGGTATTTGATAAACGTGCTTTAGATTAGTGATATCCTTTCAGATTAGCTTGAATAATGTTTTATTTCAGTTTATATAAAGTTATAAAATGTTTCTAGCATATTTGTAAAGAGAAAAAATCTTGTGAATTTGATGTACTTAAAAAATCAAATTGTAATCAAAATAAAAAAGTCAGTCAAAATAAAAAATCAATCGTTGTTATGTAATGATTCTATGACAAGTTCAATATTTCAGCATACACTGAAAAATATTTTGTAAATTACTTTTTAAAGAATTTCCTCCAAATTAAATATAATGAATAAATGAATAAATTTATTTCATGTTTAATAATATCTTGCTACTTAAAACATATATATTCCTTCCTCGATGCTCCCAAAAAGTTAATTATTTAAAAAGTGCAATATTATCATTTTAAACTTAAAAATCGTATACATTTTTTTACTTTTATGTAAAAGTCTTCCATTACAAAAAGTTATGAAACATTTTAAGTGCATTATTTTTATTTTTTCTGAAGATTTTCAAAATATGATAATTTGGCATGTTACAAAAACAACAAAAAGATAGTTTAATGACAAATTTAGGTTACACGAATGAAATTTTGAAAAATTAATTAATGTATCACACACACGCAAATATAAATAGTTACATTCTCTAATAAATATTTTTTAGAAGTATTATCTTCTAAATTTCTTGTGGAAAGAAACGTCGTAAGATTTTTTTGTTAACCTATCTCAGACACTGTTTTCTGTTTTAACTTGATACAAAATTTGACTAACTGTGTTTGTTGAATTGCAACGTACAAATCGCTGCTTTTTTAAAAGTTTCGCAAAAATATGATATATTTCCTTTTCTTTTTGAATTCATCATTTACCGTGCCCTTAATGGATGCTGCATTAGGTTTTTTATTTATTTTATTTTTTAACATACTTTTAAAGAAAGTTCTAATGCTGCATTATTAGCAAAATCAATACAAATTATACTTATGATGGAATTTATTTTGATTAAGGGAATGTGTAGGCTTTCGGTTTTTTGAAGAATTTATCATTAATAAGATTTATGAATTGTAAATACAATATTTTTAAATATCTTAATACATTACTTAAATAATAAAATTACACAATAGCTCAGCCATCATATATTACTCCAATCGAGTTAATTTCTACCAGAATATAAAATTCGGTTCCACAAACACAGTTTTTGTTTTCAAAAACATTGTAAATAAACGGGATATTAATAACCACCCTTTATCATTAATGCATGAATATATCTTCTACAAGCCCGTGTATCTCCTGGAAATATTAAATACCAAACGTTCATATTTATTACACGAATGTTATAATTTGTATCGTTCACTTTGATAAACATCGCCGGCAATAAACACTTCCTCCAAGATTCCTCTTAATATATGCACTACGGTCTCCCAGAGCACTATTTCACTGCGAACGACCCCTCAACCGCCCCCCGATTGACGATAATTTCACTCAGCTTACCCCCCCGACAGATGATAATTTTGGCAGAACGATCCTGTCAACCGGCTTGAAATCACAGCCGATCAGGGAGTTGAAAATTACCGTGATAACGAGTTTTCATTCTATAAAGGGTTGGGGGAGAGCACATATGTCGTCTGCAATCTTAGACGATCCCCGCTTCTCTCTTTCTCTCTCTCTTTCCAAGTAAAGACGATTCGTCCGTATAAAAAAAAAGAAAGAAGATAAAATTTAAAAAAGAAAGTAGAAAAGATAAAACCGCCTCTTTTAGTAAGAAGCATGCGCCAGTGGAACGAGCTAACTCTTTCTAAAAGCAATTCTTGCATTTTTTATTTTATTTTTCATTTAAATGTATATTCTTTTTTTTTTCTTTCTTTCCAAGTTTTATTTTTCCTTCCTTTTAATTTCGGGAGCGATATTTGAGTTCTTATTGGTGTGGGGTTGGAACATAAAAGCCAGTTTATACAAGTGTTAACGTGCTGGTTTTCTTTCATCTCGAAAATGTTCTGAGTCTTGCTTTCGTCATAGCTTTTTTTATTTTATTTTATTTATTTATTTTTTTTATGTCACGTGCTTGAAAAAAGCAACACTACGGCAATAATTAAACTTATGAAGATAAGGTTTAATTTTTTTAATTATTGTATTTACTGTTTTATCGTTTCTATGTATTTAAAACATTGCTTCAATATGTTTAAATTAACATATGAATTTCCTCATTCATGCTTTCGGGTTTGTGTGATTGGTTTTCCACTGGCAAATGGTCTGTCCACATTTAAGTAGCAATGATATGCTTCTTTAAACTTTTTTCTTAGTTATTATAATTTGTGTCAGCATAAAAAAAAAAAAAACACATTTTCACTTAAAAACGAATTTTTTTTGTAGTTAGTGATTAAGAATTATAACATTTATGTGAAATGTAACATTTACTTACAGTAATGGAACCAATCAAATGAAATTAAATGAATATAGATTTGTAACAATATTTGGTAGGTTGAAATGAAGATGTTTAGATATTGAAACGTTACATCTGTCAAATTTCTTCTTTGCCTGTAAAACTGGTTTCATTGCAAGGCCTGTTGAAGTGTGGGGTAAAGGTATTCGCCGTGTATTGGGGATGTCAGGTTAAAGATGGATGCTTGTACTAATAGTTCGGAGTTCTATCGAAGTAATTTGTTTTTAAGGATATGTAATAATTGTTGAGTTTATTAAAGCTTTTTTTATTCAATTAATTTTTTAAACGAACAGTTTTTATCATGTATTTTTCTGTACTTAGTAATTTAAGCTATAGAATTAACTAGAGAGAGCTATGATATATCTTTTCATGTTAATTATTAAATACATACTTAATGAAGCAATCCAAGAATTTGATTAATTTTTCAAGTATTTTAATTTTAAGGGAACACATTCTTTGTGCAGTGTAAATTTTAAATTAATGAAGCAGTTTTTATTACGCCATTAAGTCAGAATTTTCTAAAGATAGAACAGACATTCTCTGGATGTCGCATTAAGCATTTATTGGATGAACTTCTTGTTCACTTGTTCTCTTTAAAATTTAGTTGTTGTGCATTTTCTTCTTATTGTTAAGGCCGTCATTTCGATTTTATTCTGAGATCTGTGAAGTAAATGTTTTGTTGTATGTATATTTTGTGATTATCCAATGATACTGCAAATTCATTCTAGGAAATAAATGTGAAACCACCTGTGTTAGTGAATGATCTTCATCGTTTAGGCAGCTGCAAAATTTTTGTCGATTTGGACGGAATTTCTTTTGATTTAATGAATTAAATACTATTAAGATCTTGAGTACGGCACATTCTGAATGTGATATGGAGATAACAGTACTGAGTACGGTGTAGATAGGTGAATAAGCTACATATGAGCTTTTCATACAAAATTGAATGAATGTTTGTCGTAAACGGCCAAATGTGTATAAGGCATTCTATGTACATTTAATTACATATATCTCATACATTTACAAACATAACAGTTAAGGTAGCAATCAAAGAAATAATTATAGTAGGTTTTAATTTAAACTAAATTTAATCTTTTTATACCATATTTGTCCATTAATTCCTAAAGAATGACACATTTACAGCAGGAACTGATTGTTGTGAATTTTTAAGCAGTTAATTTTTTCCAGGGTTATCGTACTTTTATTTACCGTTTATTCATATTAATTTTTAAAAATAGATTATCTTATGACTAAATGTTTTTCGAATGACAAATTACAAGATAATCAATATTCCTTTGCTATTACCATTATAAATCAACAAGCTAACGTATTCACTACTTTTTTTCATCTAAGGATATAAAAAAGATGACTTTAAATTTCAGGAAAAAAGAAAGTCCAGAATTGATTTAAGAAGTGTAACATAAATAAAACATTCTGGATCCTACCCTGGAAGAACAGCTCCAGCATCTATTGGATCATTTATTGACGCCCCCTTGACTCCTCGGTATACTTATACTCACTGAATCCCATCAAGAAAAGGGGGGAGAAACGAATGAACAATGTTAAAATCCGTGCAGGAGCTATGGATAAATTAAACTGCTGCGGCAATAGGTTCTTGCAAGTTCGTGGATCACACGGAAAACTTCCCAAGCAGCACTTTAATGCTTGTCGATATATTTTGCGAAATCTCGCTGGGATGGAATGAAATTCATTTTCTTTTATTTTGGAGTATTGTTGGTGGGTGACAATTTATGTGACGGGGACCTGATTTGTGTTATGTCCGTTGGCGGAAGAAATGCGGATCGGATTGGAATGAAATGCGGATTATGGAAGTTTCTGGCGTAGGGTTGATATATGTCGCCTTCGGAATATGCACTCGTGCGATCTCAATGCCATTTTTTAAAAACTTTAGGCCATTTTCAACATTAAAAATGAATTTCTTGGAATTGTATTCTAGACAGATATGTGGGGGGAAAAACCTTAAGCAGCATCTTTAACAGCTTTTCCTCAGTAGGAGATTTGGCTTGTTTTCTGGAACGATGGTTCTCGATATTTGCACCCACATGTAGAGTTCTGATTAGCTGCAAAAATTAACAAGTTGTTTCTTGCCATCATCTATGATCATTCTGTTCTGTTTGTCAGTGTAAGGAGTATTGTTGGTGTGTGGCAGTTTTTGTGACGGGTACCTGATTTGTGTTATGTCCGTTGGTCTAAGAAATGCGGATCGGATTAAAATGAAATGTGGATGTGAAGTTTCTGGCTTAGGGTTGAAATGCGAGGCCTTTGGAATATGCACTCATGCGATCGCAGAGTTAGTTGACGTTTCCATGTGGAGACGTCATGGATTAGGAATTCTGGCCTTGTCCTCGTCCACCTTCGTCTTGGACGAGTCTTGAGACCTCATTCAGACTTGAATGAGTTCTGGATAGTTTGTGTGGGGGAGCCTTAACGCATCTTTACACTTCTAGTGGATGTTTGGTTCGAATGATCATATCACATGCGATCTAATTGGCAAAATTATTCACAATTAGTGACGGGCCAGCTTCTTATGTCCGTTGTGAAGAATGCGGATTGGATTGGAAAGATATGCGAATCACGAAAGTTTCTGACGTAGGGTTGATATACTTCGCCTTTGGAATATGCACTCATGCGATATCGGAGCTAGGTTTTTACGTTTTGACCATTTTCGCCATTAAAAATGAAGTTCTTGAAATTATATTGCTAGATAGATATGTGGGGCAAAAACCGCTAAGCCTCATACTTAACAGTTCTTCCTCAGTAAGGAGTCTGGTTTCTGGAGGGATGATGGTTTATAATGATTGCATCCATATGTTCTGTTAGTTGCAAAAATTAATAAGTCATTTCTTGCGATTTTCTATGATATTTTTGTTCTACATGTCAATGAAGGAAGTATGGTGATTCTTTGTAGAAGTGCAAAGATGTCAGGACAATTAACGATGGAAACGATATTATTTACCACAGCATTTTAATAATTATCAGAGTTTGTTAGCCATGTTTACCAGCTTCGTTCAGATTTTGTATATTTGTTAAAATCAGTACATACTTATGCATGAAATCTATGATCTAGAAATTTCCCCTATTCCATTCAACAGAGAAACAACGGTAGCCTAATTACTCCTTGCCAATATCTGTGAAATTCGTCTCATCGGAAATAAATGCAAATCAACTCAACTGTAATGATTCTATAAAAAATGGGTAATCTTAAAAAATATCACAGAAAATCGTGTGATGCATTTTCTATTGTTATTATAGCCCAGACCAATCTAACTTAGTCGTGGATTGCAGAATATAATATTAACTGAAGCCGAACATGTAGGGAGATTCGGCGGCAAATATATTATTTTCGTAATATTAACTTTTAAAATTTGCCTATTATGATGTGAATGGTAAACACATTTAAGTTAATGTATAGAAAAATTAAATATTATTATTATTTTATATATATATTTTTAAGGGGGGGGATTTTTAAAAGGTCACAATTTTGCTACTAATTTTAAAATGCTACTACTTAAATTTTTTATGTTTCGCCTCTAGTTTTCTTCTATGTTGTAAATGGTGATATTTTAACCAAATTTAAGAATTGAATTTCGTTTTGCATTAGGTACAGAGAATTTTTTTAAATCAAAATCTATATGTGCAGAAAAGTGAAAACAAATCATGAATAAGCCAAATCTTAGTTAACAAGTTTTCACCATGTAGCTAAAATAATCCTTAAATATCTTAATTGTCATGTGAGATTCAAATATAAAAAATGTCAAATAATTTCATCAACATTTAACAAATTCTTAACATTTAAAAAGTGATAAAGAACAACAACCTGAGATAAATGCAGTTAAGGTATATAGACTATTTTATTATAAAAATCTCAAAATCGATATTTTCCTCAAGTCTTCCTGTTCCAGTCATTGTTGGGAGTGCCGAGTTCCGAGTCCCCCTGAAAGAATTTTCTTACCATGTTTACAGAGATGTGCATTGATCAAAACTGTACTAATCGCCATGTTGAGATTTCAAATTTTTAACGGGCAAAAGCAAAAAATAAAATAAAATAATTGCAACTGCAATTTGAATAGAGGGGCGACAAATAAGGTAGCAATTTCGTTTATAGTGCTACAATTTTTTTATCTCAGTATGCTAGGCTAATTATGACATTTTCTTTTATCATGTTTTCTCTTATACAGAGCAACTCTGTGAAAATATTCTTAGTTGACACACATCTGTAAAAATGAAGATTAATATTTTCTAAGTTTATGAAATCTAATAATACAAAGCAATAATAATAAAAAAATAAGAGAATTTTTGGAATCAAGTAATGAAATTTCGAAACTTTATTCGGGTTAAGTTAATACATCTAACAACAGAGAAAAAAAAAAGAACTTCTCCTTTCGATTCGAAGTCAAAGGGTGTCTCCTTATTAGATTTAACTCTTGTTCTAACGATCAAAATAAAAGTGGATTATTAAAGAAAAAAGAAATTCGATTAGAGCCCCCGATTCTTATTCTCAAGTTGCCTTCTGTCAGATTTTCTACAAATTCCAAAAGAGTATAACAGGATTGAAGAACAGGAAGTTAACCACAAAATACCACTTCTCCTTGTTACCAGCTATCGTGCATTAGGATGCTAATAAACAATGAAGGGATCTGTAATCTCATTTTCCCGCCTTTCTCCCAAACTCTCTGCTTTAAGTGTTCCTCCAGGAAATCCTATCAAAACTCCTTTCATATTTTGGGCAGACGCTGAATTTGTTTTGTCAAAGTAATCTGACTCAGTGCTGCAATCCGATTGGAGGAATGTAGACAAGTTGAGACATGATCTTATTTGCACGGAGACCTTGAGGGAGGGTGAATATTAAATGCAAAGGGAAGTTACTCTCGAACCACCCTTTTCCCATGACGTCATATATAATGTACCTTATGAGACATTCCCCACGTCGAGATGTAAGTCGTTTACGTGGATATCATTTAAAATAATCATTTGAAACAGTGACTGCGGGTTTTTATGTGTATATCTGGTGTGTTCAATTTATTTTTGTGTAGAGTGTGAACTTAAAGCATGTTGATTACCGAAATAAGTTAAAAAGGCACGTTGTATGAAAAACAGTATTTTGGCATAAGAAATTTAGAAGTGTATTAAATTCTTAACAAGCTCTAAGAGTAGCATTCGTTTGTAAATGCATAACATTTTAATTATTTCTCTAGCTTACATCATATTAATTTATTTTAATGTTATTGATTGAAACATTCAAATTATGTATTTTCATGGAGCGATTCTGAAAAATGTATTTCTTAAATTTTTGTTTTTTTAAAAATATTTTTAACATTTTATGTAATTATATAAGGATTTTAATTCAAGTTTTGAGCATCCCCAAATATTGAATAAAAGCAAAAAATAAAATAAAATAAAATAAACACATTTAGTGCATTTCTTTGCTAAATATTGAATTAAAATACTCCAAAAGTGGTTCGATATCTTTTCAAAACTTGATAAACATTTGGATGAAAGCATATACATACCCCCATTTTAGCCCCCGTTTACACATTCAACTGCCATTTATGTAGACGTATTTGGTTTCTGTTTCGTTGATAAAACTAGTATTAGATTAAATAGACTATTGACGAAGAAAGAAAAGATAACTAATTAACATTTCAATTAAAAAAAATACGTAAAGATTTTGAAACAATGAGAAAATTATTTGAAATTTCCGTTCCATAAAACATTTTTGTAAACTCACAATGGAGATACTTCTCAACAAAATACAAACTTCTATTCAATTCACTTCTCTCCATTAAAACCATCATGTTTTTTTTTTTTTTTTTCCATTCTAAAAAAATTAGATTCAAATGTGTAGCTAGTGTATATGTTTACTTTTTGTTGCTTCAACATTAGGACAACGTCCAGAAACTCTCATCAAGGAAAGTGTTCTTGAGACACGCCTGCATTCAAGAGGTAGCCATTAAGAAGTTGAGAATCAAAATAAAGCCTTCCTGGTAGAGTCTATTTCCATTTCCAAGCGAGAGTTTCACATTGAAGAGGGTGTGTGGCCATCTCAAAACTGCAATTAGAAAATTGACTAGCTCCTATTTCGTCTTTTGAAATTTATTTTCTTTTATTTTTTTTCTTTTTCTTGCTTTCTTTCCTCTTTCTGATAACAATGGAGATGTAAGTCCGTCTCTTCTTTGAATCAAAAGCTCAGATGTGATTCTTTTATTTAACATGTGTGTGGTCTAATAAGACTAAAACATTAACTGGAACATTAAATAAGACACATGGCGAACTTGTGTATCATCTACTTTGCTTTATGTGTGAATCTTTTCTTTCGTCTCTTAGCTGTCGTAGAAAAATTCGAGGTGAAAGGTACACAGAACAAAGCCTTAATCAGCGTATGTATTGAAAAGCCTGACTTACTTTTAAGAGTAAAATCAGTATAGTGAAACAGATGCGCCATTGTCGAACTCCTATTAATTTTGTCGTACTATTTGTTCGAAGCACCATGTGTAAAATAAAACAAAACTCCTGTTTTGAGATGAAGCAAAAAGTATTTGTGTGTTTTAAATTTTCATTTAAGGTTTAAAGTTCATGTAAAGGACTTTTCAGAAGAGTAAAGTCGTAATTTTTAATACCTTTTGCTTATGTACTTGAAAAATTTGTTATTTTTACAAGCTTGTTTTCCTGTAAAATTTCACTCAAATGAGGTGTAAACCTTGAGTGAAATTTTACAAATTCGAAGTAAAATTTCATACAAGGCTTGGACCTCATATAAAGGATTTTTTGAAGGAGTGAATATTTTCAATATACACCAAATTTCACTAGCCTTAACTTATGTCCTTGAAAAATTTGTTGTTTTTAAAACTAGACTGTATTTGTATATTTTGTTCACTAATACAATTTTGCTCACTATTTACATAAAAGTAATTAACTGGAACAATGCGTGAGGAACTAATAATTTTAAAGTGCCTGAAGTATTTGCTTTTCAGAGTACAAAGAAAATTAAATGTTAATCTAATTTTTTTCCTTTCCGTCTTATATATATACAACACATACACAAAAATATATATGAATACATCCTTTTTTCCCGAATGCGAAACAAAATCAGGCTGGCACAAAAGCTATTTGTAGGAAACACTCCAAATTCCACACATCATTGTTATTTTTTTATTTTTTGCAGTACCATTCAATGATCGTAATCTCCTATTATCATTAATCAAAGTTTTATTTTCAACTCTGCGTTAGCAGCCTCTCATTACAAAATGAGAAGTTCCAGAAACGATTGTCAAAACAGCATCCTCCCACTGTTATCCGCATTTTCCGATGATTACATACATCAGGACTCTATACCTCTGCTTAGTTTTTGCAAACCCAACATTAACCACTCTATAATCTGTCATTAAATGTCTTGGTGGACATGCGGTCTTATTCAGGCCATTGTCGAAATTCATCCTGAGGGCAATTTCCCATCTTTGCCCCCAACAGCCTTGATAAAGCCACAGACCGGTAAAAGCAATTGCCAGTACCAAGCAGAGCTTTTAACAGTTTCGATTTTTTTTCTTCTGAAGTTTTATTCAGAAACCAAAGTGGATTTGTTTGTCTGTAAATGTTTCTTAACTCTTGATTCAAAAATTCTTATTTTTTAAAGATAATATATCATTTTAGCTTTATTTCACATTTTTTGCTTTCGTATAAGTCTCTATTGTTTTCTGATTAACACCCGCTGTTATATATTTTTAAAAAATCGTCAGTTTTAATTGTTTCATACTAATTTTAATTTAAAAACATTCAATTTAAAAAAAGGTAGTCTAATTAATGAGGAGTAAAAATATTGTTTAAATTTGCTTACGTTACACTCTATTTATAGTAGAAACAGAGGCACTGTACATATTGATAGTAAATACTATTTTGCATAATATTTTTATATTTCTACTATTTTTTTATTGAATGTATGTAATTATACTAGTAAGCATATGCATCTCATTATAAGTCACACATTTTATTTTAAATGTAAAAACGTTCTAGAAATTTTCTTTGATAAAAATGCACACTTTTCACTCTTGAGAAATAATTTAATTAACTTCATTTTATTATGTATCTTTTTTGTTTTTATTCATCCTATAAAATTATTTACCATTTCACTATTGAGAGTTGAAATTCTAAGAGTAAATCTGTCAAAATTATCTCAAACTATTCAAAATTATCTTGTGTAAGAGTTTTCTTTTTGAAGAGAGCACGAGGAACTCGTAACGCGCTTTATAATGATGCTTTGAAAATATTATTACATGTACGATTATGAAAAACTACATAGCAACACGCTTTTTTAACAATTTTAACGATCGTGGAACGCTTACTGTATTCATTGTCTGGTACTTTTCTACAGATAAAGTAGACGGCTGATACTATTAATTAATGCATAGAATTTCTAATAGTTATTCGAATAAGACGTTAAGTTAACCATAATATTTTCTGTAAAAATAGGATTCAACAATTCTGCGATATTATTGGACTGATATTTATTATGATGTGGATAATTACTTGAAGGAATTTAAATGTCCAGCCAAAAAGTACAAATAAACACTTCATTAAAGTACCCAACATAGTTCAAAAATTTAAAAATTGGTTCGTATATGACCCGAAGAAGAAATTAGTGACATACTTTGTACCTTCGATTTTCTTCTATCTGATAATGTGAAATCTGGTGCAGCAGCCAAAGCTAACCCCACAGCTAATAAGAAAAGTCTCATCGTCACTTTCTTCCGTTAGTTTAATTCTACGCTTCAAGCAAAAATTGACAATGTTTACTTGGACGGTTTTACACCGGTCTTTCGAATGCTCAACAGAAGATTAAATGTTTAAAGACAAACTTTAAAGTTGTTAAAAAAGTTCTTTGAAAACAGTCTTTCAGAGTAAAATAAACATTGGAACACCTAGTTCAAATTTCTGCATCAGATCTCTGTTTTAATTGGATTTTTTCCCGTTTAAATAGTTTGGTATCAAAATAAAAGCCAGAGAGAGTAAGTCACATTTTGATTATTTTAAATGGTTTTTTAATATGTATATTTAGAACCATGTTTAGAACTAAGAACTTCATTAAACATTTGTTTTGATCACACCGTCTAAAAATACCCTTGACAGTATTTAACTCCTGATAATTCTTCTGAATTTTAGTTTGGTATTTTATCATCTTAATTCTTTTATTGCTGGTTTTAGTTTTCTAAATGAACTGCAATTTTTTTGGCATATCAAACGGTAGTTATTCTGAATTTTGAATTTATTTTAATAACACAGTTCATCTGATTATTCTGCAAATTTTCAAAACGTTATTAAATATTTATAATTTTTTAATAAACTGCTTAAAATAACATTAAATAGGACGTGCGTATTCATAATGAACCCACCAAAGGAGAGTAAATCAAACATTTTCATTGGTTTACTCTTCACTCTCTAACACGAATCACAACTTTAAAAAAAGTCACATAATTACTGTCCATCACGAATATCAGCAATGTCACAAGGAGACAGCGGTGGACGAAGCCTAGATATTTTTTTTCTTTAGCGACTACGCACATGCGCGTGGCATAATTTATATTCTAACAAGCCACGCGGATACATTTTGTGTTTCTCGGAAAAACGAAAAAAAAAAAAATTCGACATGTAGGTATGAGACCGTTACCCCTACCCCCACCGCCAGTGGTGGAAAATTTATTTTCGTTTGTTTCTTGTCGCGATTATTTATAGCCTTTATGACAACAAAGGTTTTGTAACCGAAGTGACTTGAATGCTGCTACAATTAACCTTTACAGAAGAGAAAATGACGTGTAATGGGGCGGCGGCACGGTCCTCTACGGCCACTTGTACCTGTCCGGGATAAAATACACGGTGGATAATAGGGTTTTGTTTCCAAATGCAAAGGCATTAAATGCTTGTCTTTTACGACTCCATTGTGGGAAACGAGACTTATTTGGTGGAGAAAGAGAGCGAGAAGTTGCATAATTTCCCTCTCTGTGTTATACCCCCACACGCCGACTCGGGCCATACATGCATGCGTGTGCCTGCACTCCTTTAATATTTAAAGCGGCTCGGTGATAAATGGTTTCGGAATCATCTGGAAAGCAGAGGAACTCTCGGAACCTTGATGATTCTGTGTTAAGTCCTAAGACTTGCATACCGTGTTTTGCGCACTGAATATTAAAGACGGTGGCACGCCTAATGGGAGATCTACACTAGTTAACATTTTACCGTAAAATGGTGCTGAATTAGCTGTATCTTTTCTATGGAGAAACGTTGAACCATGACTTGGTTCTTAAATTGATCAATGAAACCAAACCATCGTGAACCCTTTTCTCCATAGAAAGGATGCAGCTAATTTAGTTCCATTTTATGGGTAAACGTTGAACTAGCAAGTCGAAATTTCGGAGTTAGTTTCACAGTTAAAAAACAATTAAAAAATATATTAAAAAACTAATCCTTCAAAATACTTGTCTTTTTTTAAATTTAATTTTTTGTATGTTTCAGAAAAGCATAATAAAATGTCACGCATTTCAGGTTTTTTCATTATAAGTTTAACAAATTATATAGCCATGTTTGTTAAAGAACAATAATTTCTAAGTTTGTCAACAAATATTGGATAGATACTGAATTTTAATATGCCCAAGAAAGAATCAATTAAAACACTTTATTTTCATAGGCTTCCTATATTGAAAATATTTACATAAGTTGGTATTCAAGCTGTCCATAATTAGCTTCTACCGATAACTTTTCAGCTTTATGTTAAAGCAGACAAATTATACATTGACAATTCAGCAATTAATGCATAAATATAAAACTGCTGATATATTGTAATTTAGGTTATAAAATAGCATGACAGTCTGAATATATTATATTTATGATGTACTTAGGAAAGTATATCTACACACAATTCTGATCTATTGACGGGAAAAATTGTAACTACAGCGGTTAGGAAGAGTATGTGAGAACTGTAATGCTTTTGAAACGTCAATTTTTTTATGAAATAATGCGCATAAGTTTTTCAGTGCAAGCAGTTATTGGCAATTAGTGTGATAACATACTTTAAATATGGTAGGAAGTCTAAAATATAGAGGAATCGTGTAGTCCAGATTATCTCGGGTGACGTCACAGGCCAAGGACCCGATACCTTCGGTCGGCGATGATCAAACGCACCGTTACGCCTCGTTGCCTCCAGAAAACATTCGAAAGATCTTTTGTTCAGGATTCCGCAAAAAAATTATGAAAATAGAATGGTCTTACCTCGCCAGTCTTTTATCGAAGAAAGGAAGACAGAAGGTGTCCAGGAAAAAGTAAAACAAATTAATAAATTTTTAAAGCATAAAATCGCAGAGTATTTAACTACTTACCAGCATTTTTCTTTTTCTTGTTTTAGTTCGAGCTAATAAATGTTGATTGATTTTGTTCAACAGTTCTTTGACTGACTTAATTGTTTCAAGTTGAGTGACTTAATTGATTTTTTTAATTGTTATGCATTTAATGAATGAAATTGGATAATCGCAGAGGAAATGGTTTGAGAAATTTGCATATTACCTGTGTGTATGAAGAAAATTTGATGATTATAAATAAAATGTTATAATTTTTATAAAATTTACGAGACTGTTTATGAAATTAATACCTATATATAATTTTAATATATTTTAAACTACCTAGAAACAGTAGCGATTCTCTCTCAAGACTTTCGATTTATAGTTTTAGTTTTGATTGAAGAGAACAAGCGGGCTAATTAATTTTAACAGTTAATAATAATTCTAAGACAATTATTAATTGTAATAATAAAATAATAGAACCCTATTTTCAACAAGTTTGTAATAAAACTATGGGCATAAATAAACATGGTGAAATAAAATACGTTGGTGTCTTTTCTTAGATTTCATACTTCAGTAAAGTTACTATTTTCTGTGTAAATTAACGAGACTCATATGATATATATCTCGTGAAGGGAAGCGCGGGGATATTTTGTTGAATTTATTAAAACTTTACTGGTGCTGTTTTATCTGAATAATTTATTTAATAAACTAAATTTTTGCTGACATTCGATTGAATGAAAAATGTTTTTGCTGATCCAATAAAATATTTTGTTGAACCATTAATATTATTCAGTTAAAGTTACGCCAACCAAAGTTCTGTTGAACTAATATTTTTTTCTCTTCTTTTTTTTCTTTCTTTTCATTTCTTTTTTCCTTTTCTTTTTTCTGGTCAAATTCAATAAAATTTCTGTGTATTCTTAATTAAGAATCCCCAAATTCTATTGTGGTGTCTTAAATAGTTAATAGTTAATTTATAGTTATTTTATATTAATATATAGCTATTTATATCAATATAAATAGTTAATGTATATTGATTACACGGGGGGAAAATGTTTTGTTGAATGGAACAAAATTTTGTTGATTGAATAAAAATTTGGTTGTCTCTTTCTTCGACCGAATAATTTGTTAGTTTTAACTAAATATTTTAAATTAACAAAATATTTTGTTGCATTAACAAAAATTTTATTGATTCAGCAAAAATATTTATTTGTAAGAGATCCAACCAAAATTTTGTCGAATCAACAAAGCATTATTTTTCAGTGCATGTTGAAGTAACAGTTTGTTTTTTCCATAACTTTAACATAAAATTGTTTTCGTTTTATTTCAGGCGAACGGTTTCGACTTAAAGGATAACCTGGACGCGTGGAGAAGCCTCCCCTATGCGGCATCAATGTACTATCCTTATGACTCAGCGGCTTTAGCAGGGTATCCTTTTCCTAATGGGTAAGTTGCACCTATTTAATAAAATGATCATGTGTGCCGAGCATAAATTCTTATTAGTCATAAGTGGGTAGGGAGTCGCTTTTAAGGGTGTTTTACTTGAAGAGCGATCGTCATCACAGGACTTTTGGACAGCTTTAAAAAAAAATCTATCATTTTAAACTCTCGAAAAAATTAGTAATGCTTCTTCATTCAATTCACTATGGACTAATACTAAGCTTCATGTCTCACTTCCAGAAAAAAACTCATAAGATCGCCTTCAAAAATGGGTCGAAGAGTTACCTGCTTAGGTAAAAATGTCAAAATTCCTGATGTTTACCATTTTTTCCCAAGTGTTTCGTAATTCCTATATGCCCGTTGTTTGTAACAGCTCACAGTATAACTTGTAAAGAGACTAGGTAAATTTTTAAGTCTCAAGCGCAATTAGAAACTGTTCAAAATTTGCATGATTTCCTAAATGAACTTGTTCACGGAAATTATCCGCATTTACTCCAATTGGTCAAGTAGAAACTAGAGGAATAATTGTTGGAAACTTGCTTTGTGGTATCGCACTAATCCCACGCGGTAACTCTGTACGGATTAGAATTGGATTCAAGCTGCAGAATAAGCAATCTCAGACTAGTTCTCAAATAAACCTTTGTTGACAGAAGTGGCTATATGTATTGTCATGACATTAGTGTTAGAGCATAGAATTAACTGAATCTGACATGATAGTTCGTTAGTGGTGTAGTTATGTTCCTAGGAATTTTCTAAGTACTGCTTATTTCTGTTGTAGATAGACACGTGAAGAAATGTAGAACTTGAGAGAATGTGTTTTCATAATAGCTAATTTATATAATTTTCGTGCATTTGGATACATGATAAAAAATGCTCCAAACAACACAGTTAAACTTCCGATAAATGGACACTTGTGGTTCCTTCGAAAAGTGTGCAACTTGTAGAGATTTCTTCAATATTAAGACCGCAATCCGTTCCTTAGAAAAGTGTCAAACTTAAGTGTCCAAGTTATGAAGGAGTTCAATTTGGGAGGTTTCACTGTAACTAAAAATAAGTGATATTTTAATGTTTTACAAGATATAGCTTTTGCTAAAAAAAATTTTTCGTATATTTTATTCACACAGTAGATTTTTAAAAGTTTAATTTGTTTATTTTTTATGGGAAATTTTAAAATATACAGAAGTTAGTCAGCATTAATTTTGCTAATAAAATGCAATAATGTGTAAATTTGTATAATATATCTCGGTCATTAATTCTAAAATTCATCTATGGCAAAACGATAAATCGCAAAACATAACACAGTTACTCATTCATAACAGTAAAACCTCCCAACTTGGACACCTCCCCAAGTTGTTCAGATTTCTGAGGAAGGAAATTAACTTTAACATTTACATACACCTCCGAAAATTGGTCACTTCCGTAAATTAGATAACATTTGTGCGAACCACAAGTGTTCAACTTTCGGAGGTTCCACTGTGTTAAGAACTACAAATACCTTACTTACCATTAAAAATTGATGTGGGAGATTTGGCTTCCAGTACCTAATATTTTGTATTTTATAATTAACAGTTGTGGTGGGTTTTATTTTCATAGATAAATTACCTTGAAATATTACGTGTTTACCTGAATGAACTTCTTTTCGTTAACTAAAAATGTTTTCTTAAGACATTTATAGGGCTTTCACTCATCATTAGATACATTATGATAGCAACTTTAATTTTAATACTTATTATTAATTAAAGCGACGAAACTTAAGATAGCTATCTAAAATACAATTATAGCTAATCTGTAATTTGAAATATGTAACTTACACAACCTTGCATTGCACTTTTACTAGGATTTAAATTTTTCAATGCACAGGCTGTTTCATGATCCCCAATTATATCTAACGGATAAAGAAGAATTTCTGTTGTATAAAGAGTTATTAAATTGATTTTAACTTTCTAACTTCCCGAAATAAGAAATTCTTTCAGAACTGACAAAGTGTCATATGTGTTAGCAAGATTTGTTCATCTACTATTTAAAATTCCAAGCACACAAATTTGATTTACGCGTCATTAATTCTCATTACATAACTTCATTTTAAATTAATGTAATAATAAATCCACTTCATTGATGACCAGAAGACTTTGGCTCAGCTTCTTAACGCATCTCCTTGACTGTTACGTCCCCTGCAATTACGCATGCTCATATTCTTAATCCTAACAAACAAGCACGATACTTGGAAGGGGATTAAAATCCATCCCATGCATGACACTTGTTTGTTTTTGGCTCCCCAAATATAACTTTGCCGTCGACTTAAGAGGAAGCTCGACTGATGTCTGGGGCAGTTATTAAATTGGCGTAAGCTGGTCTAACTTCCCCAAACACGAATTGCTTTCAGAACTAACAAAGGTCATATACGTGTTCGCAAGGTAAGTGTTCATCTAATCCCCTGAAATCCTTATAACTCCATAGCATCATCCATGCGTCTTTCAACTTCCTACTGCAGTTTTAAAGTGTGAAAGGCTGTAATAATCGGTGGTAAAGCCTGCTGACTGCGGATATTTTCCGATGAAAATGCTCATAAGGTTCGGTAGTCAACTAATGGCATTTTACTTTCCAAATGAGCATGAACTGTGACTGAAATAGCGTAACTAACAAAGCGCCATCACGTCATTAGCAGGAAATGCTTGGACGGTAGCATTATTTATAATCAAAAAATCCTTTTTATGTTCGCCCTAGAAAAAGCTGGAGGGAGGGCGTGTAAGATTATAAAGTGGATTCATAGGGGGGATTTATTTTTGTAACACATGGTAAGTATTCAATGAGTTGGTTGCCCTGTTACCGAGCATTTCCGCTTATTTTATTCAGGGAGTTGTTCAGTTAATGTTAATCATTATGTAGTTTTTCGTTGTGGATGTAGTTCGAAACAATTCCTTAATCGTTGATTAACAGTGTGAGTCATGTAACGCTGGTTGTCAGATATGGGTGTGAATTTTAAAGCAGTATGAAAGTGGCTTTCAGGTTACTGAAGAAAACCGATCAGTATATGCAGCTTAGAGGGAGGGTACTTCACAATAGCGTAGGTGTATTACAACTGTATTTTTAAATTGTATTTCAGATATTTTATTAAGATACACTTAAGGTAACCTCGAATATTATGAATAAATCTGTCACCAAACTGCAAGAACTTTACCATTAGGTCGGTGCATTTCTTTTCTTTAAATATGGGGATAAAAAATAATATTGTTCTCGATTTCAAAAATAGAATAATTCCATTTATTAGCAATCGAAGGGAGATTTTTCAAAATTAATTAAATATTTTTCAAGGGTGTGTTGTTAATTAAAAGATAATAATACGGGTAACTTTCTTGCTATTAATTCTATGGCCTCATATTAGATGCAGCTCACACATGTATAAACAACACACACAAAGAAAAAAAAACCTGTAGACCATAGTAAGATATCTATCTTCATTTAAATTCTAAATAAATATCTTGAGAAACTGATTCCTTCATATCTTTATCGATTTCATTCTGACTGCTGAAAATTCATAAAACAGTTTTTTGCATACCATGCCTGGACGTGCCTTGCCCTTTCGAGATTTTAACTGTGAGCCATATAAATTTCATCATTAACATACTTTTGAAAAATTATTTTTAGCTCTCGCAAACTTTTTAAAAAACTATTTTAAGGAAATGTGTATAAAAAAACCATACATATATCAATAGAAAATTTGAGTCTACCGAAAAGCGTTTAAAAGCTTTTGAAATATCTGCACTTATGAATTTTTGAAACATAAAAACGCAGAAGCAATTCTTTCAATTATAATATACTTGGCAAAAACACGTACTGTCATTAATCTCACTGTAAATTTTTAAAAGACGCGGCTCTTTTGAAAGATAAATATAAATATGTCAACTTTTTTATTTAATTATGCACGAATGTAGCTGCACACACAAGAAAGCCTTACCTTAAACAGAGAGTACACTCTTAATTTTTTTTTTGTTTTCTAGTATCTCCCCACTCTCATTTCTTCCTTTAGAGAGGAGAAAAACTTTCGCCGTTTCTTTTTCTTTTCAATTATAATTTTACAAGCCAAAACTCGAATATCTGAATAAACAATCAACCCAGAATAACCAGATGTAGACTAACAGCCGAAAACTTCCACTGAAAAGAATATTTTTCACTTATCTTTTCTTATTAAGTGTTAACAGCTTAAAAAATATATTATTCCGTTTCTTAACAACATGCGTTGCGGCTCCGCTGATTACATATTCGGTGGAAGAGAGTTAAAAAAAATGGCTCCCAGCATTTCGAAAACAAGCCGGCTCTTTTCAAATTTATATAACATCTTCCGCCCAGGATACTTTTTTGCCTACATGCAAATTTAGCAGAGTGAAACGCTAGTTGGAAATGAGGCTGGAATATATATATCTTCATCTGCCAAAACAATGCTGGAAACGTAAAAAGAGAGAAAACACAGAATGTTCTCCCTTTATATGGAATTTTCTGTTTCCCTGGGAAAAAAGGCAAAAGAAATGAGGGAGCCAGTAAGTGAAAAAAACTTGTCTTACACAATAAAAATGCATCGCCAACTTTTTCCGATTACATTTACAAAGAATACCGCAGTTTTGGAATAAAAAAATGAATTTTATAGAAAAAAAAAATATAGAAGGTAAGTAAAGAGCTGCATCAACTATTTTGGTTTTTGAAGGCTATATATCTTTTTTTCTCCTTTTACCGATTTTTTTACATATTTGCTCATCTAGGAGAATTTTGTATCCAGAGTTTTTGTTCTTATATATTTATTTTTTATATATAAATATTTTTTTCCCTTTCCTCCCGGCTTTGCCTCTATTTTCCCATCTCATCTTTGCCATTTCCATCTTGCGAAACGCATGCAAAACATTCTCTTACGAATTTTCCACCTCCTAAAAAGAATAGACTAAAAAAAAATATCAGTAGAGGGGGAAGAAAAAACCACTTTGTCATTCAAATGCAAAAATACTGAAAATGAAAACAAGAGCTGAGAAGAAGAGAAAGGAAAAAATAAGTAAAAAAAAATATAAATAAAAGTGCCGCACGCGGATATATAGACACGCGTATACATATACATATATGTATAAGAAAGCCCTTGTTCCGTAAAACAACAAATACGAACAGAAAAAAGGGAATTTCTCATACAAATGAAAAGTGTACAGGCTCCAGGAAAGCAACGAATGGCTGCGTAGAAATATAAATAAGCCCCTGCGCAGGGGCTCAGTGGAATGGGACGTGAAATGTGTGAGGAAAGAAATAGTGCATGCATACATACATATATACAAATACGCCCCGACGTATCCACCCGTATATATAAAGAGGGTATATAAACAGATAACGCAAGTATAGAGACAAAAAAACTATATAGATATATATTTAAATTTTTTTTTCTCTGTCTCTCCCTTGAACATTTTTTTTCTACGTCACTCATCTCACTGTGAATCTGACCAGCCTTGACACGAGTAAGGCATTTGAATAAGCCCCAAGATGCGTGGGAGAAGGAGGAAGGGGTGGGGGGAGGGGGCCTGATAGATTCCGTGTCGAACAAACATCCCGGGCCTTGGAGGAACACGGAGGGGGCCCTTCGCCGGGCGGCCCTAAAGCCGGGGCCGCCCGCAAAAGGGGATTCGACGTAATGAGCGCAGTCAGATTCGAAATCCATGAACGAAAGCGTGCGAGTCAATACGCCAATTTTTCACTCAGTTACGGAACTCAATAATGGGTTGGGAGGTTGAGGGGGGGAAGGAGGGGGGCTTCGATGGAAAATAAAAAGGGGGGAGGTGAGGAGGGAGGTGGGGGTGAACGCTTTGAATTTTCTGCATCGCTCGGTCGAAGTTTTTATACCGTCGCAACCCGCTGAATCCTCTGCTCTGCGTTTTTCACTTTTTGTATGTGTTTTTTACTCTTTTTTTGCCCCTGTATAGGGGGCTTCTGTCATTGCTTTTTCCTTTCCACTTACTTGAGCCGTTCACTTCGTTTTGCATATTTCCTTATCTTCCGGGAGAAATGGGGGATCATGGGATCGAAGGAGACCAGCTCATTTCTCCCTTTGATTCCCCGTTATATTTATCCCCCCTCCCCCCCTTTTTTTATTTTACTTCAAGCTTTCGATCCAATTACCACGATGAAATGTTTTTTCTTTCTTTTTTTTTTTGGCCCCCGTTTTTATCTTCTTCTTTTAAACATTATTATTCGCAAAATGCGGAGTGTAAGAGCAATGGTCTTTTCAAAAACCAGGACTCTCTTTCTTATTATATTTTTTCGTGTCGGTGTTGTTAACAAAAAAAGTAACTTCGAAGCAAATGAGTGGAATTTCTCATGGGTATATATATCTGGTTGTGATTACTTACTTATTACCTGTACGTGTGGGTTACCGGTTATTTTTGCAGTGTTGATGATATGAACCATGCGCTTGTGCGATGCTTGTGCTATGACACAAGCATCGTACATGCTGTGATTAAAGATGCTTGTGCTGTGACTCTACAAGCTAATTTCATGCCATTCTCAAGTTCGTTAACAACAACACCACCAACAACAAAAAAACAACAACAAAAAAAAAAAAAACACTCCGAAATGAAAACACCTAAATGTTAATAAGCTTCCTTTTGGATACGTAAAAGGTCGGAAGGTGTACCAAAGTTTCAATCTGGTTCAGATAATGTAATGTTAACAAAACGTTTGAAAAACTCTATGTTGCAAGTAATGTAGTAAAAAAGTAATGTAAAATATAATAAGAAATACAGACTAGAAAAAAAAGCAAATCTAGAAAACCAATCTTAAACCAAGATTTTGAGAACATAAATTTGTAAAGTGTTTGGCTGAGAGACTTACTAAAGTTGAAACTGAGAGACTTACTAAAATGAAACGCCAACTTTAACGCACATAAACAGTCCTATTTTGATGGCATCTGGGATACGTTTAGGAAAAATGAGCTCAGTAGAAAATTTCGACTTTCCTCTACTTGTCTACATACCGATGACAAAGTTCGCTACGATGATAGTATGCTAACTATCTAATTTGATAAGGTAGAAGCGTTATTAGTTTAGAATGTACCAGCATTCTGGAAATCGAAATTGCGCGGACCACAGTTAAAAAGCGTTTCACGTTAAAAAAAGAAAAGGGCATTCTAAATCCAAATGTGTTTGGACTGTTGCATGAAGTTAAGTAATGAAAAGCATCTTGTTGAAAAAAAAATTGGGTCTGAGGAAAGTTTTTTTTTCTATTACTTTTTTCGTTTTACACACACTCACGTGCTAGGTAAGCTGCTTTGTATTAAATTACGTGACGTTACGTGATTTTGCCTCCATCAAAAACACACGATTCCTACATTTTATTTTGAGGTTAAAGTCGTTGGTATAAACACCGCATTTGTCGTGGCGATAATGCCCCCGAAATTTCTGTCACCTACTCACCATCTGGACGTTTTGGCTTCATGAACAAAACGCCAGTGTTTATTCTTTCTTTTTTTAAAACTTTTTTTTATAACCAATTCCAGGTGTCACGACCTCCAGACAATGAGTCTAAAATGTGCGCTCACGAAGTCAGTGGTCGTGATTTCACTTTATGATTGGGGGAAGGGGGATATGCATATGTGTGTGTGTGTCTGTACACATATGCAGGCTGACTGATAGATAGTTGATAGTACGGGCGTGTGTACTGTCTATAAAGGTGTAAATATTTATCACAATAGGGAAACATGCATGAAAACTGCCGTGCGAATGTTACTCACCAGCTCCCAGAGAGTATATCTCATGCACGTGCCACGATCACGCACGCGCTGCACGTGTGGCTCGCGCACGACATTTGAAAACTTCGATAACGATGATTTCAGACAGTCGAATTAAAATATTACAAAACTGAAAAAAAATTATGTTTAACGGCTGTTTTATTTTCATGCATATTTGTTCTAAAATGTTAGTTTAAATAGGCTGATTTCAGAAAAAAAGAAAAGAATAAACAGTTGTATTATAAGTATGCTTTATTAATATAGTTATACTTCTTAAATTTTCTTCTTAAATTTTCAAAACTATGTTTGTGCATTATTTAAAGAATAAATGTCGGAAAGGAAAACCCTGCATAACAGAACATGAATATCATCAAATAATCTTATTTATTCGAAATGCGGATTTTTGCCGTTTGGCGTTGTTCACAACTTATAACCAAGATCATTGACCATTCACTATGAGAATATATGGGTCATCTAACATTTTTATTTATGAAAAGACTTATGAAAGACATCAAAGCCATGATACCACGCAGGCCCCGATTTCCGAATAAGCCATAAAAACCGGTAAAAAAAAAATCTGGGACAGTCAACGCTGCAATACTTGTTATTAAAAATATAATGTAATACATAATATTAATATATACTATTCTAATGTAGAAATACATGAATTTATTGGAAGGAAAATAAAACCTTCAACTGTCTTTTAATTTTTTTTTTCCTGTAACACATGAACGTACCACAAACACAATGCATTTTCAATTAAAAATGACTTCGGGAATATGTCGGAAATTGAGTTAGGTTTGAGAACAGAATTAAGTAAAATTTATAATTCATTTTCTGGTTTTCCCTGCTTAATTAAATAGCATGCATTTTAACCGTCGATACTAATTTAAGTGGACCTAAGTATACTTTTTCAAACACGTCTTGTGGAATGGGATAGAAGATAAGGGGGGAGTGCACTCCCAATGATCGCGGACCTACAGTATCAGAGAGTGTTATCGGTTCCTGGTCCCAAATAAAACGTAAAACCCCAGTTCGGAGATCGAGGACATCCGATTACCTTGTTTGCTTTTATCAATGTTAATTAATTGACCTAGTCTTAAATGAAAAATTAGCTTTCTTAATGGTAAAAGTAACAAAGATTTTATCGCCTACTGTTCCCAGTATCAAAATAACATCAATATTTTACCTTTTATTTAATAAACATTAATTTTATACTCCATGAGACAAAGTTTATTGCACAGCAACCCTAGTATTAGAACATCTGAAAAGTCACGTAATTTAACACAAAAACGTTCTCTGAAAATAAAATTAAACTTTGACCGTAACCCCTCAATTCATTCCCAATCGCATTGTTGTTTAAAAATATAAAGTATGAAGACAAAAGCAAATGCAACTGAAAGACAGATGGAGACCAAACCACAAATATGAACAGATTGAGTAGCATTATTACTTTGATTGCTGCAGGTGGCAACATATGCAATAGAAATTATGAATCATTCACGCATGAAAACTGATATGCACAAATGCACATGTACACGCGCTTTGCAATGTCAATGTAATGTGAAGCTTGGGACGTAATTACATCTGCTGTAATAAACTAAAATAAATGAACGATTTATGCAAAGTATTAAAACCATAATAACTTGGAATTATTTAACAAAAAATAGATAATTGTTTTTGCATCGGTCGGTTACGTTTTTTAACTATTAGGACAAAAACAAGTACGGGTGTATTCAAACGGTTCTTTGAGTTGATTTAAAATTAACATTTCCATTTTAAAAGCTAGATTTGAAGAATGGGGGATTATTTTTTATTTTCAGAAAAATGTGGTGATGTTTTAACCTAACAATTCTTTCGAATCGGAGACACTATCTAGTCGAAACAGTATCAACAACATTTCTGATGAATTCAACAGAATATAGTCGGTGCTATTTATCCTAATAATTTCATTTAGTCATCAACATCATCTAGTTGATACAGTGTCAACCAAATTTCTATTGAATTCAACAAATTTTTGATTTTGCTGTTTATCCTAATAGCTCAGTTGAATCATCAAAGATCCTCTTGTTGAAGCAATGTCAACCAAATTATTTCTTAGGGATGGGTGCGAGACGAGACATGCATTTACAGATTTTTTGCGAAGTGAGACAAACATTTTTAACATCACAATGAAGGGATTTTGCAAGACGAGACGTAGGGATGGACGCGTGACGATACAGAGATTTACAGTTTTTTTTTTTGCGAGACGAGACAGACATTTTTAACATCACGATATAGGGATTTTTACGAGACGAGACAAAGCTTTTAGGCTGTTTTTGCGAGACGCCAATTTTCCGTCTCGCATCGATCCCTATTTTTGTTAAATGAACAAAATTTTCTTGAATATAACAACTTTTATTTATTTATTTTTTAAACCTGTGTGAGGGAAAAGCTATTTCAGATTTCTCACATATAACATCGGCGAAGAAAATGGAATTTCAGTGAATTAATGGGACAGGAACTGTAAAGAAAAATGCGTGACCAGCGGGCTGCAAATCTCTCGTGACCCGCACGCAGTTTGGTTCCCAACACCTCTGATTAAGTAGCCAGGGCTCAATTTTGTCCATAATTGCCCCAGACGATTGACCGCTCTTCAACTCCGTGTATATATTAATAGTCAAATGCACGGATTCGTTTTTAACCCGCATAATTTGGTATTGATTGGGAACACACGTTTGGGGTGTTTAAATTTCCCAGTAGCTGGAGAGCTGGTGAGGGAAACGTGAGAAAAAATTACCAGCTTATTATTTTTCCTGAATGAAACTGTACAAGGCATTTACATACGCAGCTAATGTGACGCAGAAGCGTGCGTCAGTGCTGCTGTTCTAGATGTAATGGATGACTTGGTGTCTTTAGAGTAGAAGAGACTGATTCTGAAAGCCTATCTTTTAATCAGACTGTTGCGTTGTTTTTTTTTTGGCTAATAATATGGAATGCTTCAGTTGAAGTTAATAAAAATTGATTGGTTTCCCTCTGCTATAAACAGTATTTGGACAAAAGTAAATTTAACTTCGCAACACATTATTTATTTATTTATTGGAGTATGTTTCAAATTTTGATTTAATTATAAAATAGCCACATTAGATAAACTTATCTTTGAAAGAAAAGAAAAGGCCTATTT
The DNA here is from genome assembly GCA_038373885.1 of Cheiracanthium punctorium. Classification (NCBI taxonomy): domain Eukaryota; kingdom Metazoa; phylum Arthropoda; class Arachnida; order Araneae; family Cheiracanthiidae; genus Cheiracanthium; species Cheiracanthium punctorium. The sequence continues at coordinate 433,976 of JAWZYV010002088.1, forward strand.
TTTCTCTTCCCAAAGTAGAAAATTTATAGCTTGTACCTCAAATTTCCCAGAAAAAGAGTACCGAGAGTTTTTTTTTCTTTTTTTTTAAATGTAAATAACATAACGGATACATATTTTCATGTAAAAGGGTCTAATTGGAAAAAAATAAAGAAAGCTTAAATGCATCCATCTGTTTGAATTGAGTTAAATTGTTGAGATTGAAGCATGTTGAGTTGAGATGTCATGTTGTAAAAAGAATTTTAAAATCTTAATTTTTTTACACATGAAAATTCAACAACAACAATAGTACGAATCTTCGAACATCGAATCATTGGAACTTGAAATGATGTATTGGCTTAATTTAATTTATCGTGCTATGCACAAAGTATTCCTTGCTCATATCAATAAGAATAAACATTTTATATCTTACGAGCTTGGCTTTAAAAAAAAGAAATTTCTTTAGCAAAAAATGTTGCGTAGCAAATCTCTTAAGATTTGATTGATTTTAAATTCCTCTCCTCGATTTTCAGTCTGTTAAATGTATATCATTCATTCCTATTATAAATATTCAAATTCAATAAACATAATTTAAATATATTTATAATTTACATTTTTATTCATACTTTCTGTAAGTTTATCAGACTGAAATTTTGATCAAACAAATGCGATAAACTTGATAAAACTTGCATGTAGCTTATTCACTTGTGACTTCTGCAGTGCAATTATTACTAAGTTAAACTGCCATACTTTTATGCCACGTCACTATAAAAATTGATACAACTTAATTATTAAATCTTATAAGATTTATTTATTTATTTTTATCTTTTCAGTTACGGTGTTGATCTGAATGGAGCCCGGCGGAAAAACGCCACAAGGGAAACAACGAGCACGTTAAAAGCCTGGTTAAACGAGCATCGGAAAAATCCTTATCCTACGAAAGGGGAAAAAATCATGCTTGCCATCATCACAAAAATGACACTCACACAGGTAAGGAAAAGTATCTTGTGTGTGTGATTTAAGCATAATATTATAATCAAACTCACTTCTTTTGGAGCGATGCGAAAACCTATCATTAATCAGTGAAAATATTGATTTGATTGAATTTTTGCGATTGGATGACAGTCATTTGAGGGTTAAAGTAACATTTTAATCATGTTTGTCTAGTAAGAAAACTGAAACGCTTCATTTTATTTATTGAAAAACATTGAATGATCATGAAGGTTAAGGTAGTAACGTTGAATGTCTGAATTAAAACTTCAATTAAAAATACTAAAACGTTTTAAATATGTATATTTCCCCTTTTCGTAAATTTTAAATGAAATAAATACACACACTTTTGCAGAATATTTTATAATTATGAATTAATTATTTGTTTTTTCTTGACTCAACGAAACTAAGACGATACATAGTAAGAACTTAACTAGGACTTTAATAAAAGAAGTACAGGAACTCTATAACTTGTATTGTTAATAACAACATTAATTACTTTAATTTATTGCGAAATTTGGTAAATTTTTGCTTACTATTTTATTTGTACACAGTATAATAAGAATAAAATTAATGAAAACAATAAAACAATAATGAAAGCTATTAATAGGGATGGACGCGAGACGACTTTTTTGCAAGACGAGACAGAGATTTACAGCTTTTTTGCGAGACGAGACACACATTTGTAACATTACGATATAGGGATTTTTGCGAGACGAGACAAGCTTTTAGGCTATTTTGCGAGACGCGAGACACTTATTTTTCGTCTCGCGTCCATCCCTAGCTATTAAAACTTTTTATTAAATGATAAATTTACTGAGAATAAAAGAAATACGGGAGCTGACCTATTATGGGCTCCTATGCAAATAAAGTCCTGAATTTACCTATCAATATTTTAAATTATAGGTATTCGAGATAACTTTTAAAGAATCGTGTTTAAAATAGCAGCGCTATATCCAAATTACTCTTACAGCAATAATATGGAACCTATGCATTACTTTATATATTTTCTTACTCTTTTTAAATTTGTAGCAAAACATAGTTAACCTGTAGACATGGAGCGCTGTCTAAGTTATATTTTTTCTAACTAATGATTTAGAGACAAAAAAAAGTTTTATTAACATTTCTGTGCAACATGAATCTTTTAGTTTTTGCTAGAATCCTCTCTGGATTAAGGCTTTGATTTAATGAACTTGTGTCTTGGTAAGCTGTTTATGTGGAACTTCTGGATTGTGGTGTTCTGACACCATTTAACCGTTCTTGACCTTTATCGTCTTCAATTAAACTGTTGTTGTTCATTAACGATAACAAAAACGTTTTCTTCTCTAAAGAGACAGTGCCTGATACATTGAATTTTACAGGTTTTTGACACATACGACCACAAGAGAGATAAAAACTACTAAAGTATCCCTAAAAACGATATAACTGCCAAACTTGAAATGGATACTTCAAGATTCGCGGACTGGAATAGTCGGAGTACCAAGCTACACCCCTAATAGCAATTTTGCTCGGGCCATCATCGGCCGGCTACGTGGCCGTTGGTAACCCGAGCAAAATTGCAAGTAGGGATGAGGCAAATTATTATAATTTTCCTGGCATTCCTATATGTTACAGGTAAACTGAAAGTATTCTGTTTACTCTCTAACTTTTGCTCCACTGTAAGAAAAATGTAAACAGTAATTCTGGAAATACAAGCAAATAATAAACAAATTGGATAATTTTCAGTTAATATTTTTCAAAGTATGCTTATTTTATCGCTCTTTACAAGACATATCGTCGACAAACGCATTTCTGTCTCTGCCTCCGTATTCACCAGTCTTGGTACAAAATTCTTTTTTTTTTTTTCTCCTGGAAAACGAAATTCATACTTAAAAAATGACACATAATATTTTTTTTTTCTGGAGAACAAAATTAAATACTCAAAAAATAATACATTATATTAACAACATAAGAAACTAATGTCGATCCCGTCTTTCTTAGGTCTCCACTTGGTTCGCCAACGCGAGGAGACGGCTGAAGAAAGAGAACAAAATGACCTGGTCACCCAGAAACAGGTGCGAGGACGACGATCTCGACGATAGGGACGATTCTGACCAGAGGATCAAAGAGTCAGAGAGTAAAAGGTCAGACAAAGAAGATGAGAGGAGGAGGGACGAGCATCACCATTCCAGGCCGGGAGCGGGTATGTACCATCCGTTGTACTTATTCTTGCACCATAAACGCATTGCTGGGTTTATTTTAACCTGAATTATGTTAGAGAAATGAGCCTGGTAAAGTTATTGAAACAAACTTTGTAAAATAGCAAGCATGAAAGGTGCTTCACGTGTTCAATCTGTACACGGGTTACGGTAACGAAATGGTGTCAGAAGTGGGATTCGAACCCACGCCCACAGTACTATATAAATAAAATTTAGATAAAATAATTAAAGTTTTAATTATTTTATCTTTTAAACACTAGTTTCTGAGTGTTTTCGCATTTTTTTTCATATGAGCGTAGTGTTCAGAGTTTGCACTAAAGAAAACTGCAGTGAATGTATTGAAATGTTTTGGTTTTCAACAAAATAGACATTTACATGTCAAAATTATTTACAAAGTGTTTTATGTGCACTCAAATTCATTAATTGCGGTAAATTGTATTTACATAAGTGATAATCTAGTTTAGTATAAATAACATTTGAATCTGTTATTTAAGAAACACGTATGTAACTACTTAATATTTAAAATACCATAAAAATTTTGATGCGCCATTGACAATGCCTGTGTGTCTACTTTGGAAGAGTGTGTCAGGAACATCTCACAGAATGTTGTAAATTAGAATTAAAAAATTGCAGGATTTCAGATTTGTGGCTTAGTAAAAGAGTTAATATGAGTTAATAATTAATAATTAGTTAATAATATATCACCACAATGAGGTTCTATCCTGCTAGCAAAAAATGCTAGATGAAAGAAGAGGCAGGAATAAAAACGAGTTGCCAAAACGAAAGGAGAAAATAAGAAATTCTGATAATTACCAGAGCCATAAATGAAAAAGTGTGAGATAAAAATATACAAATAGATAAATCATGGAATTGGTGTATTCTTTTCAATTACAGTTTAATGATAGAAATGTTACTATATTTTTAATTGAGGATAAAAAACTGAAGCTATATAATGTAATTGATATGGCTTACGTTAACGAGGAAAGTATTTAAATTCGTCTATAATAACTAAAACGTTCTCTCTCTCTCATCCATTATTAAATAAAACCCCTTCCAATAATTATATCTTATCATTAAATAAAAAAAGTGAAGTTATAAAACAAAAGCGACTTATTTTTATAAAACGTTTTTATACTTGATGAACTAATAGATCTAAATTAAAAAAATAATAACTAAAAAAAAATCAGGGAACCATGTTCGAGAGAATTGTATCAAGTACAGATACTAAGCTCTTTCGTCGTGTTAATAGTTAATCGCAACTATCTGCCGACTATCAACGTTCATATTCCATTGGTCATTTCAACTTAAATAGAATTAAACCTTCATTCACGATTCATACTTTTCCCGGCATACATTAAAAGTGTGTGACACATTCCGCAATCTGTCACGGAATACTCCCAAACAAATAATGCAATTTAAAAGTGAAATAATTTAAATACTCTGTTCGGGGAGGGTCGAAATTTATTGAGGGACCTGATCGGGAGAGAGAAACTCTATACCAAAACTTTACAAAGACAAACACGGACTTCGGGTTCTTCTAAGAAGAAAGTTAAAACCCCCCGTGATAATTATACCGGTATATTAGTTCAAAAATGAAGTCCCCAGATACAAAAGCCGTATCTCCCCCCCCCCCTCATTCCACACTCTTGGTCAATCGGTCCGTCCAAATAAAAGAGGCCGCAGATGAATAACCGGAGAGAGAGAGAGAGAGAGAGAGAGGACAAAGATGGCGACATACGGATGAGGAGGAGGAGTCTCCTCTCCCCCCGGGATCCTCCGTTCAACGATTGGTTGCGGTGAAGCCCGTCTCCAGGCTGAATTTGATTCCCGGAGGCATGGATGCATAGGATTAGTCCACGTGCTATTTCAATGGAGGGATTAAAACTAGACTATTGACTTTATTGAATACTCGATTCCCGAAGACTTTGCTTTCTCCTGGAACAAGCTAGCTTGTTATAATTTTTAAAGAAAAGAGGAGACGGAAAGGAGTTTATTCAGAGAATATTTTAAGATAAGGGGGAGGAAACTGTTTGCTTTTACGAAGTAAAGGGGATTGTTGTTTGGAGTACAAATAATTAGCCTAAAATTTGGAAGTTTAACAGAGATTTGAATATGTATGAATCCTTTTCAGATGCATATTATTTTTGTTATTAAAACAGTTCCCATTTAGGTGTAGGGTGGCCGAATAAATTTAAAACGCGTGATATGGAAATGATTCGGCAGCTTACTGAATAGAAACCCTTTTAATTTGTCTGCCTTTTATATTATAACAAACCTTCCACGATTCCAAGCCACTGTACAAAAATAAATAATAAAGATTAATAAATAATATGAGCTAAGGGTAAAAGCTCTTAAAATACATCTGCTTCTCGTAAAATGGCAATTATAGAGGTGGTATTAGGCACATAAATAAATTCTGTGTGAGTAAAAGTTTGTTGATTGCAAATTTTTTTCATTTATAGGGTTTTAGTTTTTTAATTTAGTTACGGTTGTCATTGACAGTTCTGGGATTGTTAAGCGAGTGTTGAAAAAGCGCGATTGTTAAAATATCCTACACACTGATTTACTTTTTCCTAATTTTTATTTGTCGTGTTGTCAAGTTTAAATATTCAGAAGTCAAATATTTACACTAGTTCAGTATTAAATTTTCTCTCTTCTTTCAAAAATTCTTTAGTTCAGAGATTCTCTTTCACATATTTTGCAAATATTTTTGTCATTCAGGCAAAGATCACAATTAAGGCCGGGAGTGTTGACAACTTTATATGGTTGCTCTCTAAAACTGTCCAACGTTTTCCACTTATGAAGGGAAGGACAATTAACAACCAAACACAAGCCCAATTATTGAGAGTGGTGAGCTAACCTTCAATCAAGCGTGGGAAACTTACTAAATAAGAGTAAAATTCGATCAAAACTTATCAAGAAAACATCTAAAATGTAGTTAGTTCGTAAACTTAAAAAAAATTAACAATAAACATTATAAAAGTGATCCTGCTTTCGATATTCCTTTTCTTGGTTCACATTATTTTAAGAATGTTTGACTTTTTTTAAGGCTGTAAAAACTTAGAAAAAAACAAAATTACCTAATGCTTTATTTTGATTTAAATTAAAATATTCTGTTTATTGCTTTCAAAAATTTATAAAGTGCCACTCCTTATAACAGATTTATGGATTTTCCAAGAGCAGTCAGGTTGTCGACCTATTGGTTTACATAAGGCTCTCTCTTCAGCTAACCTGAGAAATTACAGTTGTAGGCTCGAACAAGCTAAACCCTCGGGGAAAGATTATTACATTACATAATTAATTTTTTACATAATTAACCAACAAATAACGACAAATAAATCAGAAACAGAAACAAAAAACTTGAGTACAGTGCTTTGGTGTATAAAGTCCAATGGTACCATTTCCTTTAAGTTACCAGTTCTTTTAAGCTCAGAGAGGAGAATTTTTGCTCCCAGAATAGCACAGTTTAAGATAATTGTACCCCCGCCATTCGAAATATCTCTAGGTTAAACAATAATTAATCCAGTTTGAAACGCAAATTATTTCCATTAAAATTAAAAATTTCATCTATTCTTCGCGAACATCAGATAACACTTAACTTGGTACACTTATTTTACGGAGAGATAATTGTTAAGATAATTGTACCCCCGCCATTCGAAATATCTCTAGGTTAAACAATAATTAATCCAGTTTGAAACGCAAATTATTTCCATTAAAATCAAAAATTTCATCTATTCTTCGCGAACATCAGATAACACTTAACTTGGTACACTTATTTTACGGAGAGATCCATCGATTTTTCTTTTACAACTCAATGGAGACACACAAGTGCTTTTAGATTACGCTGATATTAGCTTCTCGCAACCGAAGAACATAAAACGCTACTAATAACCACATTCACCGACCCTCCCATTCCAAAACCAAAGACTCTGGTTATTGGGAATTATAGGTCGTTATGCCCTTCCCGAAAAACCAATGTTTTATTTCGATGAGTATTGTATAACCAAAGCCCCCTCGCCAAACCGCAAATGACTATTACACGGCTGGCTTGGTGCTTCACAGGATATAAACTCACGTCCAAGCCGACGGGTGACTAGGGATCCGTGACCACTATGGATTCCGAGGAAAACCCTCTCAAAACCCCCTCCTCCCGGTTCTGTCTTTTAGTTACAGAAATGATGTTAGCCTCGTATAGTCCCGTCGTAATTTTCGATAGCTGTCGCGGAGAGTTAGCTCGATCGAGTGCTTTTGGCAAGAGCGTGACGAAATGTAACGTCGTTTGTAACGGCGCTGGGGCTATGAGAGAGAGAGGGAAAAAAAATGGCGATATGTGGGGTAAAAATGTAATGGATGATGATGCGAACTGAATGGGAATGCTGTAAAGATAAATTATGAAACTGTGGTACAAGATTATGAGTCTGGAGGAGAGAGGAGAGCTTATATGCATGTGTGCCTTTGTGCGTCACTTGGAGAAGAGGAAACGAGGAACGCATAATTATTGAGCAAAGCATTGATGTCGAATCGCTTATTCTTGACGTTGGAAGTTAATATTGTTGGAATATGTTATGGCGTGGCAGCATTAAAGTTAGTATCGAGAAAAAAGTTAGCTAATAGCTACATGAATGTAGAGCAGCTAATTAAAATTCAGTGGTTGTAAATAAGTCTTTAAGAAGTATAACTAGACAACCATTTTATTTAAAGTTGTATGTATTTATCAGTCATTTTTTAAAAATTAGTTCTTGCTCAAAAGGAAATTAATTTATTCTTCATTTCTTGTTTTTTTGTCACCCGAAGAATGTTGATCAATGCTATACATCTGAACTCACGTAATCTGTTTTGCCGTAGGTTGATTAAAGTTCTATATGTAACACGAAAAAGACCATTAAACCACTCTGAAAATTATTTTTAATTATTGTTATTATTATATTATTTTCTGTACTCGTCATAATTTATAGTAAAATGAATCATGTGGAGATGCTTTATTCAGAAGTAGCAGAGAAGTGTATTTTGTATTAGAAACACAAAAATCTCTGAACGTATTGAAACATCAAAGTTATTGAAACTAAAAAATTATAAACTATACTATTTTTCATTTAAACTAATAAAAAATTCCTCATTGATAAATATGACTGCCTTCTTTATGTTTCTTTTAACGTTTTAGATACTAGTTCTCAAATTATTTTGACACCACACAGCGCATTCTATCAAATAACATTTTTTCTTTAATTTCATAAATTATGCTTTCGATTCATAAAGTTTCTGACATATTTATTGGAAAATTAAATTTGGTGACTAAAAAAAATGAAGTTGTGATTTTCTTTTATACTTAATGATAGATGATGCATTTTACTATTACGATTTTACCACTTGATCTTCATTATGGCTAACATCTTAATGGATTTTGGACAAATAATACCTATTCGTTCTTTGTTCTATAACATTTTACTTGATGAAATGAGCATTATAGTACATTTATCTTATTTCAGGCTCTGATGACGGAAAAATGGACTTTGTGGATGTCGACGATGACTGCAAATCGTGCGCGTCTACTAGTACCGATGGACATGTTATCACAAATAGTTCAGACAAAGAAAACTGTTCACTTTTGAAACCTCACAGAGTTCCAAGTCCTATTTCTGATGCGTCACTGGGCTCTGATGATTCTGAAGAATCACAGAATTCTTCAGTTCCTCACCCTACTTCTACAGAACTTCCACAACAAAGCCAACAACCGAACAAACCTCGAATATGGTCGATTGTGGACACAGCAACATCAAATCAAGGGCCCAGTTCCTCCAACCTCCCACCCGGTGCTTCCTCCAGACTTAGTCCCTTACAGAGGGCAGCTTACCTTAGTCCATATCCCAAACCGGCCTCTTGGTACGCTGGTACCCTCGGTAACATTAGTGTGGTAACAAGTGTTGGTGGATCGTTTCCATTATCTGCTGTATATTCTTGTCCCCCAATCGGTGGAGCTCCTTCAGGAGGTGCTTCATCGCTAGCCGAATCTTCAGCAGTATCATCGCTCAACAGGTTAAGGACAGCTGCAGCTGCTTTTCCTTCAGCAGGAGAACTTTCTATGCACAAAGCTGCAGTAGCAGCTGCTGTGGCGAGTGGTTCACCGCCTCCTTCAGTATTCAACCTTGCGACAAAAGTGAGCGGGTCATCGCTACTTTCTGGAAGCGAGCAACAGCAACAAACACCGCACCAACCGAGGTCCTCCTCGAGTGGCTCTGCGGCGGCAATAGCAGCGATGACCAGCAGTACATCCAGTAGTGTCATAAACAGTGCACCCAGCCAAGGGCGAGTAATTTCTTAATGATATGACTCAAAACGAAGACTGAATAGTGAGCTAATTGATTTGCTACCGGTAAATCTGATCAAAGGAACTAAAATTTTGTAGTCCGGGACAGCTTAAGCATGACATTCCTTTTTTCACGTGTAGCTGTATATAAATATTAAAAGATTGTTGCTGAAGGAAAAGTTTTATGAAGCGTGTCAATTTCAAAATTAACTAGTCCAAAATATTTATTCTTATTTGAAATTTAACGTTAAATCGAGCTTAGTAAAAAATTATCCTTTGCCATAATATATTATTTAAGAAATATTCTTGCTGAATGCAGGAATAATTAGAAATGCTGTAATTGTAAATACAAAATTTTTAAAGAGAGAGAGAGTTGACAATTAATTAATAATGATTGGCAGCGACATACGAAAGAATAATATATCATATTATACACATTTTCATATGCGAGAAACTAGTGATTATTTATTTGAATGTCAAGTTTACAGCTGTCTTAAATTTTACACGGGTGATTCAATGGACTAAAGTGACCCAATAGAATTAACGTTCCTCAAACAATGCTAATGACTTCAGACAAAGATACAGAGTCAAGGGCTGGAAAATTTAAAACAAAGTTTATGCAAAAGTTACAATGACTTATTTCAATTTCACCAAGCATTTCGTGCTAATAATTCCAACACATTTCTGTTTTCATTTCAACTTCAACTCTTCTTTATGAATTACCGTTGAGCTTAGATTAAGAAAATACTGCTAATGCAAATCATATGTAAATACTCATCACTTAATCTTTTTTCACTTTCTTGGAAAGTAAATGAATTTGCTGGATAAATTACATTTTGATATCAATCTTCCTATCTTTGGAAAATACAGAAAGAACATTTCATCCACAAAATAAAATTTTATGGTATTTTAAATAATATTCCAAGATACTGAGTTTTTAGTATTTCTTCTCTAAATTCAACGGCCTTCAGCAGTACTTAAAAAATTTCCAGCATCCTACAAGCACCGCAGTTAACTTAACGGCAAAAAGTGTTTGTTTCAACAGATCGATCAGCGTAAAATTAAGAAAGAAAACAAAACTGTATCTACTGAAAGAATAAGACTCAACGTAAAAAAAAGCCAAATGTTTTCCTAATAGGACTATGTTCATTATAAATGTAACAACGCTTTTATAAACCAAAGCTTGTAAATAGTCGACATACATAGATGAATATATGTGTACAAATGTTGTTTTTTCTTTTGAAACTCATAAATAAATAATTTGAAATAAAAAGAGAATAAATCAGCAGGAGCTGAAAATTAATTTATTTCGCGACCAAAAAAGTATGGACTTTAGTGATAAGATGAATTGCAAAAATTCTTTCGTCACTTACAAAGATCTCCAATGTACTTTTTTGTTTCCCTATTGGAGTTGCCATCTCCTTGTTGTCAATAAATGAACTCTGTTTATGTATCAATAAAACAAAAAGTGTTTCATTTAAATTTTGTCGTAATTTTCTTTGGTGGTGTCGATGCTCATTTTCTCTTTTTGTTTCTATTGAATATATATTTTCTTAACAGTTCAGAAAAATTAATTCCCGTGTACAAATATTTAAACCAACACTTTCACTGAACAAGCACTTTTTGTTCTAATTGGAAACGTAATTTTGATTATTTCTACATTTGCGTATAAACGTTTAACGTTTATTTCATTACTGAATTCCATGATGGGGATATCGGGCGACTGCAAAAAAATGTAGAGTTACTTTAAAGTCTAATCTGCAGAATGACTTTTGAAATAAGATTACGTAACGAAGTAATAATAATAATAATAATAATAATAATAATAATAATAACATATAAACTTCTTTAAGAAAATAATAAACAAATACTTCAGAAATGTTATGGCTGAATGTAATAAAACTATCTATCAGCACGAATACCGTGCCTTTCAAGGTACCCTAATAGAATTAACAGCCAACACCAAGATAAATGCATTAATCTTTGGCGACGATAGGACTTTTAGATATTTCTAGGGTGTGCAAAAGCCCAATATAGGGGCTTCATTTTCCATTCATGCAAGGAAGAATGCAATTTTACTAGGGTGGGCTAAAAATCTTTCTAGTGTCGAGATAACCCACCCTAGAATTACGTAAATCTATTATTACGTAAATTACTACATTAATTACGTAACATTACCTACATTGGCGTAACTGGGTAGGGGCTACCCAGTTCCACCAATGATTAACACATCATGATACACGTTTGCATATGTAGCCTTATTGGAGATAAAAATAAAAGAAATTGCTGCTGCAGAAAAATGTTTGGCTCATCTCCTAACGACTTCATTAAGCTAAAAGTGATTCACTTTCTAAAAGTTTAGGAACACTGATTCTCTTAAAAATAATATTAGAAAGGTCATTGATAGAATTTTAAAATCTACAAATTTAGTCTTGTTAGTTATTTTACTTTTTTTTATATTATTTTTTTTTAAGCAACAGTCACTCAAAAAGGTATTAGAGGGTAAGTCATTTTATTATCTTTCTCGAGTAGTTGAATTGTTTCTTCTAAAACGGTTTTGATAAATGTGATATCATTAATATGATGTCATTATTAACAAAAGAAATTGAAATAAACATTTAAGATGTTTCAATATAAGTAACAATTTTCATTTAGTAAAAGAAAGCAAATACACAACAGCGCTTCTGTGAAGTCAAACGCTTCTATAATCATGTAATTCTCATGCACAGCGTTAAAATTTAAAATTAAACTAACAAAATAGAGCACAATACTGTAACTTGACAATTTTTAATGATCATTTTTAAAAATAATGTATCTGATTTAAGATTTCATTATTTAATTCCGTGCAGCAATCGATGATACATCTTCCTTTTTCTTGTCAAGTAGACTGATAAAATCTGTCTCAGAATTTAATCAAGAATGAAAATAAGTGAAAAAAATGCAGCTATTGTGCAAAATGCAATATAAAACGTGTTTACGGAGTTATAAATTGTTACAAACAAAGTTCTTAAAAAACGCTCAAAAGTAATAATTTTTGTTATGTAAAAAATCTTTTTGTCATTGAACTGAGAATTACCAGTTATTCTACTATATAAACTTATAGGTGATGTGTTTAATGTGTTTATAAGCTGCTTTATTCAATATGCAGTTAGAGATATACCGAAAACATAATATAGTACTACAAATCTGACGTTTTTTTTTATGGATTTAACTTCATAAACTTCGATTTTATTCTTAGAAAAATTAAAGAGCCCTACTAAAACGTTCTAATATATTGTATTCTATTATCTTCTATAAAATGAAAATGTTATATCCACTAGCTTTAACAACGTAGTTAAGGATAATTTTATAGCATTGAAAAGTCGTTTTTGAAAAATAGCTTTTGTCTATTATTTTATACATATGCAAACTTGAATAACTAGTAAAAAGGTTAACTTACCGAAAAACAGGTACAGTTAAAAATAATAATCAGCCGTCCATTTATAAAGAAATCGGATTCGTTTATTCGTTTATTCAAATTTCTATTATAACAGCTATGATAGCTCGTATTAACAAAGTCATATAACACCGAGAAGTTTAACGAGATAAATTTTTATTAACACTTAAAGGACTTTCAAAATTAAAAAAAACGTTATATTAACTTATCAACAAACATAAGAAGTTATATACATATTAAATTTCTTCAAAACGAAATTTTAACTAAATAATATACAAGCGTTGTATTGAAAAATGTTAAGACCACAAAAAATTATATTAAGCAATAATAATTTAAGCAATATGAAGAAGTAACATTCATGAGAAAAACAGAAGATAAATTGAACAGAAACATATTAAATAATTCAGAAAAGATTGGTTAGTTGAAAATGAACTTTTAAAATGTTTTTATATTGCTTTAAAAATATCCTGCTTTTAAATTAATATCTCATTCAAAAGTAGCAATTTCTTTACTAGAGGAAACGTGGTTGCACCTTTTGATTAGATTCATGTAAATGTAAATCGGTTCTGATTTTTTTTTTCTTCTTTCGGAAATAATCTGCGCTGTGAATTATGGAAAATAAATGAAATATATTTCTTATCATAACTTTCTGGTACATTCGATAAAGGTTAAAGAGCTCATTCTGATACAAGGCCGGCCTTCTGTTAAAAGAGGAATCTTTGCTAACCTTTTTCGAAACTGGTTTTCGTTTTACGCTTCGGTAGTTAGATCTATAGCTTGACATGCAGGGGAATAAATTCTCAATGATTATTGAGATTTCATATTATAATTAAATAGTGAGCCTCTATTACATAATCAAAGCGGATAGGAAGAGATGCTAAATCAAATTCACGAATGAATTGACATATATCCGATTTTTTTATTATTAGAGTATGTCATAATGGTCATATTTCCCCCCTTTTCTTTTTTCTTTCTTTCTTTTTTTCTTTCTTTCTTTCATTTTTTTTCTTTTCTTTTCTTTTTTTTTTGAACGTGCTTTATTAATGGAATGATTTGATTTCGTAACGTGTCTTCAAATTTATTGCCACTGTCAAATACGTTAATGAAGTATTATAATTTTTCTTAACCAAAAAATATATAACAATTTGATCTCTCTGCATTATTTAAAAATATTTTATAAATATGTACTTAAAAAGTTAGTGATTTGTTTAATCTATTTCATCTCGCGTGTAAACACAAGAGTAAAATGATAGCAAATTTTTATAACATCAAAATAATAATAGTAATAGTAATAATAAAATAAATAAATAAAAAGTTTTACATAAAATGACACTTAAAAAAATACAAATGGTTAAAAAAAAGAAGGCATTTAACTTAGAAAAAGTTTAAAATAGGAACTACAAATCCGATAAAATAGCTTTGGATAAAAATACATTATAAAAATGGCTTGGTGAAATATGATTTATTATTTTCGTACAGGGCATACATTCTTCAAGATGATCAATTATTAATTGTACGTTTCAGCTTGAAAAATATGTTTTAATCAGGTAGATTTATTTCAGATGCTATTTGAGCTTCAGAAGTAATTACGGAATCAAACAATTTAAACGACTCCCTATAATTCATTTGATATTGTGTAGGTTTTATTAAGCAAAAAGCTATCTGAGCTATTGATCCACTAAATTAACAAGCTTTTGATCTATTAAGTTTGACAAAATAATTGCTATTTACAAATTTCAGCTGGAAAATGAGTGTCATATACTAGTGCTTTCCAATCCTTTTACACTTGCAGACCGGCAAAAATAATAATATTATATTGAGGACCAGTGTCAGCCAAAAATAATAAGCATTATATAAAAATATATGTTTATTTATTAAATCAAATAATATTGTACTATAATGGTTTTTGTTTGTTAAAACGCCATTTTATTCTGATTATCTTTTAATAAATTTGATTTACATGACCAGCCTTAAAGTCTCGCGGCCGGTGGTTGGAAACACTGTCAGCATATACAAATCTACTTCAATGATTAATTAGTATATTACAAGAAATTAAAAAAAATGAAAAATGATAATATATCAGTAAATAAAAATTTTCAATAAAAATATGGAAGCTTAGGAAAAACTCGGCCCGTCGTTGGACAAATAATTTAAACAGAAAAGCAACTTGTATAAATGCACGAGAAAGGTAAAAAATATCCCAATTTTTGGTAGTTTTCTTTCAAAATGAAACATTTTTGGTTCTCTAATGGTACAAATAAAAAGTGGTAAATAGTGGTAAGTAGCAAAAACGGGTACTCTAGTGTAAACTAAACTTTTAATTGCATTAAACCGAAACATAATTTTAGAGAAGCGCATCATCTCAAGTTATTAACACTCTTTTAAGTACTTAGCCAAAATGATGCTGTTTTGATACCAATGAAATATAAGTATCATTACATGCAGAATTTCACAACTCTTTAAATTTTTCTTAAAAGAATGAAACGCTCTTTATGATATTTTAGTGTATTATAAGCATTTTACTAAATATAGAGTAGACTCTGGGTGCATTAAAGTCAAGATTTTGCATGAGACGTACAATCAAGTAAAAGAGGATCTAAAATAAATCTCTATTTCTAAAAATTTTTGTAGCTCAAAGTACGTATCTACGAAAAAATCTTACGGAACTGTCTTTTAACTGTACTTAAAATTGATGAACCTGTATAATTTGTTATTGGACGAAATCGAAACTACTGAAGTAAAACTTATTTGCTTTCAAAATTAAATTAGAACTATCAGTCAGAAATTCATTTCCGTGTTACTAAGGACTACCTAAAAACTGAAATTGTTGAGAAATGTTGAGAAGTTTTTGTTCGCTACTAAGCATTCAGAAACATTAAAGGTAATGACAAAGCTATTATCTGATTTTAAGTTGAAATAAACATCTTAAAAACGTTTAAGTGCAATTTTAGGGTCAGGAACAAAATCACGTAAGTAAGAAAGGTGTTTTCAAAGATTTAATAGGAAGAAGTGGAGAAGCTATTTGTTTTGATAAGAATGTAAAATCTTTTGTAAACTTAATTTTGTCACGAGGACATTCAATATTAAAATAAATTACTACTTTCAAAATTATACATAATTATTTGTTTCTATTATATGAATATCACCACTTTAAGGTGAGAGAAATTTTAAACTACGTAACATTTTCTATTTATTTTCCTTTCCCAAAATTTTTCGTTTTACTAAAAACTGTTCAGTAAATGAGCCAGAATTATATTTCGTTCTAAATTCTCCTACAAAAGTAGCTATATTTGCTTTACATTTTGCTGCTCTAATTTTTCAACATTGTGAGTCTTGTTCTATTACTTCCATTATTTGTTCTAAAAGGCTTATATTGATTCATTTATAAACATATTGCACACATTAAAAAAATAAAATACACCGTTTATAGAAATAGTTAAATATTTTACCATAAAATGGTACTAAATTAGCTGCAACCTATCCATGTGGGAAAACTTTTCACCTTGATTTGGTTCCATTGATCAATAAAAGAACCAAATCATGATTCAATGTTTTCCTCTGGAAAGAATGAACCTAATTTAGAACCATTTTATACGGAAATATTAAATAATTTTATTAACAGTGTATTGATGGCTTTTTGTATTATCAGTTGTTGCATTGAAAAAAATATATTATTTGAAACCTACAGTTCATTTAAACGTTTTAATTTGCACCACAATGAGCTGGTAACACATTATGCTGAAGTCGCAACCAACTACATAGTAAGGGAACTGAATATTTTCTTTGCATAAAGCCTCACATTATTATATGCTCCTAGATCGTAAAGCTGTGTCTGTACTCTAATTTAAATGTTTTGAGCTGATTATAAAAATTTGAGAAAACATATTCTTCTTTGTTTGCACGCCTTCTTTGTTCATAGCATGTTTTCATGATCCTTTTCTGGTGCATTCCAGCAAGAACATCATTCCGTTCTATAATATGCAGTCATACACCATCTCAGACATCGTACTCTGATATCTCCAACAGATATTCACACAAGATTATTCTGAATTAATTTTATTACTGCTTTTACACTTTTTTATCAAAGAAATTATGATTAACAACTTACTGAAAAGCAACTTGCAAGGTTATTCAACTACGCGGAAAAAATCTGTTTTTAGTTTTTTTAATTTAAGAAATATTTGTAGGTTGGTATTTTAACTGAATAATCCTGTTAGATAAACAAAACAACGCTGTAAAAGATTGCCCATGGAAATACGGAAAATGTGCTGGCAAATGAGAAGCCAGCAGTATTTCCCGCATTTACGTAATTTTATTCCAGTAAATTTCCTTAAAAATTAAATTGAAAAATGGAAATTGTCCAGCATTCAAATATAAATGGACAATTTAAGTAAAATTTTACGGAAAGCTTTCAACAACTTAACGGTTGTTTTTTAGAGTGCAGTTCACTGATTAAAACAAAAATGATGATTAATCAAAATATAAATGTGTATTATATTGATTCAACAGAACTATTTGGTTAAAAAATTATGCCAGCAAATCCATTATTACTATTTTTTTTAATTCAAGTTTTCAACAACAACAAAAGCATAGTAAAAGAAAGTTCTAGCACTTAAAATTTTAAAAGAATGTTACTAGGCGAAAAAAAAAAAAGTTTGATTGAATTAAAAAAAAATTGCTGGCGCTTTTTTAATCAAATAGTTTAGGTCAATCAACAAAACATTTTGATGATTTAACCAAAATTTTGTTGGATGAGAGAAATATTTTGTTAAGTTAGGCAAAACTTTGTCCGATCAGTCAAACATTTTGCTCATTCAACAAAACGTTTTGGTTAAAACAGGGCTAACAAAATTTTGTTTAATTTAACAAAACATGTTTCCCTTGTTGGCATGGATCGTATTAGATAAAACCAATGCCAGTAATCGTACAGTATTAAGGAACAAAATCTACAATGTTCATTATAATTATTCTAGTTTTCGAGTGCAGTTTTTATGTCTTAAGGAAAGGGAAGTCACTCCATCCGCCTATCGCCAGGCCCTCAGCAATAGTATCATCTTTTAAGGGACATTATTGGGAACTCCGCTCTCGACTCTGTCGACAAAATCTTCTTTAACGGCGCTCATCTTGTTGCTCCAGCTTCATTGAATATGGATGGCGATCTGAAACTGTGCTTTGCGCTCCCTTCAGATCTTTCCTGCTCTCCACAGGAACACGATCTTGGTGATGATGGGTTTTTAATGTTTCCGAGGACACCTTGTGTGGATGGTGTTATGAGAAAGGGCAAGTAGTTTACTCGCTATTTTTTTTATTCGCTTTGGCTTTGCTGCTTTTCATATAAAAGTTTATGCTTGTTCAGTCTGATGATGCCTCAGTCTTAATATAGCCAATATCCTTCACACCAGGTCAACCCTAGTTACTGGTATAGAAATGCAAGGCACAACTAAGATTTATCGAGTGAAATAAATTGTCCTATAAAATGTGTTTATTAAATTACAGTAAATGTGCATTCATATCACATAATATATACTACAATTAAAGAGTATTAACACCCCCTTTACTTAAAATTTAATACTCATTTTTGTTCTTCAACATACTTTCTACTTCCCATCATCAATTATCATGATTCTACATTGCTACATTACTTTCAATACCTTGAAAAATGTGTTATCAGTACTTCTGATTCAGATATATATCAACTGTAACAACTCTTGTGTTGCATTAGTGTACAATATCCCCACATGTATATGCTTTTTAAAAACGACAGATACTCTCCATTTAAAAAGAAATGGTTACCACCACCCCCTTTAAAAAATGGTGGCATTTTAGTTCCAAAATCTTTTACAAATGTATTGGTACAAAACATTTTCGTTTCTCTCATCTGATATATAAAGGTTTTTTTCACTTCTTAAATGAAGACATTTTTTTATAAAATAGTCATGGTAAATGTACTGGCTTTCATAAAAATTTTACAACTTCTATGATAGAAATTTCCGCAACAAATATTACACAGATGATACCGGTATACAAGTTTCTGAAGCTTATACCCAGATTTTGAATGTTATAGGTTAGGAAATAATTTCTGAAAAAGTGCATATTTCACAATATTAAAGCAATTGTTCGAGTATAAAAATACTTAAACAGCTATGTTCTACCAGATAGAAATAGTATAAATTTTAGTAATTTAGGAAAGGTCTTGGGATTGAAGGATAAAAGGAGAATACAAACTATATTTGGAGAAGATAGTATATAAAGAAATCTGTCAATCACGTGACTCGAAATTAATATCAATTGGGAAACAGGTCGATAATACTGAGTATAATGAATCTTAGACATACCGAACGAACAGACAATAAAAAAAATTGTTTAAATGCCCTAAATTTAAAGATTTAACATATTTTAATCTATTCCAGACGTTATTATTAAAATTAAAGGCATAAGATAAAATTGAGAGACTATGAGATATTTAATCCAACAGTTGGAGTTGAAAAGTGGTTGCTTTTATTGGCTGTTCATTAGCATATCGTAGGAACATAAGGAATTATCAGTTAATGAAAATATTCCGTCACACAGTAATAATCTTAAACGTATTTCATAATTGTCGTTTTTCCATATTTTCTAAGCTCATTCTCCAACATTTATATTCACTGAACATTGGTGATCGGCAGCTGGATGAAGCCAAAAACTTTCAAACTATTTTCTCGGCAGAAAAAAACACACACACACAAAACCAGACATTCAAAATATTTTATAATTTGATAAAATATAAGACTATTATTAAAGAAATTATTTCCAATGCAGTTTAAATTAATGAGTGAAAAAAATGTTGCTTTTTAAATTTTTCAAAAAGTTTGTTGGGTTTGTCAATGCCGAGTTTGAAAAAAAACAGCCACATTATTGCTTATAAAATCAGAAACTATGCGTATCAGGGGCGTAGCCACGAGGGGGGGTTTAGGGGGTCATAACCCCCTCCCCCCATGAGAAATTTTTTGCCATACAAAATGCATATTCTTCACTACATTATCACACACACGCATACATATATATGAGTTGTAGTAGTCGTAACCCCCCCCCCCATTAAAAATTTCTGGCTACGCCCCTGATGCGTATTAAAGATAAATTTCATTAGTTTTTCCTGAATTAAGAAATTTTTGTAAAAGAAACATACACATAGTAAATTATGTATATTAAATATGTAATTTCTCGATTCGCCAGTGAACACTTACACAAAATAAATGCACACGCTTTTATTTTATTTTATTTTGTTTTATTTATTTATTTTGCTTTGGCGTATGGAAAATTACATAAACTCCAACGAAGATAAACCACCAGTGTTGTTTTCTATTAGGTGCTAAACCGGATAATCGCCACCAAGCGTGGGGTTCCATCTACCAGCAACAAGAGCTATCCCCCGTCTCGTTTTGGAAGATCAGGTTTCCAAAAGTGAGCTCCTTGGGAGACATTACGTAGTTTTAGCATCAATCTGTGTCGTCCAACTCTTTTTTTTTTGGAAAGCAGTCATCATGTTGCTTCACCTTCATTGAATATGGATGGAGATTTGAGACACTGTTTCTCTTCCCTTTCTTTTTCCGAAATCCTTGGTAGAATGTAATGTATTAGGTAATTTCGGGACTTAAAATTGGGAAACATGATAATTTAATGATAAAATGGTATATATAAGCGAGTAACGTCCTGAGTGCAATATATGAGAAGAAAAATGCGAGAAGTGTGTCTTTTAAAGCGTGCGTTTCGATGTGTTGTCTTGGAAACTAGAGTTGAATTCCTCAAAGGCTGATATCATAGTAATATTGGAAGTTTGTGAAAAAGTACTAAAAAATGGCATCGGAAAATTTAAGGTTATTCTTTTATTTTATTTTTATATTAAGATATATGAAATGCATGCAATTCTTTTCTTTCTTGTATTTTCTTTTCGTTAATCTTCTTTGCTTGAAAAGATGAAAAATGCTTAAACGTCGTGTAATTGACAGTACAGCTTATTATTGTTCATTCATGAGGTGGTTTGAAAATTATATATATATTGGATTCTCTTTTTAAACTGTCTCAAAATATCACAGCGTAAATATTGTGACGAAAAACATTTTTTTCGTTTTTTATTTTATGAATGTGTATCAGTAAAACCTTTTTTTGAGAATTTTAAACCTCTTGTATCTAATTAGTACTGATCATTCAATGAATGGCACATTTGAGGGTTTATAGAAAAAAATCTATCCACCATTATCCTTTAATTAACACACTTTTTTTTAAAAGGTGTTGCGAGGAATATACACACAGTGTAAAAAGAGAATCTGGTGTACTCTTAACAGATGTCCGCTCTTGTGCAACTAAATTCAAAATTTACAGAATTTTTTTCTTCTTCTTTTTCCTTTTAATGGCTTCATAAATACCATAAATGAATGTTTTACGATGAAATTCCGCTGTTCTAATGGTATTTAAATATATTTTTGGCCATCTGGAGTCAGCATGTGGTGGCAATGTGTGTTTCTCCAAATGGTACACCTGTAAGAAAATTGAATCGGTGTTTAAAATGAATTGAAAAACAAATCATAGAAACTTATATTACTAGCACTATATATTATTGGCAGAGGTAGGTCAAATATTTTTATGAGCAATGAAAGAAAAAGTGTAACAATATTTGAGCATTATTTGCTCAGACCATGTTACTCTACGGGGAAATTTTCTTCCATCACCATAGTATAGTTTTAACTATTTTAATAAAAATATCATTGCAAAATACAATTACTTGTACAGCAACATTATACCCCCTCTCTCCCAATTTTTTGAAACTTCTTTAGAGTCCAATTTAAGGTTTAAGAGATGATACAATTTCAGACATAAAAGACAAAGCTGCTCTGAAATTCAATATTTTGTAGAAAAAAAAAAAAAAAAAAAAAAAAAAAAATCCAGAGCTGCAGAAATATCCTACCTCATGCGGAGTTTTATAAAAGTAGTTTACATTTTTCTCAATGCTAGTGATCAATGCTAGTGATGAAACAATGCTAGTGATCAATGCTAGTGATGATCTACTTTCATTAGTTAACATGTGATTAGTGATTTTCAAAATGGCGGCTGTACGACAGATCGAAACAGATTATGTAAAGTAGAATTCTGTAATTTGATATTTTTCTTGTAATGGGAACGTTTCATGCATTGATAATTCATGAAACATTTTCAGATCATTAATATTGTTAATTACAGGTTGCATTATTTCATTGTTAATAATAACTTGGCAAATATTCAGCAGCAAAATTCTTTTTCTTTGAATTTCTAATTTATATTAGAAACATATGCAAATTTGTCAAAAGAATCTATAATTTTACTATACCAGTAGGGGAGACCGGAGATAGTAGTCGCAATTTTTTTTTATTGATTTTTATTAATTTTTTGTGCAAGTTTTTAACAAAATTGACACATATATTTGGCTATGATATATAATACAGATATTTGGCCATGAATAACCGGAAGTTCTATTTTTAATGTGTGTAGTTTATGTTTAACGGAAGCGTGAAATAAGAGTAAAATTGTGCCAATTTTTGCCTGCTAGCCCAATAATACCTTTCTTCACAAAAAGAGAGGCATAACCTTCTTAACATAAATAATCGAAATGAATTGCATACGGAGCAGATAGAGTTTGTCATACAATGTGAAAAACTACGCAAGCTAAATCTCAATTATTAAGATGAAGATAAGTATTAGAAATTAGCAAAAGAATGAACCACTTAAAAAAAAAAAAAATCGTCACTGCAAATAAGGAAAAATCATTGTATCTATCAGCAGTGCGTGGGTAACGATGCAAAAATGTAACAGCATTTGCAGAAAGGAAAAAGAAAGTAATTCTGTGAGTATTTGAGCAATCTGTCAACGACCAAGTGAATTATGAGGACTGCTCCTACTTATTCCTGTAGCTAATTATCCCCGGTCTCCTCTATAATCCTGTAGCAAATTAGAAATTCTACTTTTAGTGAGTTTTTTAAGTTGCACTAGATCACAGGTATTTATTCTAGGTTAACCCCATATGGTATATCAAAACTTATAAGATCGAAAGAGCTTATATTGTCCTTATAAATTGGCATCCATGCTCTGAATTTTACTTTTTTTTAGGAATAGAAAACGCAAATAAGACACTAATGATCAAGCTAAAAATTAAAAAAAAAATTCATGTAGTAATTATTTGTATTTAACAAATTTTGAATTTTTGAAAATTTGAAATGATATTCATAAAAATGCTTTAAATTTTTATAAAAATAATAATATTTACTAAGTGATTCTTAAATGAGCCACATATGTTATTTGCCTAAGCATTAAACATAAAAAACAAGCAGTTTAAAGAAAGCAAGTTTAAAGAAAAAATTACATTCTTAACGATTAGATTCTTAACGTGAAAACACCTAACTAGTAAATATAGGCTCTGAGAAATTCATCTTCACAGTATTTGGTCTGTATATGTTCGTTAAAATGAGTATATTAATGCTTGAATAAAGACGTACGTTCCTAATAGTATCACAAAATTATATTCGAATTTTTGTGAGTGTTGATTAAAAAAGCATGTATGTAAAATAGAGAGGAAGAGAATATGAATATTCTAATTAATCTTCCTTTAAATAAACAACAGGTACTTAATTCTCAGAAGACAACACTTGAAGAAGAAATTTTGATGTAACTACTTTGTCACATATTCCTCTTAGCCCTTGTCTTTTAAATACGTTTGAATGCCTAAAAGACAAATTATTTTGCAATTAACCAAAGAATACTGAAACAATCAAACCAAGAAAAACCAAACCACTTTTACGTCATTTTGTACAAAATCCTCAAAACGTTTACGTTTTGTTTCAGAAGCATTTAAAGGCAGTTTGGCTGGGGTTTTAAAGTTAACTCCATAATGGTGTAAGAGAACATTACCACAAATTTATCTACATTCTTTCTGAAGAAACAGTATTTCGCCTGACCCTAAATAGCCACCACTGACTGCCTATGCCATTCCGACGAAAGCAAAGTTCAGAACTTTAAAAACTCGTTTAAAAGCGATTTAAACGCTTAGTTCCACGATTTAAAAGCTTCTGTGTGATTGCCTTTAACTCTCTTAAACGGAAATTCTAACCGCAATTATTCATTAGGGGGAAAAAATGATCTGACAAAGTGGAAACTGTCATTGCAAAAGACACTTTGGCCGATAATGTACTTTCTAAGATAGTTTTCTTGAAAATGCATCTAAGTGGCTAATAAGTAATAATAATAAAAATACAATGAAACTCCCCAATTTGGACATTTTTTGGTTGAAAACATCTTGTAATTACAATTTGGGATTAACAAAGTTATCAATACAAGAGAAAATGCAGTCTGCATTTTTTAAGTGCAGCTGTGCAAAGATATACACTGCATAAAATCTAGGAACGTTCACTGTAAATAATGTGAAAAGTTACATTCAGAAATCACAGAGAAAGTAAACATTCCCACCTGGAAACTTTACTGTTTACTTTAACCCGTTCTTCTACGAATATTCCCTCGTGTCAGTTAGCGGATTCGGGGAAGGGGCTAGGGGGCTTCAGCCCCCCCAAAAGAGATTGCTAAAGGGTAACATTCTGCTTCATTATGCACTTTGAGTATGTAAAATGATCGTTTTTAATCACTTAGCCCCTCCCAAAAGTTTTTACATTGGTTTAGACTAATTATTTTGCTTTATTGTACATTTTGTTTGAGTGAAATAAGCTTTTCTCAAAATTTAGCCCCTCCCAAAACAAACTTTCTGGATCCGCCACTGCCTCGTGTTCGCTTAAAAGCACACACTTCACTTTAAAATGACCCACACTGTAAAAAGGAAAAATCTAGAAACGTTCCTTGGAAGTAACGAGCAGATGAGGTGCCCTAGAACTCCACGGAACGTTACATGAAAATATAGGGAACTTTACTGAACAACTTATACTAAGCAATATAATTTAAGTGCAGCTTTACTGGCTTATTCAGTAAAGTTCTTGGTACTTTTATGTAACGTTCCTTGGAATTATAAGGCACCTCAGCTGCCCATTATTTCCAAGAGAAGTTCCTGATTTTTTAATTTTTTTTTACAGTGTACAGTACAAAGTTCAGTATGTTGAGATCATTTCCCATGGCGTGAATCAAAAAAGTTAAACAACTTTGTGGACTCAACTCATATTCAACTCATATTTAAATTTGGGAATAATATCTTAAATTAGGTTTCAGAAGCATATTTACAATGAAGAATTTACTGAAATGTTTGTACAATCGTTAACATGTGTTGCACATAAAATTTATGGGCTTAGCTGCATTTTGTGAATTTGGTAATTCTCCCCCAGTTGCTTAAATGTTTGTGGTATTTGACTGCTGCTGGTTTGATAATTATTAAATATTGAGATATCGAGAGTTTCTAGAAATTTTTAAAAATTGAATTCATGTTAATTTTATGTTTAGTTATCGATAGCTAATAAGTATTCTCACTTATTTACTCTAGGATTAATTTTATAACATCTTATCAAAAGATATTGTAATTGCTAATACAGATCATGTTAAATAATCTGTATATATGTACAGGTTGATTCAAAAATAATGTGACCAATTTTAGAACATTATAAGTTTTTATTAAATTAAATTATTTACATGAAATTTTCCAATGTAGTTTCCTTTAACATTGTACACTTTAAGCTAACGTTTAGGTCAAGCCGAAAGAGCTTTTCCGAATATTTTGGGGGGGTATTTTTTCAACTTCCTCTTTGATTGCTTTTTAAGCCCTTGAAGTGTTCTTACTTTACGTCTGTTTAATTGTTTTTGTAAGTATCTAGATAAAAAATAATAGGCAGAAGCAAGTCCGGGGATGATAGTATCCATTTATCAGGAGGCAGAAAATTAATCTTTCAGCCGTTTTGTAGTTGATTTTGCAGTATGACATAGTGCAGAATCTTCGTGCAAAACAAAGTTTCCTTGAGGGTAGATAATTTTACTGTCTTTGATCATATGCTTCAAAACTTTATTCTGATAGTATTTCGCATCAATTTTAGCCTTTGGTTCTACAAAAAATGATTTTGTTATTCCTTGAGGGGACATTCCTATCCATGCCATAACACTTGATGAACAACTTGCCTTTTGCAAAAAAGCTGCGTCTTTGCGACGCTGCGTTCGCGTGAAATATATTGTATCTTCGTTTTGCATGTTGTGGATAACAGATGAAACAATGCTTCATCCGAAGTTATCCATGTTTTGAATCTACCTATGCGTATCATTAAATACAGAGGCCAAGAACATTTTCTTCGTTTTTTTACGGTCTTTGCAGACATTTGATGATAGTCTGGTTTCTTCACTTTTTATAGCTAATTTTCTTACTCTGACGACAAATCGTCGATTGCGATACCTGTAGTTTCTTTGCTAAAGTTCTTTGAGGCAGAGGATTTTCTGCAGCGATAAGTCTTTTCAGCTTCTTGTTTTCTTTTTCACCAAGGACTTCCTTTCGTCCACATTTTTTTCCCTGGAGCTTTTAATTGCCAGCCAAATTTTATTTCTTTTCGAAGTATAGATCGTAATCCATTAGAAAAAATGTCTTTCCTGATTTTTAAATGCTTTCTTTATGACAGAATTTGAGCAACCATCCTTCAAAAGCTTTGAAATTTCGTTTCGGGTTTGAGGATCTAATTTCGGAGTCATAATTTACATAGTTCGATCGGTAATTTAAACGTTTCATTTTTAAAATAAAACTGGTGGCAATGCGATTAAAATTTACCGTAAATAGTTACATGCTTTTAAAATTGGTCACTGTAATTTTGAATCAACCTGCATTGTTTTATCAAAGATTACATTTTGAATTCTTACTATTGTAACTAAAGGAAAGGGTCATCAAAAGAATTTTTTATTTTTTTATTTTCACGAAATATTTGATGGAGTAACGAATTTGGTCTTATTGAAAACCGGAAATTGGAAATACAGGAAAACATGGATCGTTCGCACAGACGCCTCCCTTGATTCTCCACTCACTTCCACATACTGATTTTCCTCAATTAAAGCCAAAGTACCGATATTACTTTACACTCTCTCATAATGCGTAGTACACTCACATTTTATCACTTATGGCCATTAAAGAGAGGAAGTCCATAGGAAATATTTTTATCCCGTACGAACGGAGAGGGGGCTTTTAGACCCATATAAAAGATTGGATGGCGTCACTGTCACCCAAAGGTGACATTAAGAACAACTCAGCACCAATCTGTCTACAGCCATCCCCCCCCTCCCCATCTTGTTGCTCGCACTTCATTGAATATGTATGACGATCTCAAAGTTGTGCCTCTGTGTTCTTTTCCATTCTAGATTGCCGATGCTACAAAATCCTGGAGCGAATGTGCATTTAATGTTTTGAAGAGCTCTTAGACGATCGTGTTTTACGCAGGAAATTTTTTTTATTTCCTTGGCGATATAGGATATATTTTCCTGCACACTTCACGTTTTTCTTGCTGCTAATGGTTATCCTTTTTTTAGTGTGTGT
The DNA here is from genome assembly GCA_038373885.1 of Cheiracanthium punctorium. Taxonomy (NCBI): domain Eukaryota; kingdom Metazoa; phylum Arthropoda; class Arachnida; order Araneae; family Cheiracanthiidae; genus Cheiracanthium; species Cheiracanthium punctorium. The sequence goes on from JAWZYV010002088.1 coordinate 461,377, forward strand.
GTGTGGGATATTTTACGTCTTTCATATTCAAACTGAATTCTAAAAAGGGATATTTTTGTTCGTGCGTCATCATAGCGTGGTGTGTTATTTTTGTGCACGGGAATTTCAGTTCATGTTGAACCAAATTTTTTAGAATAGAAAGGATTGTTTGAGGCAGTAAAACTGTTCATAAAAATGAATTTTAGAAGCTCAGAAGATAGTTTTCAAGATTTAAATTTGAAAAAAAATTTAAAGACTGTGTTCTGAAGCACATTCGTTTGACGTTATATTAAATATCTTTCGAGACTTGTTTAGTAATTTTATTTTAGAACGTTAGTTTGACATATTTTACAACTGAAATTTAAATGGTATATAATCCAACTTTCATCAACTTTATTAAATTTCACTCTTAGACCAAAGACTGTTTTTTTTTATAAGAATAAACACATAGTAGAAGTCAGAATTTTTATGAATATTTATCCTTGAAATGTTTCCTCTGAAAAGCTCATTCAAAATTATTCTCAGTTGATGCCGTGAATAGTGATCGAACATTAAAAATATTAAAATTTTAAAATATAGTATGTATTTGTAACTATCTATAGTATAGTATTTGTACTATCTATAGTATGTATTTGTAAATGACTGTAGGCAATGGACCACATTAACAGTGTAAGGCAGTGTAAGGCAAATAGCATGTTAGCTCTGATTTGCTAGAATACTTAGGGATGGACGCAAGACGCGCGAGATGAGAAACAAGGCTGTCTCGTCTTGTCTTGCAGTGGTAAACCTCTGTCTCGTCTCGTCTCGCGTGTAGCAGAGAAATTGCTTGTCTCGTCTCGCGAGTCTCGCAAAATTAAGGACTGAGATTTTGTTACCGTATTTTTAGTTACATTAATACTATTTTATTGAAATTAATATTTAATAATAACAATTAATTACATATTACTATATTAGTACATATATTAGTTACCAAATTAACTCATATGTGCATTTGAAGTGATAAAAATTCAGATTTAATCCGTATACATTATGTGACATGTCACCGAAAAAAAATATTTGTTTTTATTTATTTATTTCCGGAACTGCGTAAATGTGATATATATGATTGATGGGAATTTCATTTCCTTTTGAAATTATATAAAGCTTTGAATTTTGTTAGAAATGATGCAGAACTCAGTACATGCTGCGCAAATAAAATTTTAATCTGATTAAGTGGCCCCAATGTGCGGAATAGTGAATTCATGAAAGTTTCAGTTGGGGACGGGATAATTATATTGAAGCCTGCTTCCCCCCCCTTTTCTTTTTAATGTATGAGATATGGGTTTCATATTTAATCGGTTTAACATCCCAGGTTAATTCAGTCACACCATGAAAAAGAAGAGACAACAGAGAAGACTAGTGACCAGGGCTGTTTCTCAACATGGATCTTTGAATGCTCCTCTGAGACCCAGTGTTATATTAGCGAAATCGCTCTAGTAGATCATTCGTTTAGGTTCGCATAGCTTGGCTTATGGTGAAAGAAGTATTTTTAATAACTGATGAAGCATTTTATTTATAAATATTAATTTATTTAAGAGAAAAATATGAATTATCCATGATTTAGTTACATGCGTATTCATCCATTTTCGTAAAATGTAGCCAATTTTATAAGTAAACAAAAAAATTGCAATTATTAAGTGCACAGTTAGAGCATAAAGTATCACAGTCAGCATACTTGCATCAACTATTAAAAAGACGTAATAATTGTAGCCAGACATTCTAAATAAGTTTGAAATTTTTCACTTAAAATAATGATATCATACTTGAATAATTTATTCATAATTGGATTATGCTTAAATATGATTGAGACATTAAAACTCACTTACAATTTTAACCTCATTTTTAAGCTATCTAAAAGTTTACAAAAAAGAACAATTATCAGAACTATGAAACGAAATATCTATGTTGACATCAGTGATCAGTTGTGGGGAGGCTAATTAAAAGAAACTATAAAAAAGTTCTCTAACAAGATGATTGAATTCCATTCCTTTTTATTTACAATCAGCGATTACTCCGAGAAAATTAATAAATGAATGGTTTCTTTAAAAGAAATCATTCTGTAATTATTATATAAAAATTTATACATGGAGGTTTTTTTTCTTCCCCTATTATTATCTAGATAGACATATAACAATATATATATATAGTGGAACTTTTCCTGGATTTGATCAAACGTTGAAGTGGAAAACATCTTGAACGAAAACAAACTAAGCATAAATGATAAAAAATATAAACATACTTCTTTTATTATAGTTTTATCGTTTCTTAAAATGAAATTTCAAAAGTACGAACTGGAGTGTCATACAATATTCATCCCTGGACACGTGTGTTATATAATAGCCATCCCTGACTTTGTATCTATATGAGCTTTTCATTCAAATGGGTTTAAAATATAAAAATAAAAATAATTTTAAATGTAGATTGTTCAAATTTATGTAGGTAATTTTAAAATTCAATTTAGGAAATCTTAAAGAAAGCTTTGCATTGCGAAACACAACAGTGGTCAAAAAGGGGTTAAAATGTTTGTCATAGTAAGTAAAAGGGGCCCCCAAAATTTATGCCCTTAGGCCCCATCTAAATATGGTCTGGCTTTGGACATACCGTACCGCCTTTCCTCTGTTTATTTATTATTTTTACGTCTTCAGTTCTTTTTCTTTTTTTCAGTTTCTCTCCATATCCTCTACTTTGTGTATTTTGTATATCCCTCTCGCTGTCCTAATTTTAAATGTTCCGTATTTGTATGTATTGTGGAGTGCTGATAGTATACCAGGAGCGATAACAAAGGAGGCGCAAGTTAAACGGTAGAGGCTTCAGGCAAAGTGTACCCTCCCTTCTCAGGATGGCATACCTCCCTGCAATTCTGATTGAAAAGTAATTCGTATCGTAACGAGCGAGACGAGAAATTCTCGCAAGAAATCTCGCGCGAGACAAGAGATTCTCGCGAGAAATCTCGCGTGAGAGAAGACTCTGTCTCGTATCGCGAAATATTTTCATACTCGTCTCGCGCGAGACAAGAACGCGAGACAATGCGAGATTTATCGAGTCTCACGTCCATCCCTAAGAATATTTACTAAATTATCATCATGAAATAACTTTTAAGAAGAAGAAATCTACTTTCTCAGCATTATCAATAATTTTTAACACTTTAAGGACTCTAACATTTTCCAGAATGTAACATGATGACTTAATATATAACGTTATGAAGCTAAAAGTTACACTGTCAGTACAGTGGCTGATCTAGGAAATTTTTTTGGGAGTGACTAAATTTGGAAAATGCTTATTTTACCCAAACAAATTCTACAATAAAGCAAAATTTTAGTCTAAACAAATGTCAAATTTTTTGATATAGGATATATGATAAAAATAGAGATCATTTTACTAATTTAAAGTGCATAATAAATTAAATTTTACCCTCTAGCATTCTCTCTCTCTCTCTCTCTCTCTCTCTCTCTCTCTTTTTTTTTTTGAGGGTAGGGTAAATCCTCCCTAGCCCCTCCAATTGGATCCGCTATTGTCCCAGCATTATCAAAATTTCTTATCAAGTTTTCCTGTTATCTACGTTAACAATGAAATAAAAAATATTCAGCAAAAACATTTCAAGAACGGTAAAAAATAGATAAAAGTGAGTTTAAAAATAGTATGCAACAATATTCTGTAAATAGAAACGAGTTTGGTAATACTTTCCTTTTACATTTTTGCTAGTTATATTTTTATCATATAATGAAATTTTAAAAACATATTTTTTCGTATCATATTTCTCTGACTATACATCGTTGTTTTAAATACTTCTGCTACAATCTATCTATTTTCACATCCACCACTCACGATAATAGCTACACCATGGAGGAATTCAGCGAAATACGACCTATAACCCTCCCCAAAAAGCATGGAAACACGAACCGCTCGAGTTCGCATCTGTAACAAAAATGCGGCTATTACTCCTTGACATCCACCATTGTTTAGTGACATGAGCAAGGCATGTTCCTGCGCAACGTGCAGCCATTAACATGTCCAATGTTAAGGTCACCGTGTTTAGGGGGACTTTTGGACATGGTTACATGACGAACTCGAAAGTTCGTGACTTGGGTACTGAGCGTGATGGAACCACAGGAAGTTCCAGATGTGAGACTGTCTGGTGTCGCGACCCCCTGTGACGTGTTAAGAGACGCTACACGCGACGCTCATTACGTGCCGGACAATTAAGGAAGTGCCTAAGCGCACTCTGTGTGTTGTGTACCGGACACCGGGACGCATATTGTGTTTGAAATTTTCGGTTTTTTTTTTTGGAAACGGTGACGGTTTGGTAGAAATTAGCAGAACTGGTAAAAGTAACTGAAATGATTTCAGAAACGAACGGTGATGCAAAATGTGGATAAATCACTCGTTGAAATCGGAAGAGTTGGCTAGGATGATATCTGCTCAAAAAAATGAAACTGTAAAACTCTCTGTTAAGAGGGCTACTAAAAATTAAGTAACAGTTGTTTAGGTGTATTTTTATCCCTCCCTTCCCTAATGTCACACTTTGTCACAAGACCGGATTTCTTGCTTCATCGTAGCGTAAAAACATAACTATTATTTTTATAAAATTTTGATTCTAAAATGTCAGATTGAAAAATAGCATTTTTCTAAAGAGTAAAAAGTTAGGTAAGTTTAAGGTAAATTTTTGGCTGAATAAACATGAACAAAGATATATATAAAAAACTGATTGTTTCTCTTGTAAGGATCTTTTTTAAAAATCCAAAATTACTGTTTATCATTGTCTAATAATCTTAACGATAACGACAGATTATTAGACAATGATAAACAATTTCCGATAAAGTAATTAAAAACTTTGTAAAAAACACACATAAGAAGTAAAAGGAAAGATTATACGCGTTTCGTTCAAAAGTTGTTTTGAACTTCTTCTTCTTTGAAGAAGTTCAAAACAATTTTTGAACGAAACGCGTATCCTCTTTCCTTTTACTTCTTATGTGTGTTTTTTACAAAGTTTTTAATTACTTTATCGTTTAACACCAGTATTTTGAGTGTTTTTTCTGCAATTTCCGATAATTCACAAAATTTTGATTAATTCACCTTTTCGGTACGGAGGAGTTGACTGCGGTTGTACATTTGTAGATTGGGGAGTTGTACGCTGTACAGAAGCGTGAGCCGCAAAAACGCGTTTTGTGGCATCCATCGAAAATAAAAAAAAATTGCTATATTCTAACACAGAAATTACAGTTTACAAAAAATGGTTAATATATTCCGTAATTGTTGGCAGTTATGGCAATCATACCCACATAATCTTTTGGTGGAGAGGCGATAGTGCTCAAAGAACGTTTCGAGGCTGCCGCTATTCAGCAGCGGTATAGTACCCAGAGGACGCTTCTTGGATGCCGCCATTGAGCGGCGGTAGTATCCAGAGAACTTCGCTGGATGCCGCCGTAGGGCGGCAGAAGTATCCAGAGAAAGTTTCGTGGCCGCCGCCACAACGAAGGGTTAAACTGAATTTGTAAACTAGCTGTCTCTAGTTATGATTCGGGATGTCCGCGAGACCATGCGAGAAGAGAAATAGCCCAGGTCTCGTATCATCTCGCACCCTAAGGTGTCGTCTCGCGGTCTTGTCTAGCACTTGGAGGTATCGTCTCGCATCCGTCAGTATCGTCTCGCGGTCTCGTCTCGCATTCGTAGGTATCGTTTCGCGGTCTGGTTTCACGTGAGACTGCGAGACCGGTCTCGCATGTCTGCTCCAAAAAAAACCTTTATTTTTAATTTTTTGTATGACGTAAATAATGTACAGTTGTCTCACGTTTATCACGGTTTCCCATACTGTCTTCATATCAAAGGCTGATCTAGATTTTTATTTATTTATTTTTTTTTTAATGGAGGGGGGTGTGTGTAAAAACTGAATACCATAGTCCCCTAGCTTTCCCTGTAGTGTCTTTTTTTAACAATTATGATATTTTTTTATTATTTTAAAACTAAAATGTTTGACAGCTTGAATGAATCCCTTTCATAAATATATTAAATTATGACTGGTGGCGTTTGCAAGAGAGGGTTAACCCCTCCCTGACTCAAGTATGATAAAGAAAATTGCACCATATTAAGAAAAATTGTAACTATTTGCACCGACTGATAATATTTTAGTTTAGAAAATGATTTGCTATGAACAGAGGCTGACCAAGAAAAATTTCAATGGAGGGTGGCGATTAGTGTGACGAAGCATTTTTTCCATAAATGGGTCATTATTTCTCCTCACCCTTATTAATTTTTAATCTTCAACTCATGTTTCACCTGACCTCTCTCATCATTGAAAAGACACGACTGAGAAGGCTCCCCTTCCTCTTTGACCCTTGTTGCTTCCAATGATGCGATGCTGCTACCAACAATGATATTGTGCAAGCTCAAAGCTGGACACCAGCAGAAGTATTCAAAGACCCAAGCTTCGAAGCAACAAGGATCGCAAAAGGAGAGTCTTCTCCGTTGCATCTTTTCAACGGTAAGAATGATCCTGTTACACATGCACTACCCTGCCTTAATAAATGCATTTTACCTACACTCGACGCAATACCCGTAGAAAAAAGTTTCAACAATTCACTAAAATACTTGCAAGAAAAATTATAGACTAATTTGCCAAAATTCCTGTTTCCTCGGAGTACCGACTTGTAAGCAATGTCTTATATACTTGAGGGACTGACTATAACCATATTTGCCTGTTTTAGCGCGAGACCAGTCTCGCAGTCTCGCGTGAGAGTTAACCCGAGGTATAGTCTCGCACCCGCTGGTATCATCTCGCGCTCTCATCTAGCACACAGAGGTATAGTTTCGCGGTCTCGTCTCGCCCACCGAGGTATCATCTCGCAAAATTGCGAGACCGTGAGAAGCCTCGTCTCGTCTCGCACCCATCCCTACTTATGACTAGGTATACGCACTAGGTATATGCTGGCTGTGCCCGGCACAGCCAGCTGCGTCAAAAAAGGGTCTATAGATCTGTGGCACGCGATGAACGTTTCGATCGTCCGCCATCTTGCTGGTAGTTAAGTCGAGCGATGGCAACGGCTGCCCTTTTTTCAGCATTGGGAAAGGGTTGCGCCTCAAAGGGTTAAATGAATTATCTTCGAAATTTATTTTTATAGAAGCATCTACCCAAAATCTTGCTCAGTATAGAGATATAAATTATTCACGGCTTTCATGTTATCCGGCATTAACGTTACTCATCACATAATTCCAGTCCGCCCATAAGCCTTTTTAAGTATTTGCTCATAAAAAAAACAACAACAGTAATCGGTCCGAAGCATACTAATGCGTGCTTAGCTCACATTGACTCACACACTACTATCTCGACCAAGTTTAACGAACTTTTACAACTATCTGGTGATTAGCGATACCACAAAAGGAGACAGCCATTTCCACCTCGTCTCACGTTTTGTTATACAAATTTTTCGAGAAAAACTTTCTTTTAGCCCTCTGCTCGCTTCCTTTGCACAAATCCGTTTATCAAAAGCGGCGGTGCCTCCATGGAGGCAAAAGCCCAACCAAACAAGAGTCACAAGCGACGGGGGCAATCCGGAAATCGCCATGTTTGGACGAAGAACGGGGGATTAATTTCGAACAATGGTCCCCGATTCAACCAACTGGCTCTATCATTCGATCTAGGTGGGGACCCTAATAAAAGCGGGGGAAATTACCTTGTAAACATTTCCTAAAGGGATGCGCTACTCGATGAATTGACTTCCACGCCCAAATCTTTTCGTCTTGCTTCGTCGATTTTTGGGGATAAGGTGAGGCAACAAAGGGGGAATGACAAGTTTTCTAAATTATAAATTAAGACTTGATTCTGACATAATTTAAATCAGGCGGGACCAGAAAGAATGTAGTTGCATGACGCTAGGTTTGAAAGATAAGTGTGTTTCAGATATCTTGAAAATGTTTCCAATGTATTCTGTTTCATTTAAATATATTTGTAATTTCAGTTTCACTGTCCGTGACAAGCTAGTGTACTTTCATCTCTATTACTTATTTAAACAAGAATTATAAATCATACAAAACGCATCTATTACAAAGCACTTTCCAACTCAACCGATTTTTCGTGATGAATTTGGCGACGTATCGTCTCCGAAATTGGCGAGATTTTGCAGATTATATCAAAAAAGCTATATATCACTATTGAAATGACTTTGCAAGACCCTGTAAAATAACTTTAAGCGTTATTTCCATCCTTTAAATGTAAGCTGTTATAAGTGTTTATATACTTGAAACGTTTATATGCTTGAAATGGGCGACAGCGCTAAAATGCCATGGACGTAAGATACTGGAATTATTTCAACTGTTCAGTAGAAGAACTATAAATGCTACAAATTATATTTTTGCTGAAGAACATTACTTTAAATCTTTAATAACATATGTTAATTTTGTTTTGGTTGAAACATCCGAATATCTCTAAAATACGCTTTGAACAATGACTACCCATAGAGTGTAATATATTAGAATTCTTTTGTATACTCTTTTAAAGAACTATAAACGCCACTTCCACCATTTTTAAATGGAACATGATGCGGTACATGGGAAAGAAACATGTAAATTTCTTAGAAATCGACGATCGACGCATGTTTCCGGCAATTGGATCCAGGAAGGACGGACGAAAGGACCGACTGGCAAATCGAAAGCCTAAAAACTTTTCAACCTTATTGGAAAGTGTTAAAAATGGAATTACAGAAATAGGGGAGAATAATATAAGTTGAAGAATAAGCATTAGCATAGTAATGTATAGGGGAAAAAGCTTACCGGCGCACTTTTCCTGAATTCATTTTATTATTATTATTATTTTAAATTTAAGATTATTTTAATTTAAAAAATATTTTCATATTATTGTTTATATCAACTGTAATAATAAACAATTTTTTGGGGCTCTTTTATGAACTAAAAACAAACACTTAAAATGTAATTTATGAAAAAGTGTTCCATTTTACAATTACACACTGTTACTTTAACAAACTTTTATCGTTTAAAATTACCATGTCTAATTTAAATTTTAATTTTGACAAGAAAAATCTAAATTCATAACTCTTTAACATTCAAAAACCAATATTGAACGTAAAGATTAACTAAAAAAAATTTAGAAGGTATTTTTTAAATATTAATTTTATTTACTGTATACATGGTGCGCTGAAAAAAATTTAAGCCAAGAAACAATCACAAACTACTTTGAAAGAGAACTAGAACGTTCTTTTTGGTGAGATAAATTACCCGACCTCTTTCCAAAAAACAAAAGTAAACGAAAGGAAAACTGAAAATATATTCAGAAATTGCTTTGAATGGCATTTAATTCTAAATAGCCATTTTCTTATTCTGTTCAGATTTAGCACATGCTATTATTATTACGAAACGGGATCCGTTCATGTCAAACCGTTTACACCGTCACAGCGTGTGTGGATAATACCACAACCAACCAACAATAAATCACAATTATTCTGATTTTGCACTTGATTATCTAAAAATCAACAATCTTCTGGTTCATTGATTCTGAAAATTGATCTTCCTGAAGAATTTCTTCAAAAAACCTCCGATTATTTCTAGTTCAGGACGTGCTCGGAATGGCAACACCAAACTGAACACGGTTCTTGACAGTTCATACCTGAGAGCCTTTGCTGTTATATAGTCAGAGCGGGCACGGCACAAGATCCCTTTAGCGTTGCGTGTGCAAATACACTCTGTGTAGACATGTTATGCCGCAATTATAAACCTCTTTTTTTCGAAAAACGAAACTTCCATTTTATTCTGTTTTATTTATTTGTTTTTCTCTTGAGCGCTATTTGTAGCATGCTAATTCTTGGTGATACGCTAGAATGAAGCTACTATCGTTTCCATCTGAAGTTGTTACGCATGTACGAGGGACAAGATATCGTTATTAAATGGTAAGGTCAAATTATACAGAGATTATCGCCACCTGATTTGTCAATGCGTTTGCTTCCAAGGTTGGAGTAGTAAACATGTTACCTACTCCACTTCTGCCATCCATGGCCATTGTTATTATATTCTATTAACTTGGATTTTTTAAAGCATTTCGAGTTGGTAGATAGGGAAGTGTTTGTGAAAGAAGAATAACCTTGTTTACGTTTGTGCGTTAAGTCGTTTAAAGCAGTTTTATTTGCTGTGCGTTTTTCAAAATTTGGATTTTCGCATTTCTTATGAGTTTTTAGGCATTTAAATAACAAATACTGTGGATTCAATTTAGACAACCCTATAACTTGGAGATCTCCCTAAGTAGGACTTTCTGGGGAACGGAACATGACCATAAAATAAAAATAAGCTTCTATAAGTTGGACGGCCCTGAAAGTTGGTCATAATTTGAGGGAATCGCAGGCATCCAACATACGATAATTTCACTTTATAAAATATATGGTAAGATCACTTTGAGCAATATTTTAATTCAAGCAAAAATATTTATCTGATTATTTTTTCATGTATCGAATTAAAGTATTACACTGACATTTTTATTCTTTGAATAAATCAAATCTGATCATAATTTGATTTTATAGATGAAAATAAAAATATTTTTTAATACTTAAAACTGAACTGCTGGATTTTTAAAGAACAAATATGGTCTATTTTTGAAATATTGAATGAACTAATACCACTTCTATGGGGAAGTTTTCCCCAGGTTCACATCCCATATTTTTTATGAAGGCGAAATTCAGGCCGTGAAGAAAGAACAAAACTTTATTGTGGCAATTCCATTTTATTTTAATATCAACACATAACGTTAAAATTATAAAGTCCTACGGTGGCTGAGCGGACCCCTTGAAAAACGCAGGTTCACTTGACAACTGCTAAGGCGTGAATGATGACGAGAAACGCAAGCCAAGAGGTTAGTACAGAACCAAAACACGCCACAAGGGCATGCCAAACAAAATGCAAAATTAACTTGACGCCACTAGACGTTAAGAACATTTCCATATCATTATTTTTGAATCCCAGTCTCGCCAACAGGATAAAACAAACAATCTAGAAGCTAAATTGTAACCCAAAATGAAAGCCAATGGTCTTTGTAGATTTGATACCATATATGGTCATAAACAATCATGAGAACAGAAATGCTAGGCTTTACCAATACAAAAGTGAAATAAAAAGGAAAAATAAACGAAAGGGAAGATTGCTTTTAAATACGGTAGGTGCAGAAATAAAAACTTTACAGGCGAAGGGAAAAGAAATTCAAATCGAAAGTGCAAAGAATAAATTTTGAACACAGATTAAATTTAGAAATAGTTAACAATTAAGTAACTGATAATTAAAAATAAGATATGTGATTATCTGCATCACAACTTCAGTATTTTGTCATTTCCATTTTCCTAATAATATGTGGTACAGGTTAGTTTTAATTAAACTTCTCCGATAAACAGGATTCTACAGTTAAAACGCGTGAACGTAAAGTTCAAAAAATATCCACTAGGTGCACTTTGCATGAAAAAAGAGTAACAATGAAAATTTCTAATTCGAAATGTACAAATAATTTCAAAATTTATCCAATAGAATTTATCCATTTTGTGAGCCGAATTCACCATGCAGAGCGCCACCTAGTGGGTATTTTTAGTTAAACTTTTAAGAAATCCTCCTTGAACGAATTTTTTTCTCAGTGCATTTACTAAATTTGGTGGTAATCGGCTCATCTGCTTCAGCTGCAGAATGATATGTTAAAAGGGGAAGCTTAACTGCAACCACCCTGCACATGACAATGTGCACCAAAGCACTATAAACATTTTTAGCTGAAGTACCAGTTTCATAGACCATTAATTACACTTCTGTGACCGAACAATAAAAATGTAAATTAATCTTTTTAAAGAATAAAATGAATTCTTTAATACTGATGTTAGATTATCATTGCTGAATTTTCATTGCAAAAAGAAATGAGGGTGATTCTCAAAGTTCTAAATAAATTCTCTTCTCTCCCTTTTAAAGTGGCATACTATTGCATAAGGATGGACGCGAAACGAAAAATTGGAGTCTCGCGTCTCGCAAAATAGCCGAAAAGCTTTGTCTCGTCTCGCAAAAAAGCTGTAAATCTCTGTCTCGTCTCGCGTCTCGCGTCCATCCCTACTATTGCAGGATAAAGATTCAGCTGCAGTACGTAGGATATAAACCTGAAAATGAAAACTGATATGAGACTTTTTTGAAGGATCTTTAATTGCATTCAGACTTCATCTGAAGCAGTAGCGTAGCCAGGATTTTATTTCGGAGGGGGGGGGGGTATCAGATTGTAAGCTAAAGATCAATTGTAGGCTAAATATCAAATTGTAAGCTAAGTAAAGGGTTACATTGGGGGGGGGATTGCAGCCCCTTCTGGCTACGCCCCTGATCTAAAGAGAATCATCTCAGATCTTGCACACAAACCTATCAAGTGGTATTCCCCTGCCATGGTGATAGCAGACGCTCAGTTGCAGTAAAGATGACTTGCTCAAAACTAGTAACGTTAACAATTAAAACTGTAACTATATTAATTTGCTTTGTTTCTGGTAATTATCTCTAGAATTTTGTTAAACAGTATGCCTAAAATGTAATTAAAATAGATCTAAAAGGTGACAGAGGAGACCAAAGCTGGTGCTTTCAAGCACCAGTTAATGATATGCTTTAAAAATGGTGTTTTAATGTTATCGAGATTTTCAACTACGCCTAGCTAAAACGTAAGTTTTCTTTCTTCACTGAAATATGGAACATATATTGAAAACTATAAACTGTATTCCCTTTTGAATCATGGGAATTAAAATTATTAAACCTTAAGGAAGTAAAATTATTTGTAGTTAAACTTAATAAAGTAAACAATCTCTGAAGGGTTTAGTAATGAGCATACAGCAACAACATTTGACCCTTTCATTGCTATTTTATTTGACCCTTTCATTGCTATATTTCCTAATTGTATGAACACTTTTTTAAATTGGACAGACATTTTTAAACATCCTTAAAACAAACAATCAAATTTTTAAAGAAAGAATTCGATTAGTTTTGCTGGTATATTAGGTTCATTTTCCTATATTATTTGATTTTGAAAAGAACTCACAGTTTGACAGTAGTTTATAGCGACTATAAGTCTCCTATTACCTTGAGCAACGTTAAAATCAAATAAATTTACTTGCTAATAGATTATTTTTACACATTACTAATTTAGATTCATCTGTTATTCATAAAGTGAAACACTTATCTTTACTTGAACTATTAAATATATATTTGCCGAATAATCGTTAAATTCAGACCATTATTTATCCAGAGATTTTATCGAATCAAATATACGAAACACTTTGCTTCTGAATAAAGAGTTTTGTTCGCCTCTGTAATATTCCAAAAGTTAATGTCATTTTTATGCATGGTTCGAGACGAAATATATTGAATTACTAAATAAATAAATCTTCAATATCACTACAAGCAAGAACACAATAGCTCACGCTAAAAATTAATATTGTTCAATTTTTGATTTGCGTGTAATTTTTGCCAATACCGTGATTAATTTTACTAAAATGTTGCTGGTGATCCAGACTTATGTTTACTTTATATAGATGTATGCAGGATGTCAAACAATACCCAGAGGCACATATTATGTATATGTATATGTATATAAATATATTATTTTTTCCATTTTAGATTTGTTGTTGTAATATGCCTACTTTATAAACGTAGCTTTCTTTTGTAAAAGTATGTTGACAAATCGAAGATTTTAATGAATTTGGTTTAGAAAAGTCCGTTTCCCTTTCAAATATTACTAATTTCTCCTTTCTATGACTTGTTTTGGTTCCTTCTATGGATGTTTTAGTTCTTTTTCGGTATGTGATTAGTTTACATGTCTAATAAATATGTCGGACTAAGTTTTTTTTCTGTCATATGTATCTTTTTTTCTCAACGAAATAACTTTGTAACTGATATTTGTATATGTTTTTCCGATACATATGTAGGATTGAAACGTCAATATGTCCTTTATTTATCTTTTTGGTTTGTGCTTTTTCCGATGTTAGCAACTAATGTTATTGAATATTTTATGTAAACGAATGGCTCAGAAATGTTTTCATGAAGCGTCTATATTTTTAATGTATGCCTTTTCATTATTTACATTCTTTTTTTATATTATCCATAGTAAATATACTGATATTTTACTTCAGACTACTGCATTTTATTTTATAAATGAAATTCATTCATGCCAAGCTGCAGATTCAATCTACACGATTGCATTGTAAAAAATGGTTTAGAGAGAGTAAAGGTTATAATTATTACATTGCATAGCTAAGATAAACTTTGTTTTGAAGAATTTGTTTTTATTATTACTATTATTATCTGATAAACTGCTTCCGTATGTGTTTAGCTCCTACGATAAATATGAATAAATCTCTTATTTTTTGAATGTCTCATTCGAAACTCAGTAAATGCCACTTTTAGAAGTTTCAGAATGCATAAAAACTTGCAAATGAGATTTTATGTCTTGATAAATTTTTTTAAATCGAAACAAATACGTATAAATACATGAATTTTTTTTCTCAGAAATTTATGCGTTGACTTATCAAAGAGATTATATACTTAATACTTAAGACGTCTAAGTTTAATGATTATTTTTTCATGCATATTTCGTAATTGTTTACAGACTAATATGGAAAATAAGTAACAAAATATCAATATCCATTTCAAACACATTTCCTCCAAAAATTTGGTTTTTGAAACATAAATATCTTGGTAACTTGTAAGTATTACCTGAAATACACAAAAAAGGTACAGTCTCTTTTTTATTTACATTTTAAAAACTCCTACAAGAGGAAAGAAAGAGCACATTTTTGAAACTCCTAAACTTTGTTTCATTTTCTCCTATTTCAGATGTGAACCTGAAAAATGTTCAAATCGAATTAGAAAAAATAAGAAATTAAGTGTGCTTCCTGAATATTAAGTAATGTTTTTCGTTATATATTAAATATTAGCTAGTTGATTGAATTTGACCATATTTAGATATTTTGTGTATCGCATTGTACTATTTGAATACGCATATTGAAGAGAAATCAGAAAAAGGACAACTGCAAAACACTAAAAGATAAAGTTTACAGTATCGTTTATAAAGAAATTAATTTTCCTATTTTCTGAAAACTTCAAATTTTCACCTAAAGGAAATGAGAAAATACTGTAGAGCAAATATATTTTTAAAAGGATTTTTGAGCATTATGAAATATTTGAAAAATAAATCATATGAACAACTTTTAATTATAATTACATTTGCTGAAATTTACTCTTTTTTTACCCCATCAGCTACGCGCTTTCCCTAAACTGTTCAAAATTGCTCCAAATCTTTGAAATGCAAATGGCTAATTCTAATGAGGTGAAACGAGTTTTGAATAATATCCTTATAAAAAAAAAGTACTCCCTGATTTTATACGTGGAATTTGCTAATTCAAAGTTTTGGATTAAAACCATATCTATAAATAAACGAACCGGTGAAAACGACTCGAAATTTAAAAGCACATACTTTCACAAATTACTTATTAAGTATCGTCTTATGATAAGAGTCAAAAGAATTTGAAAGTATTTATTTCATCTTCTTTAGTATTCATTTCCCGCTTGTTTTCAAAAACCTAAAATATTCAAAGATTTTTAAAGAGTTATTTGTGCACAGTCGGCGCATTAAGAGAAGAAGAGCAACAGACAATTTTTCTTAATATATTCAATCATCTTCGCTTTATCTCGACGCACAGTCGTATTAATTTATCGCTTCCCCTCCTGCCTCCCCCCCCACCCCTTTCCATAACTCTCAAAAATTATTTTAAACTTTTTAATGGACGATGGAAATTTGATGACCCCCCGATATATGCATGGAATAAACAACTATCCCCAAATTGGCCATCGCCAATTCTCTCATTAAGCCCGTGCATTCAAAAAATTATTCATATACAAAAAGGGGGGTGGGGGAAGCGATGCTGGTGCCTGTCACTCCCAGTGGGATTAAAGTTCATTAAATTCGAGTTTCAATTTCTGCCTTTTAAAACTCACCGTCCAGGCTGTGTAATGAGATTTTGAATATGAGAAAATGCGCCTGTCACAGCAGTTTTAAGGCTGAGCATTTCCATAAATGGGGTGACGTCTCCCTCTTCCTTGAGATAATGAAATTCATTTTCGAGACATTTAAACGTATTCGCTTTTATCGGTTGAGGGGGGAGGGCGGGGGTAAAAAAAAAAAGAAGAATTCGAGGAAACACAATGAAGAGACGTTTGAGTTATTAATTAATGACTTCGATAAAAATTAATAACAGAATGATTGTTGAAAATTTTCACTCCTCGCAGAGTTTCCATCTCGCGAAAACGCCTTTTATATGATTACATAATCTGATTAACAAGAGCATCGTGTAATCAATGTTCGTATCGAAATTTTAAATGAAGTAATTTGTTCGAATGAGAAAATAATAGCAATGTGAACGGAGCATTGATGTGAAGTAAGCTCTGTATTGCTGTTTTCATAGAAATAAAAATGCTGTTTTAGAAGACGCGTAAATTGAGTAAAACCGTTTTATTCTGATGCCTTTTCGTTTTATTCTAAAAATTAGGTATGATTAATTGATATTACTTCTAGGATATTTTTCGGAAATATTCCATTTTCCAAAAAAATTCTGTTTCCGTAATAACATGACTGATCTTTTGAGAATGAATGTTCTTATTTCTGTATGTAAGTATCTGCAATTCTGAAGCAAATATTAGAACGACGAACACAGTTTAAAAAATCTTTGAAAATTAACATTTTTGATAATTTCAGCTTCAAAATTTATCATTGTGACAGTTTAGTAGTAATATTTTAATTGAATTTCCTACTTTTGTGAGTATATTAGTTAAGTATTGGCACAAATGAAATACACTGGCCTCCGAATTTAAGGTACAGCCGATTTGGTGCATGCGATTTGCAAATGAATGAATGCAGAAACAATAAATTTGGAGGAAATATGCACTAAACAGTTATTTATTGAATGCGACATAGAAATTTACATAAGGTAAAGGCAAAATTATTTACAACAAACGCTCAATTTTTGTGAAAAGGTGAATTCTTGGAAAATAAAAACAATACGTTACAATTTTATGTGATAAAATATCATAGAAACATAAAACAATGAGCTCTAATAAAGAATGAGCCCACTTCTAACTTCAACGCATGGTGATATCGACTTTCCATGGTGTCAATTTAGTTGTCGGAAACCGGAATGGGAAACAGGAATATCAGATACGGAGTAAGTCCTTCCTAAGTCATCTAACGACCCTGGAAATCTTAAAGCAGCAACCCATCTGTCAAGATATCCCAAAGATGTTGTATCGGATTCAGGTCTGGAGATTGAGTTAGCAATTCCATTGGCTCCAAATCATGACCTTCAAGTTAGTCCTCAACAGCCACACCTCGGTGAGGTCGTGCATTATCATCTATAGAGTGAAATCGTTGCCAGCAGCACCAGCACACGAGTGGATATATGGATGAAGGATTTCATACCGACAAGGGCGTAGCCAGTAAAGGAGTGAAGAACATACATTTTGTATGGCAAAAAATTCCTCATGGGGGGGTTATGACCCCCCTAACCCCCCCCTTGGCTACGCCCCTGCATACCGATATGTTATACCAGTCAGAGTTCCTTCGGAAAACGTGCAGGTTAGTGTGAAAACGGAGTGAGATCCCTGCCGAAAATGATTCCATCACTTCTTGTAATTGTGTCTTTCAACAATTCTGAACTAATAGTATCTCGTGCGTTCTTCCCTCCAGATCAGCAGACTTCCTGAATTGCTCTCCAGTGTGATTATGGACTCACTTGGGAAGAGTACAGAAGTCCACCACTGTCTGGTTCAGAAAACGTGTTCCCTTGCCCAACAAAAGAAGGCCTACTCAGTCGTCCGTTGAGGGTTACACACACAACTGGCCGTCTTGCATCGAGACTTGTGTTGTGAAGGTGTGTTCTCGCCGTACTAGAGGATAATTTTCTACGTAATGCAACAAAGCGGTCTGCAACGAGCACAGTCGTGCTTCTTCTCCTTCGGGCCGAAAGAGCTAGGAAACGGTCCTCTGCAGGTGTTGTAGTTCGTGCAATCTCGACAGCCTGAAACATGTATTTTGGACGAAGAATCTTCAAATTGATATTGATCCCAGTGTTGTTGGACCACATTGCAAGACACATTGAGATGCCTAGCATGTTCAGCCTCTGACAACCGCATTTCCATCTATCCAACCGACCGCCAACTTAATGAATCGGGCAAACCGCTTCTACTAGATATTGCCGTACTGTCTATTGTCAACGAATCTGCCAACAACAGTTCTAAATCAACAAAATTTATAAACGTAATTACCAAGGTCTGATACTTGCGCATTTTTATCTCACTTATATATATATCTGTTCTTTTTTATAAAATTAAAGTGGTAGCTATCGTTTTTGCAAAAGTTCTTTAAAAGTTCATTGTTATCATTTAAATAAACTATGAATTTTATTAATACAGCCTTTTTTACGGTGAAATTCGAGAGACATGTTGTACCTTAACTTTTGTAGGCTAGTGTAGTTATTGCATTTATCAACAACATTCATGAACATCTGAGAGAAAAAAAGAGAAAGATTAGGAGATTTTTTTGAACAATTAAATTTGTCATTAAATGCCGTATTATATTTTCTTCAGTGATGCCATTTACTTACTTTATAAAATTAAATATTTGATGAGCCTTATAGAAAAGATAAAGTACTGTAATGTCAATGCATGTAATTCTCTAATATACAAGGTTAAGTAATAAAAAAAGAATTAAGTTCGTCTCCACAGCTAATGAAGAGCACTTATTTCTTCAGATAATTTACTTTTTCTGACAGGTTCAATACAATAATCATACATTAACATCTTAAACGAAACCAGAATTAAAAGGATCTACATAATTATGCTCATGAGTAATCAACATGGACTTAAAAAAAAAAAGAAAAGAAAAGAAAAGAGAGAAGGGAAGAAAGAAAGAACCAAACGTGGTTATGGCCCAAATGCTGTGCTAAAATTCAAAGAAATTTCCTGATGATCATCATCTACCAGCATAAAAATGAACACAAAGGTGGAAAAATAGCACTTTAATACCCAAAGTAATCTTCTGGCCGCATTAGAAGGCGTCTAAGATTTATCGTCTAAGAGAGAGTAAAAATTACTTTTTTTACTTTTTTTTAAGCGCGGATGAGGGTAGGGGAAAGGGAAGGGAAGAAAATACGAGTCTTTGGTGTCTGAATCTTTTTTTCCCCCCGTAACACAGAGCGTCTATTCCCCCTAATGGTGGCTTCTGCTCACAGCAGGACAGTCCCGCAGGGTGATAGATGCAAATTCGCACAAAAACCGGAGGCTATTTGGAGCATAAAAAATATCCCTGGAGATATCAGCGCCGGAAAAAGTAAGAAAGTTGGTTGAGTATGCAAATGCTGGGGGTCTTGACAACATCAGGAACCTCAGAGAATCATTTGCGAAGGACTCTATCCATCATAGGTGCCCATGAATCTCCCCCCTTAAAAGAAGCGTCATATCCACACGACAAGCCCCCATCAGTTTCCTCCCTTCAAAATAGCCTTTATTCTACCGGTTACTAAATATAACCTATTTTACCCAACCTTTCCAGCCAAGAACTCTTTTTTTATTTTACGGGGTATTTTTTGAAGGGGGTATTCCTATTTACTCGTTTTCTGCGCATGCACCGCTGACAGTTGACCAATGGAAGCATTCTTTGACAATGGAGGAACCTTTTCCGCCACGATAAACAAGAAACTGATTTTTGATGTGTTTCGGATTATTTTTTTTTTCTTTCTTTTATGAATCCGTTTTCTCTCGTTTCCTGAGCTATCCCTTTCGCTCCAGCTAGGATTTGATTAATAATATTCTGAATATCGATTGCCCAAGCTATCGATAGGAGTTTCCCAGAAACTGGCATTTGAGAATATATTCCCTTAATAAAAAAATACCAAGCATTTTATATGAAAGTAAAACACTTTTAAGGAGAATTTTATGAGACTCAGATTTATGTTTTGTACTTATATCTATCCAGGTATAGAGTTTTTTTTTAAATGGCGTGTCTATGTGCGTCATGTAGTTCTAGTTATTATTTATTCATATGCATATACTAAATATAACATCATTCAAACTTCAATTGCAGTGACGGAAATATGAGAATTCGGCAGTAAGTTTTAACACTCTGTACAAGTGCCACAACAAACTCTTACATTTACATGAATACCAGGCAGCACAAAACTGAATGTCTATTAACATCCAGAGGACGTTCAGTAATGTCCTGTGGACGTCTATTAATATTCAGAGAACACTGCAATGCCGCCTAGGATTATCTTTGTTCAGTTGCATTTTTTATGAGTCATACTTTTACGCACTGACCTTGAGTGCTTGATGTCAATATCAATTATATCTTCGTCAGACAAGGTACTCAACGCAATGAAAATTTTTAGTATCAAAGAGAAGCGAAAGGACAGACATGGCTAAGAAAGCGATTCGATGTTTACAACGTTAAGTTTAAATCGCAAGTAACCCCCTAAGTGACCAATCAGTCACCATATTCCCAATTATTAGACGTCCAAAAAGAAAGTCGCTTCTCCTTTTGTCTTCATGCTCTGGAGCTACAAATAACAAGAATTAAAATTTCTCATAGAATTAAGCTACGAAAAAACCTCTCTTTTACTGTGCAACCGAATATTGATTATTTTGAGATGATTTATATTTCGTATAACTTTTTCACTGGCTTACATGATTATATGATGCAATACACATAGGAATTACAAATTGATCTTTGGAATTGAAATTTTGATTGAATTGATCTTTCGAATTGAAATTTCATGAAATTTCGAGGAAATTCCATGAAAACTTGGACTAACGGCTTCTGTTTGTAATGATTTAAAGAGGGAATAAATGTACAAATGAGAAAGCGACGAGCATGCTAACATCAAGTCAATGCATCATTACCATGAGTTACTGCTGTAGCAATGGGGATAGAATTGTATTACTTTTGACAATGGATCTACAAAGTCCAATTACCTCACCGGCTATTTTATTCTTGAAAGTAAGGAAGGGATTTGCATGGTATTAAGAATAAATTAATGTACTTTGGAGCCATAGATGTCTCTCTGATTGTCTTTTAAACATATATTTATATCGAAGAATCTTTTTGATAGACACCTATGCATGACTGTAGATGTGCAGTAGATAATTTGCTTGAACAAAATACATACGTTGGTCAGTAACATAAGTTGTTGATTTCTAAACATCTATAGTGTGGGATGATTAAGCTTTACAAAAAGTGTTCGCATAAGTTCCACTTAGTATTTGCAGTACATACCCAAAAAGGTTTACATGTGTTGCATCGTTTTCATAATTTTTGGGGACTGTTCCTGACAATTTGTATTAAAATATTCACCAATAAACAAGTTTTAACAGCTGAAGGTTTAACAAATTTTTACTTCCCTTTTCTATTATAATATAAAGATATGCTACATTTGACTGTCGATCAAATAATGCCACCAAAAATAATCCAATTGAAAACTATTCAGAACAAGGATATGAGTTAATAATTACAATTCTATTTTCTATTGCAAATCTTACCAAATTGTACGTCGTGGATCTTAACCACTCAAATGTATCTGAACCAATATAAGTAGTGTTTCTTTAGTGCATAATTATCATTGCATTAATTTCGTAAAACATTCTTAAAAACTTTTTGCTTTGTATTCACGCGCATCATAACACAAAGCTTTGTAAACTTTTACTTCATAGGAGAATTAAGAGTTTTCATTGAAAGATAATGCCTGAAGATTTTTGTTCCTTACTCCATAACACCAATAATAAAGTCAAGCACAAATAGTTCAAAAATTAGAGCACCACAAAGATCACTTAAACAGCTATTTTAATTTTTATCTGTTTGGCATCTCTTAGTTTTGAATTAATGCTTTTTTATGCATTTTAAATATAAAATTACTTAATGTTTCCATTCTGCTAAAACTTATTTTGAGTATTTGAGGGCTGCTACTGTATACATTTGCTCATCTTGTATGCAAACCATTTGCTTACACAATACACTGATTTAGATCGAAATGCCATTGCTCTGCTTTACTTGACTATCAGCATGAAGTTTTCTTTAATAAAAAAGAGGAAAAGAAAAAATTCAAATAAAAGGAAATAGAAAAATCAATCAAATTTTCATTTCAAACGATAATTTCTAATCCAGGCAAAATGTGTTTGGGTGAAACAAAAAGGTACAGTGTTAAAAAAGTATATAATATTGTAAAACCAAAAATATGCTTCTGTTTTTGTGAATGTTTTACGTAATTTTCCTTTTGCAAAGATACGACTTTTATTTCTCATGGTTTTCAAATACTACAAAAATGTGGTGTAATTAATTATTATTATTATTATTATTATTATTTAAATTTTAGAGCATATTAATTTTTTAAATCCGAGAGTATGAATGTATTCCGAATGCACAATATGAACCCCATGAATCCCAAACGTTTGCAATCTTTTTTGAATATGTAAATAATTTGTATACATATAATAAAAACATAAAATTAACTTATGTACACTAAATTTTTAAAAAAGTACACGGCTTAGAAATAAACATCAGAATTAACTTATATAGTAAACTGGAAAAGAAATGTTTTGTCAAATATCTTAAGGTTATTATTATTATCATCGTTACTATTTTTTTGTGTGATGCAATTCTCAAATTTCTTTTTGAATATCAGAAATTACAATAACAAAATAATATTAGGAATGCTGTTATTATTATTAGTATTATTTTGTTGTTATAATTAGTATTTCTATTTTTTTGTTTATATATTTAACATTTGAATTCAATTACACCTACTTACAGAAGTATGTTAAATAACACGTTCTACAATGAATAAATTTACGAAATGCGTATTTCTTTAAAAGAAAATTTTCTACACTACCAAACAGATGTAAACAGCTTCAAGCAGGAAATATATTTTAGAATAATAAATTAAAATTCTGGTCTACGGAAAAGAATTGGTGTTTAAACGTCTGATAACAACGCTCATTTTACAGCGCCTACTAATGCACATGAATAAACAAAAAACGGAAAATTGAATTACACTCAGAAGTATAAAACGGCAATAACTACTTTGCAATATGAGATTTTTATAAGCCTAAACTTTATTAAGCGTAACGAAAGACGCCCTATAAAACAAACAACCAACAAAAATCCCAAAGAACCCAGCAAAATTTTAATATTTACGGAAGATAAAACCCCAAGAGGATAGCCTTGTTAAAAATACGTTCCATCAGGGCCTTTAAGTAATATGCCGTGAAATAAAACTCTTAAACCGTACTCCATAACATATCAAATTAGATAGCATAAAGCAAAATATCGGCCATAAAGCCAGTGTATAGCAAGGAATACCCCCGCTCAAAGCCATCCATGAATCAAGAATGATCTCGCATTTAAGTCCGGGATATAAAAACAAATAATCTGAATTGTGTTTTTGAGAGAATATCTGCGCCGGACATGGAATGATAGCACTTTACTGGGGCGCAGGAAATCTGGGGTTATTTATTGAAAATTCGGGGCGGATGGGCGCAATGTGCGCGGTAATGGGGCATGGAAAGTGGATGAAGAAGGTTTCTGGGAGATGCCAAATGTCGTTACCGGTTATAAGAGTGGGATGGATTGCAGTAAGTACTAAGTTTTGATCCTCGGTAAACGGCAGTGATGGAAATGATTTCGATGATGAATGGATGCAGAGTGCTTTTTTCCCCAAACAAATAAAGAAAGGATTATCAGCTGGTTAACTGGGGGAGTTATTGGAATACATGCGGCGAATGCCTTCCTTTTTTTATTTTGGAGGGGGGGGGGCTGATGTTTTTTGGTTTTCCACGTTATAAATGTTTCTGTCGTGGCTGTGCTTTATCTAACTGGAGGTTCTCGGATAGCTGTATGTTTCTGTGTGACGAAAGTGGAAATTTTTTACAAGTGTTTCGTAATCTTAATAAAACGTTCATTCATCCAACCTCTCAAAAAGCATTGAAGTATATACAAAAATGTCAATCTTGTTTTACCAAATCAAGGCTTATTAAATAACGATAAAGTTTTTTTTTTTGTTTGTGTTTGAGGGCTTTTTTTTTTTTTTTTTTTTTCGTGTTCAGGAGAAAAATATATGCAGTGAACTCTCACTTATGCGCCGGCCCAAGGGACCAGCAGAAAAAAAGCGCATAAGTGAGAGAGACCCATAAATGAAAAAGTCCATTAAAATTCTAAAACACAGCATGAATTGTAATGAGAGCAATAATAAGAAAGTTTTGAAGGTTAAATGTTGAGTTATTTAACACTGCAGTTTTTCTGAATCGCACTTTCTATAAGGCTATCTATCTGCATGGAGCGTATACAAATTATGAAAATAAACTACAGCTCAAGCCTAACATACCTTAATTTATTCCTTTCAAAATAATCCATGATAGATGTTTGTTTTTGTTTTTACCAATGAATTTCAAAAACTTTTTTTTCAAGTTCATACAAATGGGAAAGGGATTTCCAATAGTTGAATTAAATTGAAAATAATTGGAAATTAGAAAAATTATGTTTTTTTTTATTTCCATTTAAGGAAAAAGAATTAAAATTTTTGCTTTGGCAAAAAACAATTTCGGAGCATAAGTGAAATATTTATTTCAGAGCGATGCATAAACGAATGGTAATATCATTATTTTCTTAAATAATGAGCCGGGACCCATCCGAAAATCGACCTTCATTGCTATCCGTATAAATGGATAAAAGACGATCATGAAACAATGGAGGCGGCTGTTCATATAAGGTGATACGAGTTTGCACTGTGTATGTGAAGTTCACTGCACCCGCATAAAGTGTTCGAGTAATAACTAAATTCCTATTTTAGTTTTGTCAGCAACTTGTTAGTTTTTGAAAAAACACAACAGTAGAAAGAAATATGAGAAGTCTATTATATAAGTGAATCATGCTATTATATATAACATGATTCACATTTAAGAAGAATAACGCATTTAAATATGAAACTGGAATAGAAAATTTGACTAACGCTCAAATACGTCTGCAGAGAGTATAATTGCTGAAGAAATAAATATCTAAATTCGACTAAAACTAATACATCTGTTCTGAGTGATCCTAGCAGTCCTCGAAATATTTTTAATGGTTGAACTAATACTACTGCATTTTTTACATGTATTAGAACTCCAGTATTATTAAGTTCAACGATTAACAGTATTTCAAATTACTGAAAGCATTTAAAGAAAAGCTCTATTGTAAGTTGACTTTAGATGCTTATTTGCCAATAAAAGAAGAAAACGTGCAAGAAAAATTTAAAATATATATTGTTCCTACAATATACAGTACAAAGTGTAGTGGTTCATAAGAAATCTATAAAGCGTTTATTGTTACGCACGGAACAAAGAGATTAACTTCTTGTACTACAACGAAGTGTACCCTTACACATAAGAGCCCTTGAACATATAGCTTTCAAAATTTAACCTCAGGAATTATTCGAGCAATGAGAATCTCATTCTCGAAATCTGGCAAA
This sequence comes from Cheiracanthium punctorium, assembly GCA_038373885.1. Classification (NCBI taxonomy): domain Eukaryota; kingdom Metazoa; phylum Arthropoda; class Arachnida; order Araneae; family Cheiracanthiidae; genus Cheiracanthium; species Cheiracanthium punctorium. The sequence goes on from JAWZYV010002088.1 coordinate 486,927, forward strand.
TCAAATACCTATGCATGCATTTTTTGATGTATTCTTATCTAAAAAATGGACATAGGTTCTGTCTTTATGAAAATAAAGCAAGAAATTTCTTAATCAAGTTTTCAATAGAAAGAAAAAAAAACATTTTATAATTTTACCAAGAGTGGACGAGCTATTATTTGTCAAATTTTACGAAATAAACACACACGCCTGCTAAAATTTATATTTTACAAAAGTCAGAGAAGAATACTTATTTTTTTTTGCCTAGTTTTATACTGAACGATAGCGAAGTCTTTTTTTTTTGCATGCAAAGCATCATTAAATGTAATTAATTATGAATAATGCATCTTACATGTTATTTCAATAAATATGTAATATAAAAGTGTTTATATTACCATTTTCTTCTCAGAAAATACTTACGCATACATTTTTAAAAGCATTCTTATTAAAGAAAAAAGTAATTCCTTAATCATTTTTTTCTCAAGTCTAAACCTGCTTTATTGAATAATAATGATTTTTTTTCACATGACACTCCGTGAGCACAGCCACTAGGGGATTCCTAATTATAATGGTATCTAAAAATTACGATAGAATATAAGGTGCTTAAGAGCTGTATTTTAGATTAAGGGATTGAGGAAAGTGGTGTTTAATATTAAACGCTTTGTAACGAATAGTGTTCATGCATAGCATAAAGTGTTCCACATGGTATTTCTACTGTGTAACATGTTCAATTTCGTTACTGGTACGTTAGTTAATTATGTTACACAGATAATTATTATTGGACACATAAAAAAAAATTACATCAGAATTTGCTCTAATCTAAAGTACTAGACAACCGCACCAGTAAAGCTTTAGCTATTGACTATCGTTTTATGCATTGTAGTGCTATGATCGTAAAATAAATTATTGGTTGGTTTATTAATTAGTTATATGCCAGATAATAACGTGTTTTAAAAAAAACATTGTTAGTAAACTGGAATATAATTCCTCTACAATCTAATGATAAAGTACTGAATTGGTACTGTTGGACTGGGTACCTGGATACTACAATCTAATGATGAAGTACTTTGTTTATATGATAAAAATAAATTCTGAGTTGCTATGATGTTTGGTGATGCACAGTCACATGATACGAAACTGCAGACAACTGAAAGATTGGCCCAGGCAACAGATCGAAGAGAACAATCAAATAAAAAATTGACATAAATTAAACTTTCTTAGTAAATAGTCAGGCGCAGATTCATTATTCATAAATCATTTCTTCTGTATCAACTGCAGAAGATGAGATTTCCAAGGGAAGATATATATTTAAATATATACAGACAGTTAAACTAGCAATAAAACATAAAAAAGATACTTTTTAAAACAACTATAAACTACTGAAGTCCTAAGAAATATTACTGATATAATCATCATGTAAATTTCATATGATGTATTTTATATACAAGATGGTTATAATTAAAGTTCCATTATAAACAGCCGAAACTTAGCGTAAATACAGGTTAGGATCTCTTAGAAAGACCTCCACGGAGGGCACCCCACCCATAGGCCTAGATACCTCGTGCAGATAATTAGTCTTAAACCCACAATACACACTCCACTATAAACAGGGTTCTACAGCTAAAGCGCGTGAACGGATTATAACCAAATGTGGTAAATAGACTGACTATAAATCAGACGCATTCGAGGATTTAAAAAAAAAAAGTTCAAAAAATGCCCACTAGATGACGCTTTGTACGAAAAAACTCAGCATTCAGCAATGGAAATGGCTTAATTCGAAATGTACAAACAATCCCAACATTTATTCAGTAGCTTTTGAGCATTTATTAACTAATTTGGGTCATTTTTTTTTAGCTGAATTCTACATGCAAACCGCCACCTAGTGGACATTTAAAGAAAATAAAACTTTTAAAAAATACTCCTTTGAGCGAATTTCGTGTGCAGTGAGTAGGTCGAATTTTGGTGGCTGGTTTCAGCAGCTGAATCCTGGTTATAGGGAAATATAACTATAACCAACCTGTAGTATAGTATTTTTAACTATTTGAATTAACCATCCAATTACACAAAAGATATCTGTCGTAGAAAAAAGATTCAGAGAGGCACAAGAGACCCAGCTAACTTCCCACAGAGCAGAAAATTTCTCAGTAGACTCACATGGGGAAAACGTAATTTGTTTCTTTAAATAAAGAAAATATTCATATTTTTTCTTAGATTTTAATGCAAGACACGTCGTATGTTTCTGCTATCTGTTTTAGTACTGTTACTAACACAATGTTGCAAAATTTGAATTTTGGCTTTGTTTACTCGAAGTTCTGTTCCGTCAGATATGCGAAACATGTTAAAATCCCGAAAATCAGAATTGTTCAAAAGTCGTTTTATATTTTCGAACTAAAAACACATTTGAAGTATTTACGTAGCATGTACAATGTAGATATTTGCATACACGCAAATGTTTGTTTATTATATCACTCGGTTACAAGCCGTTCCAGGTTCTTTCTACCATTCGCTAATCGAGCCAGAGCAAGCATTCTCCTAATATGAATGCCCACATGAAATTCTTTTTCTCGCCGTTTCAGCTGTAACACGCACACAGTAAAAAATATTTGATAATATATTGTCTATTTACCATGAAACTAGTTGCGAAAATACATGAAAATGTATATATGAAGCTAGTATCTATACAAAAACAATGCAGTTTAGATAAACGTAACCAAATATCCACTTTGGGAAACAAGTTATTTTTTCATCGATTATACTATTAACTTTTTTTTTTTTTTTAAAGCTGTTGTGGAACGAGAACATTTAAACTCATTTTATTTATTTTTCTAGAGAATCTGAAAATTTACTTTTGACTTTTTGTGTTTAGGCATTATTATTAAGTGCAGGCTTGGATTGCGTGCTTGATCAGATTTACAGAACCGCTTTATGTTTGAGCACAGGGGGCTTTCTATGTATTTCACAAAAGTTTTTTTTTTGAACTCAAGCCCTGGTTATTGCAGGACAAATGAGAAATCTTTCCAGGATTCCGAATATTGGCGGATAATCTGCCACGGTATTTCAGAAAGTATAAAATTAAGGAGGGGGAAGTGCGTAAATATACACCGTCAAGCGGGTTCGAACTACACCGTCTAACAAAAACCACTCAGAATAGGAAGTCAAACGTGTCACTGTTTGGCGTTACATGGTATAGGTGATCATTTCCATAAGAATCCCTTAAGTAAGCACAGTATTACACATAAATCGTTTTTTTTTTAACTAAAAACTACATGCAATAAAGTGAAGTTTTGTAATATTGCCGAATTTCGTAACGTTTTAAAGTAAACTTTCAAATGCATAGTTACGCACTCTTAAAAATATAGTTCAATGTTTCACCGAAATTCCTGTGACAGTTTAGCTGCAACCTGTATTTTGAAAAATGTGGTGCTAAGATTCACCATTTTAGCGGTGTTTCCCCAAGCACCATTAAATAGCAAAATTACTAGCAGAAGAAAAGGAAAAAAAAAGTTCTACTCGGGACTCGTACTAACAATGACTGGTTCAAACGATCGCGCATTTACAGCTAAGCCACGGATAACAATTTTTTTTGGCAAAAACATGTAAGTATTGTTTTATCTCAAATTGTAATAAAAAATTTTCTTGTAAAAATTAGATTATTGAGATCTGGTATTTTACACGCGGTTTTAGAAAAGTAGTAGTGACTCAAAAATATGATTTTTGAGCTATAATAAATTTCTGTTCTCTTTTAAATTAATGTAGATAGCCATTGCTATGAAACGTTTTTATTCGATGTCGAATAGGGTAGCTCCTTTAAACAGCCTATATTTTAAAATAAAGGTTCTTTCTTCCATTTTAGAAAGATTTTTCTTTCGAAGAATTCATGAGGCAGTTTTTTTTTCCTTCTTATTTTTTGTAATCGCCGCTAAACTTCTAACGCGAGCTAACGGCAGCCATGTTAGCTCACCGGGAAACTGTTTTTCACAGTTGAACCGAAATCTGGGTTCAATCTGTACTTGGCTTTTATAAGACATTTTTTGGTGAACCATTAATACGGTTCAACGTATACGACATTGATTGTAACTCTCTGATTTTACTGGTTATTTGGTGAAACGTTAAACTTATATTTATAACAGTGTAGAGTTCAATGAAATTGATTAAAAGCTTTAAACGCTCATAAAAACGCACGTAAAATAACGCACATAAAAAAAATCACAGTGCGTTCTTTCGAGTGGTACAAAAAGTCCACCATTCCTCTGTTTAAAATAATTCCACCATCCACAAAGGGGAAAATCAGAACTGAAAGACTTTTACCTCTGTTTTACTTTTTAATGGATGCTATTCTATAAAACAATTAATTTTTTAAACACGAGATTTATTTTCTTTTTGAGTGTGTTATTTTACAAAACTTTGATTAATTCAATGTATTTTTTTATTTTCAATACCAGGTTTTGTAAAGTGTTATTGCTACAGAGTTCACCAGTCTCTAACAAGAACGAAAATTTGATTTCTTTAAGAAATGTAAAATATTTTTTTAACATATTACTCGCAGAGAAAAAAAAATGGAAAAGGTAAGAAAAAATTACTTGTTATAAACAGGGATGGAGAGACAAAAAATAGGACTGTCTTGTCTCGCAAAATCCCTACATCGTTCTGAGAAATAGACTTGTCTGGTCTCGCTTATAGCAACTTGAAACTCCCGTCTCGTTTCGTCTCCCATCTATTCCTTGTTATGAACGACAGTCATATTTGTATGTTCTAGTAAACATAGTAGACCCACTCTAACAGGGGCTCATATAAGTTGGATTCGTATAACACGGAGTAAAATTGGGGATCTTTTTCTTGTAAGACGATAAAAAACGTTCGTGCAACACTATAAATGAATGAGACAGGTGTTTCATCATTGCCTGTTTAACACTGTTGATGATGCTCATGTGTTTCTATAATCTAATAAAATCTAAGTAACTCCTAAACACGGATTCATGTAACACCGAACGTATCTACCATGTTATAGGGAGATCTACTGTATATACAGGGTGTCCAGACTTAATGTGACCCAATAGCTAATTCTCGAACCGTTCCGTTTAGATATGCACTTCCAATTTGAAAATTGCTTTAAAAAAGGTAAAAAATGTTTTTACGTGCTTTTCGAACCAAAAAACCCATTTAGAAAAAAGTTAGAAAAATTAAATTTGTATGCGGTCCCCAGGTCCTATCACTTATATTCATTTATCACTTATCCATTTTCTCGTCCATTTTCAAGAAGCTAGTAAGGGACCGTCTTGAAAATAGCCGAGAAAATGGATGAAATGTATGATTTTGAAAGTTCCATAACTCGGTCAGTTTTTATCGTAATAAAATGAAACTTTTTGTGTTTACTTTGTTTTTGTGTACTGCATCTTTTCCTAAATATAAGTGATAGGACCTGGGGACCGCATACAAATTTAATTTTTCTAACTTTTTTCTAAATGGGTTTTTTGGTTCGAAAAGCACGTAAAAACATTCTTTACCTTTTTTAAAGCATTTTTCAAATTGGAAGTGCATATCTAAACAGAACGGTTCGAGAATTAGCTATTGGGTCACATTAAGGCTGGACACTCTATATATATATATATATATATATATATATATATGGTTTTAGTCTAAAAATTGTTCTAAGTGAAAAATAAATTTTAATAACCTAACTTTGAATTACTGATATGTAAATATATTCTTTAATAGTTTTCCTACAGTGATTTCTGACACTCTTTCAGATCTAACAGTATTTTTTTTCTTTTCCTGAAAAAGTGACGTTTCCTTCACAACTCCGGGAATGATCGATTCGTTTAAAAAACATGACGTCAATTATTTTTAATTAAATGCGGACTCGCACGCACACGCACAAGATAAAAATAACCCCCAAACGCAACATTAATGAGATTATTTCCTTGAAATAATATATGCAAAGTATTACACAGTAACGAGTGCGGCCTGCCGAATCGAAATGACGTACTTTAAATTATATTGATATGAAGCTAGGTCTTGTATTGTAGATGATGCTGATTGAATTACATACACATTTGTGAATGCAACTGAAAATATGAAAAAACAGATTTCCATTTCAGGTCCCGGTAGAGCAAAATCGGCCCTGATACTCTCTGAAAACTTGCTTGATTTCTTAAAAAAATAAATGTAAGCTGTATTTGTTAAAGTCCATATGATATGAATATAGTTTAACCCTTTAACGCGCAGTGTTCCCGCTCTGAGAACACCAAACTTTGACGTTTTGACTGTTGCCAGTCACGAAGAATAGATTTGATTTCTATAAAAATAGTTGCGGTCGACAGAGCTCCACGAGAATCCCTTACTTTTTAGCACGTCATTTCCCGTCAAAAAATGGTCACGATTATTTTTAACAGCACTGACAGCACTGCTGAAAAATGGAAGAATGCGAGAATAGAGCTGGATAGATGGCCCAATGCTGAAAAAAGGGCAGCCGTTGCCATCGCTCGACTTAACTACCAGCAAGATGGCGGACGATCGAAACGTTCATCGCTTGCCACAGATCTACAGACCCTTTTTTGACGCAGCTGGCTGTGTTTTTTTCCGGATTGGGAAAGGGTTGCTCCTCAAAGGGTTAAAATATATGCAGAAATTGAACTGAAGATCAGATCTTTATCAAATCTTGTATACTGGTTTCTGATTTTTTTTTTTTTTTTCAATTTTAAACTATATGAGGCTTTTATTTGGATTTAAGCAAACAATGTGCAGTTAGACGATTAGACATCCGACGTATGTGAAATCGAAAGCATTTCTCATTTTATTCTGGGAGATCTTTACAGTTGATAACATCATCCATAGAAAAGCTTGACAAGACATCAAGAAGAATCAAACCTGAATTTATTGCTTGGAAAGACAGGTTAGAATAGACAACCAGAATGTTTTATAAAATAAGACTTATCAAGTTTAGTAAAATAACCAGAAATACTAAAATAAAATTTAAAAAATTACCTTTCAAAAACTGTTTTTATTGTAACTGTTCATCAATTTGAAATGAAAAGGTAGAACTTTACTAATCCATAAATAAATATTTTCATAATAAATTGAACTTATAATTTATTTCATTTTAAGAGACACTTCCACGTATAATTTACATGATGATATCTTAATGTGTTTAAGGGAAATTTTCAAGTCGCTACTTTAAATCCTATTGGATCAGTTAGCATAATTGAAAATGAAGCAAGAAAATCGAAGTATCATTATGATTATGTACTATCCGAAACGTTTACTCTGAAGTATGCTTATAAATAACTTTAAATTTTGTGGTTACCTTTCTGATAATAATTTTACGGAAGTCGAAGCAATAATAAAAAAAATATTACAATAAGTAAATATATCAGCAACATTTATGATGTTGCAAAAATATCAGTAGACTATGAATTAAAATGAAATATCAACCCTTCATAAGAAAATAAAATTAAAACCGAAAATGTTCCAATAAGAGTAATTAAAAAGATCAAATGGGATTCAAATTTTTAAAATGTCTCTGTAAATTTAAGTATAGATTGTTCTTTGCATATTTTTAGATTCTAGTAACGCCTTTTGCATATTTTTAGATTTTAATGACATATATAATGTTGCAAAAATATCGCTATACTATGAATTACCATGGAATATGAACTTTTTATAAGAAAATAAAATTCAAAGCGAAAATTGTTCCACAATGCTAGTTATTAAAAAGGTGAAATAGGATTCAAAATTTCTAAAAATGTCTATATAAATTTATGTATATATTTTTCTTACGATTTAATATTTGTTTTAGATTTTAGCACATTTTAACGTTTACTGTCCTGTATTTTTAGTACCCAGAGTAAAAAAAAAAAAAAAAAATACGATTTCGCGTTGTTATTATTAAATATTTTGCCTTTCTTGAGTTAAAGAGAAATCATTAATAATTTAGAATAGTTCCCTTTTATTATTATTATTATTATTATCATCATCATCATTATTATTATTTCAAACCATATTAACAGGGAAAAGAACAGTGTTAAAAAAAAGATGCATCAAAATAATAACATTTTGAATCTTGGTTGGAGGATATAATCATTCAATCATTCCGTGAAAAGGATGATAAATTAAAGTTCTGAGAATGCAGTCAGGTTTAAGACTTGTCTACTGTTCACCGATATCGGCTCAGTTTAAGGAAAATCCCTCAGTTGCAGAGGACTCAGTGCGGAGAAATGGAATATCAGGGCTTAAATTGCACACAATTCGTGACACCCTTGAACTATTAAGGCGGTGATTGTTTGCTGGAAAAAGTAGGCACCTATGTACGACTAAATATTGATATAATATTTTCCATCTTGGCCCTTATGGTGCCGAGTCACGCTACAACTTTAGTGTCCCCCTCCCGCCCCCCGCCCTCCTTTTTTTTTCTCTAGTGAACACGGATAGAAACGGTAATATCATTAAAGCCGTTTATTGTTTATTAATGTAAAGAAGAACATGGTCCGGTGTTGAGTATCTAACTGGTACCGATGAATAAAATATTGTTTTTTTGCGAGAGCAATAACACGCAATTTGAACAATGCTTGTTTTTAACATTGCATTTGTATTTGCAATAGTACAATTTTAGCGGGTGTAAATACTAGAGCGTTATGGATATAGCAATTTTTTTTTCTTTTTTGGTATTTTTGTCCGACCTCAACAAAGCAGTGTTCCAATTTGATTATTTTACAGAATAAAAGGAGAAAAAAAAAGTAAAAATAAACTAAAATACTCTATGAAGTCGTAGTTTGCTTTTAGTCCATTAGAATTGCTCAAAAATTTGGTTTGGGAACTTTACTTTTGATAAGTTATCGATGTTGTTCTTTCTCCACCCGAAAAAAAAGCAAAATATATGCGCGTGTTGTTTGCTTGTGCAAAATTCCGTATACAATAATAATTTGGTGTTTGAGATCCGTTATTCAGCGTTTTTGAATGTATTTGATAAATATGCACGATATTTAATGTCATTATGTAAATAGTAGACTATTTTTTTCTAAAACGCATTGTTACGCTTTCAGAAAAGATATATGTTTACTTCAATAATATTTGAGCAATTAAAAAAAAAGCTACTCATTGTGTGAGGGATGGAAACACAATAAAATAGTTTTAAAACTATTTTTTCAAATATTCCTATCGAGCAACTGAAATAATTGTCTGCCGAGGTCCATGCATAATTTAATTATTCATGTTCTGCCTAATAAAATCAATAAATACTTCTCTTTGCGGCAATTAACTTTTGTTGGGGAAAAAACGCAAATAGTTTAATGAGTTGGATTGCTCAATTATGCCCTTGCATAAGATACGATTACGTAATAACAATAACTTTACTGAATATTTTAACCGAAATACGTTTCAATGTACTAAATTAAATTACCTTTAAAGTATTTAATTTTTAATTTCCTTTCTTTCCTTTTTTCACATTTTTACTTAATATGAAATAAATAAATAAATAAAATAACTTACGTTACTCATATTATTTTTTGGAAACGTAACTAACTTAAAATACGTATCAGTAGTATCTATTGATACAGAAATTTAATTATAGCTAAATTCAGTGATATAATTACTCATCAGTGTCCGTAGGCTTTTTTTTTTTGTCAATGCATCTTCTGAAACTAAAAATATTTATTTCCCTCAAAAAACGAATAAAAAAAAAGAAACCCCTTAAATTTAGTATTTTTTCACGAATTTTCTGAAAGCTAAAAATTTTCATTCTTTTAAAAAAAGTTAGCAATTTATAGGGAAAATGAACATTTCCCTGACTTATGAATAGCATCAAAAATTGGAAATCAAGATGATGGTGAAAGTGTATATACTTCAGAATAGCTATGACAATTTTCATTGTATTTTATGTTCGAAAACTTTCGTAGGGTTAATACTGGTATTAGAAAAAAATGTCTGAAATGTTATTGCAGATTTCCCTTCGAGTCATTTTAAAAAATTTCCAGAGTTGCAGATTAAATGACGACTACAGCAGAAAATTAGTAAAATAAATTAAAAACAGGTACAGTCAGTTGTAGCAAATATTTTATAAATCTAAAAGGCTCGTGACCTCTCGGTAACAACCCAGAAGAGAACGCTTAGTCAGTGCTTGACAATGGAGCAGACATGACTTTTCCTATTTTACAGAGTTTGCAGAGAGGACTAGGAGGCGATATAAATGCTTCAGGAAACAGGGAAGAGCCTAAACTCAGCCTCCATCTTAAAATTTGGCCTTTTATGGACGCCTATTATTTTATCTTTCCAACGTTTTTGAGATGTTCTGACAGTGAGGCTCTTTTTGAACTCAGACACTGTATTTTTGTAATGTGCCTTTTGAAGTGTGTCCAAAGGAGACGTTGAAGGAGAAGTTTGTGGAGACAAGGCACCTTTTTTTGGTTAACTCTTTAGAGTATAATGGTATGAAAAACACACCACATATTCAAGATTTCAAAGTCGTCATTACATACTGGTATAATTTGACTACCAATTGTTATTTAACCACTTTAGTACACCCAGTAATTACTTAAAAATATATTGCTTTCATTTTCAGTGGCATTTTTTTGCTTTGCAAAATTAAACAATTTTGTAATTCGGATAAAATAATGTATTGTGCTTCAAAGAGTTAATGAATCGACGACGGTGAGTGGATAATACATTGCCCAGGGATCCACGGTAAAACAATGTCTTTACTGCTGGCAGATATGTGCAACTGTCTCTGCCAATCGAGGACATCAAAGGACAGAGAACTAGAAACTGACCCACAGATTGCAAATCTTTGGGTAACCAAGTATCCCAACTCTTGAGAACCTGTTCAAGTGGCAGGTCAGCTCAGAAAGAGCAATCCTGGTTGCCAACAATTCCCGCATCGAATCCGATTGCAAACACGCCAGCTGGACTTGCAAATGAAAAACGCAATGGTGGGCCAATGCTTCTTACAGCAGGAAACACAATAAAATACACTACTGGAAGTTTCAGTCTGCTTATAGATAACATTTAAAATAAATAAGAAAAAAAAAATGGTAATTATGATGTTCTTTCTCTACGTTGATGGTCATTTGTTTTATTAATTTCCTTTCTAGAACCCACAATTAAAGTATACAGTTAGCGTTACCGTTGTAAAAAAGACTCCTAAAAACTAGTTATAACTCAACCCTCCTGAGTTAGCACAGTTGTGATATTTTAAAACCGCTTCTATAGCAGAACTGCCATTCTGCTGAAGATAAATTAATTTTAAATATTTCCCCCCCTCTGCCAATAGAAAGGAAAGGAATACTAATTTGCATGAAAGTCAAGTATGCGTAGTGGTAAATTTTAAAACATACAAAAATGTAGTTTTTAATTCTTTTTAATTTATGTTTTAATAATTAATAAAACTATCTGAAATTATAAATGCTGGTGTACGATTAAGGAAACAGATAAATTCCATTAGAAGCGAAACACAAACACACACGATCACAAAGCATGTACTTGGATAAATATTTAATTCCACCGTACACAGGGGGGAGAACTCTCGGGAAAATCTCCATATAAACCAAAAACTCTCTCTCGATAATTAATCTCCGTCCCAGATACCCAGTTCGAACCAGTGAAAAACATCGGTACCACTGCTACTTCCCGTAACAAGTATCAAAGACAAAAGGCGCGTACACGGTATGTGTTCTGCGAACATGAAACACTTATTTTGTATGAGTCCGAATTTATGCATGAGGCAAGGAAACGCAGTTATCACGCAAAAACACCATCAAGGGGCATGTAGCGCTTATGTTTCACTTCATTTTGATTGTTCCCCAAACGAAACAGGACTTGTTTTAAAGAAATGGAAATATGGCGGCGTTTATCATTATACGACGCACGTCTTTTGAGAGGTGATAACGCGCAGTTGTACGGGAACCGATCTCGAGTCCAGATTTCCAGTGGCTGTTGTAAACGAGAGGGAGTTCAATAAATAATGATACACGAACTGGATTTCTGGGGCAGCGTATGCAGTTAGCGGGAAATTATATTACATTAATGGGCCAAAGGTTAAAAAAATATATATCTGCGGTAATTTCCATTAAATGTTTCGATCTATAAATGATTTAGGAAACCTTGGCAGGCACAGGTTATTCTTAGCTGAATGGCGTTGGAATTTCGAAAAATTTTTGTACGTTCTTGAGGTAGGTTTGGAGTGACCAGCTTGTTAAGGTTGTTGGTGTGCTTAGTTTAATTTAATACTAAATTCAAGACATGGATAAAAACAGGTTTACCTCATTTTTGTATGAAAATGGTAAGATACGACGCAGAATACAACAAAAAGCAACCTATACAATCATAGAAAACATTCGCTTAAATTGCAAATATTTTTAAATGATTGGGTCCCGCAGTGGTCTTGGCGCTAAACTCCGTTACCATTAGAACACGGCAAGTGAAGCAGCATCCAGCTTCTTGGCCAGTGCTTGGGAGGGTCAACTTTCTCTCGGCTCGACTACAGTGGGACCGTGTACGCTAATGGGAGCTGGTGCACGTAAAATCTGTCGTGGCTCCAATATCCTCCAAGTTGTTAAACGATACCTCTGGGGGTGCCGATTTCAGAGGGTTGGTCCCTCCTCTAGAATTGGTTCAAAATTAGGGCACCACGGGCTAAATCGTACTTCCAGCCACCGGGGCCCTAAAAATCGAAGGCGCACCCCCTCTGCCCATCGTCTTCGGGGGGATCTGGCACCGCCGTTGCGGTTGTTAGGGGCATCAGAAACAACAACAGCATTAAATGATTAGAAAATAGAGCATTTATAGTCGCAAAAATCATCGTGTAATGTTTTAAAATCACAGCTGAGATTTTTTTGGTATAATATCGATTTTGTTCATAAAGCAATGCACAAGATATCTTGAGTACAAAATAAATTTACAAGGATCACGATTCTTATTTTGTTGAAATAAAAATAATAACTGTTGTAGAAGCCTTACACGTGCATTTGAAATAAAGTGTTTAATATAATTAAGAGATTATCTTGTAATATTTACAAATGGCAAACAAGAAAGTCTAAATTTTGCCAGACAATCAAGAATTTGGTTAACATCTCAGTTTTTATTACTACATTGCAGTTACACTGAAGATTTTAAAATTTATTTCTTATGAAATATGATTTCATTTATTTATTTTGTATTATCACATCTTACAAGAAAATTTCATATATATATATAAATATATCTTATACAGTGATGCCAAAGTAATACTTCTTTCACCTTCTTATACGTCTAAATCGAGCGCCAAGAATAATCACCCAATACTTTACGAAGACACGAATTAATCCAAACTCAGATGTTGCACTTTCCGATACTTTTTCAGGAATTAAAGTCTTATCTCTTCAAACTATCATATTAAGGAGTTACGCTATTGACTAAAGAAATCGAATTATCCATTGTAGGCCCCACTCCTTTCTCCCCCTTTTTTTTCTTTATTATTAATAAGATATTTTTTTTTCTCTCTTGGTGAGCCTGCATGAATGGCATCACTCGACCGTTAGTTTTCACACATGAAGTACACGTATCGGCTTCAGAGTCTCTTAGTACAACTCATGAACAAGCCACGAAGTCGTGAAAAAAAAATGGAGTGAAAAAGGGATCCTGGCAAAAATTAATTTAACGCTCCAGCAGTTTCGTATCAACAGTGAATTTTTTTTTTGTCCTCATATCTAAGGGAGTTACGTTCTTTGAAGGGGTTTTTTGGTTAACAAGGTTTTTTGGTTATGGTCGCTAGAGTCGGGGGATTTTCATTGATGCCGTTCTCTGGAGTCGAAGAATACAGTTCGCTAATTTCATGATCAAGGCTTACTTAAGGCTTTGATGCTTTTTGTCCATGTTTTGAAAGATAGGTAGTGAAGTATCGATCGCGGGGCATGGGCTTATTTTATTCATAAGTTGTAATTTTCTGGATATGTTATTTTACCGAGGAAGTGGTCTTTTGAAAATAAGTAAGAGTACATTCTTTTGAATGTTTTTCTGTTTAAAACAAGTGTCTTCTGATGTTTTGTTAGAAAACTTTTTTGTGAAATAATATTTGCTTTAATTGTGAGCTATTTTAGTTTTTGTTCTTGGTGACTTTTTATGTTAACGATGTTTTTGTGATGAAAAAAGCGAAGATTCAGAATTAATGTATTGGTCTTTTGTATTTTACAATAAATTACTTGTATTTTAAAATAAACTAATTTTTGTTGTTTTTCATTACCTACTAAATCTTTTAGAAAAGTCTAAAAATTTTGAGAATACTTTTAAAACTTCTTAGAACGCAGTTTCCAATACTTTTGGAATATACTGTACATCGCAACTGTCCTTCTGAACGTCATAAAACGTCCTTCTGAATAATGCTTAGATTAATTAATCATATCTTAACTGTATTCAATGTTTCGTAAAACGATATACTTTAAAATTGGCTGCAAGAACTGCAGAAAATGTATTTTGAAATTGCAAAGTAAGAATCTCGAAGCAACGAAATAAAAACTAGATGAAAAAAAAATATTCATGCAACAAAATGAAACAGAACAAAAATTAAATTGCTGCCGTAGATGCACAGAAATAATGTCCTAAATTCCCGAAACTTTACGGCATTTATGTTATTTATGGGGAATAATAGCATTTCTATCAAATAATCTGAGAAAATAAAAATGCACTTTAATTAAAAATGCTCATTAGCTACCGGCTTAGTTTGTTAGAAAAGAATAATGTATCTTAAATACCACAACTTCAGTATTTGAATAAAATAAAATGGTTCACAATCTTAAGCTAGAAATATTTCGTAATATGATTATGGCGGTGATGTTGCGCCCTCCAAATATTTTGAATGGAGGTTACAAAGGAAAATATTTGACTGTTTATGTGCTTAGAAATATTCTACAAATTTTAAAATGTGAAAGTCCAGAAAAATTTGAATAGAACATTCATAGTTACAGAGCCAGGTTTCTCTCTGAGTACTTGTATTCTCAAATTTTGTAGAAAAACATGGTAGAAAGTCTCTAAATTTTCAGGTTTGAGACAGTTATATACTTATCATGCTGAAATGTTTAAAACTTTATAAGTTATTATTATTTTTTAAAATTAGTATTTAGTAGTATATTATTATACAGTATGACCACTTAAGTCCCTTTCCACCCTCTTAACTTCGGAACGGCAGCAGTTGTCTAGGTATGGTAAAGTATCCGCATGCGCTACTAAATGAAGCCGCCTACGGCACCACCGGTTGGGAAAATACGGAGCTAGCGTTCTTATCTCGAAAACGTAACGAGATGGGAAAAAATATGATTTACAAAGTTGTAGAGCATCATCGATTTAATATGAAAATATACCATAGTTGTTCGTATGATGCTTATTAATTCGCACATAATGCTACGGGTGGAAGGCCTAAAATCCACATTTGTTTGGTCGATTTTTTCCAAAACTGCACTTACTTGACATTAAGCTCATTTATCCTTCACGCTAAAGTGTTTTCCTTCAGCAACAATATTCATGTGGAAGCTGGTCTGCAGTTCCTTGCTGAAAGTTGCACAATATGGATGGTGACACGTTGACAAAAGCATCAGTAATGCGTTTTCACGCCTTCAATTTTTAGCATTAATGTTTATTAATGTGCGTAAGCTGTCCTCCTAATAAATCGGCGATGCTGGACAACTGTGCAATCGACTTTTTTTTTCCTAACTCGCACCATTTTCGAGATAGGTATGCTAACATCGCAGTTTTCCGCCAGGTGGCTCTGTAGACGGTTTCATTCCGTAGCGCATAGCTACTTTTCTGTACTTAGGCACCATTTTTATGAGTATGGCAGAAGCCGTTCAGAAGTTAAGTGGGTGGCAAGAGACTTGAGTAAGCATTCTCTATATTTTTATTCCATAATAGCGTATCAATTTGGTAATGAGTCTTGGTAATTCAAAATTTGAATTTTCTATAAATATAAACGACACCTTTTTATTTTTATTTTTGACTAATTATACAGTGGCGCTTGAATATTATAAACTTGATGAAAGGACTGAAATCTTTTGTAAGACAGACTTGTGACACACAGCTTGAATAATAAAATTACAGTGTTCCGACTTGTAATTTTTATTGAACTTTTTTGACCGTACCTGTATAACAAGTTGCTACAACATATCAATAATTTTTATCAGAATCAGTGCTTGAAAGAAAATATTGTGATCTACTTTAAAAAATAATTGAATTTATTTTCGGATAAATATTTGTATAGATTGTCATAACAAATACTCTGGATCGAAAACAAGAAACTCATACGAATATGTGCGTACATGAACCCCTCGAAAGTAATTGGCAGAAATCTTGAGCAACTGCATAAAAACACGACTTTCGCTTAAGATTACGGGCACACTTCGCAGCTTTCATAACTAAATGGACTCCAATTTACTTACCAAATGACACCCAATTGTCATTCTGCTGCCAAACAAACAACGAAGTTTATTACCTCGTTGATAAATTTCGAACATGACGTTTCGGACTGGATGTTAATTTGCGTAAGGCACAAACTCGCCTCCTTTTCTACCGCGCCTCTAGAAGACGGCAATCAGGCGAGATTATCGAAATTAGTCCGTTGAACTTGGTTACTTATTAGCCATTTCTCCGCTTTTAGAACCAACGAAGCGATTCCGGTTCCAGCGTGTATGCAATAAGACAAGGGACCGTGTTACGCATCGGGACCCGCATGCAACAGTCTTGTTTACATTGCAGTTAGGGACAATTAAGATGCTAAAAACGACTTCTCTTGAACGTGTCGGAAGTGTACGCAGAGGCATGAGATCTTGTAAGGGATTAACCTGGATTTAGAAGTGACCTTGGGGAGATGAAGAATTTGGGGCGTGGATTTGAATGAATTGTTCGGGAGGATTACATAAAAGAAACAAAAGCTTGTTAAGATAGCGACAAGATGAGGCTATTTTGAGGATATTTATACGAGCCTTAATCAGCATCTTTAGATAAGTGATAAATAGCTGAAAATGGATTTCAGGTACTTGGATTTGGGTATATTTAAAATGTTAAAATACGATTTATTTAATTTCAAATTCGTTTAAATTAAAATACGATTTATTTTCAAACATTTTTTTTTCTTGGTTTTGACAGGAATAATTAATTTTTATTTTGAAAGTTGTTCTCATATAATTATTGATGATCGAAAAGTAGAGCTTAACTTACAAGTTAGGTAACTTATGATGTTTGCGTTTCTAACGTCCACTTTCATCAAACAGAAAACCTTTGAGCTAACTCAGTACAGCCATGTACTTCAAAGTTTATTAATGAAAATGGTATTCACCATGCCAAATTCTAATGCTACCATTAAGGTTATCATTACATTTGATTAAACACAATTTCTACGTTGTCTCTGAGAGTCAAAGCAGCATTCAAGATACCATAGTCATAACGTTTGGTGAATACCACTGTAAATGATTTAGCAAAATAAAGATATTAAAGTCGAATATCAAATTTTAAAGGGTGTCCCAAAATTTACGTAAGATTTGAATTAAATAGAAAACACAGTTTTTTTTTTCAATTTTTTCAATTGAAAAATGAAGTACATAGGATAAGGTTTTGTCTGGAATAGCATATCGGGCAAAAGACCTCCGCGGCTTTGCTGGCGCATACGCACTCATTTGTCGAAATTTTCCAGGACCATTTTGAATAAATGTGGCCGAATTTCGCTGATGCAGCGTTGAATCCTCCGCACATCCTTCTTCAATGCACGAGTGCATGTGAGCTTGTTGGCATAGACCTTTGAATTCAAATAACCTCAAGAAAGAAATTCAATGGTACTAAGTCACATGATATTTCTCATAATTCATCATCAAATTCATCAGGAATCAAACTTTCATTATTTCTGAAATGTTGTTCAACAATGAAAATGCGTTGCTCTTCCGTATAGCGGTGCATTTTTGCTAACCCTAAACTGAAAGCTGTCAAACTTTTTTTGTTTCTAACACTTAATTAATTTTCTATTTAATTCAAATATTGCATAAATTTTTGAGCACCCTTTATTTGCATCATTATTTACTGAAATTTGTAAGCGTAACATTAAACGGCAAGCAGAAATTTAAAAGAAACTGATTCAAACATCACATCATGTTCCTTTTACTTCTTATGTGTGTTTTTTACAAAGTTTTTTAATTACTTTATCGTTTAACACCAGTATTTTGAGTGTTTTTTCAATCACATCATGGTATTTCACTATTGAAGCGGAAATTTATTTTCTTAATTAGAGTAAACATTAAAATAAAAGAGAGCAGGTAACATATTTTGTTTCCAGTCACCAAGCTTTATTTTTATCATAACAAAAACAATTAAGAATAGTGACAATTCATCCTCTAGTTAGATCTAGGGGTGCAACGAAATTTATTGATGTTTTTTAGAAAATACCTTTATTTTCCCCAGTTTTTACAAGTTATCAAATGTTATCAAATAGTGCATGAGAAGTTTTCATATAATATCTATTGAAATTAACTTTGAACACAAAGCAAAATGAATTTTTTAAGCGTATATACTTTCGAGCTTTTTAGCTCGATTAATATACTTAAAATGTTTCTAATAAGTACACTGCCAAGTACATATGCAGCCCTGCAGTCACGTGTGATATCTTATTTTATCAACAATTAAATACCATGGGTTATAGTTTGTTTCAACAAAATTGCCAGCATAAATAAAAAATAAAAAAGTTTTGAGATTTTTTTTGGGGGGGGAAGTGGTTTCATAAAAATGGTTTCTTTCGGGACAATTTCATATTACAGACATGTACATAAAATGAGACGTATTTATACACTAGAGTAAGCTGAATATATAGAGTAAGCTGAAAAATGTAATATTTTTCGGATCAAATTGTAATAGATAAAAAAATAGTTCCTTTAGCAGTATTTTTTAATCTAGCATTTGTGTTGTGTGCAGTGTTATGGCAAAGCTATACGGAACTGCCATGTGAGAAGGGTGGAAAATGCCTTGGTCATGGGACTTTTAAGGGGATTCTAATCCTCATTCATGTTAAATCTGCAGAAAACCGGCCAAAATTGCAGACTGTTAGATCAGCAGACGCACGGCAGCAAGAATGCTGCACCTTCACAATTCAGCCGTCTGCCATTTTGAGCGTCTTGTTCATTCATCCATGGTAGGGCCCAAATAATATTTGACATACATGTTTTATAAAATAACATTTGACATTAAAGTAGCTTGCACATCGATCTCAAAGTTTTGAAATTCTAAATATTTTTACCCATTTGTTTTCCTTACTTCTAAAACACTGCTTAAAGTTTTATTGTTATCTGCGAATAAATGCTGTATAAAAACTAATTACTCACTATAAGTCAGGTTATTTCAAATAAAAATACACTTTTATCACTTGAAGGTTTAATTGATCAGAAAGCGGAACAACGTGAGTGTAGGGCTTGTGCATAAATTATGAATCGTAAACTGTGCAGCTTTCAGCTTTCTAAAATGTGATTCAAAACAGACCAATTTAAAGTGAGATTTTCCAAACTTGTCCTTCCAATTTTCGAGTTTAAAAAAAAACAAAAACAATTATTGTGCTTTTTTAAATGTTACTAAATGTGATAATTCTGTCTTAGGAGTAAATTCAGTCACAATATTTCTGGGAAGAAATGTGATTGGAATCAAGCCATCCCTACCTTTTGAACCCCGAACCTTCTTCGATCTTCACATACACACCTGAGCACAAGCATTCGTCTATTTAAAACATCGTTCTACCGCTTGTATAAGTGAAATAAAATAATTCATGCCTTCCAGTGTATTCAATTACTCGATTTCGTGAGTACATTGATTTGCAGACATACGCAGGAAGCGGAGGAGACAGTTTGAAAGTCTTCCTGACCATCATTTTAGTGTAATCTATGACAGATGAATTGACAGTAAGAGGATAAAAAGTATGACATTTTTTTTTCTATAGACAGAAGTTGTCATGCATTTATGAATACACTTTCAACTCGTTGCTCTAATACGTTTCCTCTCGTCAAACACCATTGATTTCAGCAATTTTTCAGGATGAGCAAAAATATATTATTCATATGAATTATTTATAGTGGATTTTAAGTCAAGTATCTTGAAGATTGTATTGTCCTGTATAAACATGTTGTAGTTCATCAAAGGGAAAAAAAAACGTTTGCTTCTCAATAAAAAAGCAAATTTAGCAGACAGGCCGATACTTTTTTTTTCCATGACCGGTAGGTTTTCTTCGCCTTAGAAGCAAGAGAAAAGTTCTGTGGGAAAGCGCAATCGTTTCTATAGAACAACTTTTCGTTCAAGAGCTTCACTTTTGGAGCTAAAATGCTTCCTTGACAATCTTTTCCAGCAATTTTCACTCTTTTGTCACAGAAAGGAATCACAACAGATAATCTTATATTTTTGTATCAGAGATTAGGGCCCAACTTGGTATTTTTTATTATGTATTAAATACCAAATAATAGCAAGTATGCTTGTTCAAAGATTAGTAAATATATGTTTTTCGAAAACGTCAGTGGTATTATAAAGCAAGCACTTATAACATATTTATATTATATATAAATTTCAAAAAACTTAATTTTTATAAAATATTTATATTGTATATAGATTTATAAAACTTAATTTTTATTATCATATTAGTTAACGAGAAAATCAACTTTTGGGGAAATTACGATACTATAGGATATTACCTTCAGGAACGGCCTACCTATTTGGTTTAAAGCCTGTTTTAGTTGGGGAAATTAGGAATTGAAACTGAACCCTGGTAAACTCGAACTTAACTTTTTAAGACATTTTCGGTTGAATCATAATTACAGTGAGATAAATCTATAACATCATTGCTTTTACTCTCTGATCTCACCAATCATACGATGAAACGTTTAACTTATTAACAATGAAATATCAATATTTTACCGCACATTATTCGGAATGGATTGACTGGAATAGTTTGAACTTATGTTTAAACATAAAATGTAAGGTGAGGTACACCCTCTAAAACAAGCATTCGAGCGTAAGTCAAATTTCATAGGTCAACTTCATATTTAAAATATTATTCTCCATAAAATTGAATCATCTCATATATATAACAATAACTTCTCATATTTGTATTTAATATATATTTTTTCCAAAAAGTAACTAGTTATTCACAAAACTGAAATAGGAAATTTTGCTATTATCTGAATACTTTTTTGAGTAGATGTACTGGCACTTAAAAAATTTGCATTTCAATTTACGTTAATTTTGCCAGTGTGATAAAATTAATTTGAGTCCCTAGTGTAAGTGTAATTTAAGGTAAAATAACTCACCTCCCCTATTCTTCCGACCTTTGAATTAGAATAGCATAACTACGGCGAATGATTAGCGGGAGCCTAAAAAATGGTAGTTGAAAGGTTAATGAAATATAAATTCAGAATTAATGTATCGGAAATATCTAAAATTGTTAAAAATTAATGAAATTTCAGAACTTTGACCTCTTTTTGTAAAGGTCAAATAATGTTTGATTTCCTTCTCTGTCTTTTATTTATTTATTTATTTTTTCAATTTTCCAGTTATTGCATCTATCAAACCAACTTTTCTGAGATATTGAAATTTAATCCGAAAAACTTCGACCTATTTTGATGCACACTTCAAAGTATATTTTTTTTTCTCGAAAGAATACAATTAAAATTTTTTTATAAGTGTTTTTTTTTTTTTTTTAATTTTGTCTTCTTCAAAGCTTTGTTCTTCTCGAGTTACGTATTGAACATCTGTTCCATTTTAACCTGACACTTTCTACGACTCCATCACGCGTGTCAGTTACGCTTACAAGATCCAGGCATTACTCTTTAATATACCGTCATGATATCCCACGTGTGTAGGCTCGAAGCAGCACGAAACGGGTGTCTAAACGACACCTACACTTAACAAGATTTTCATCGGCGGAAAAGTCGCCTCGCCAAACTGGTGTCACACCTGGACTGGCTATCATCCCTCTTCTCCTGGTGATCTGATTTTCTGATACAAACAGTTGCGACAGCTCAACAGAAACAAGGAAACCAAGCAGAACCCAATTCAAAATAATCAGGCGTTAGCGATCATTTCAGGCTTTTTATTTTTTTAACGTTTATCATTATTATTATTATTTCAGTAACCTGATCGCCGCAATTCGTTCTCTGTGACCCGCCTTATCTTGTCTGAAGTTGCAAAATTTGTCACTGTGCAAGTCGCTTGTCTAGAGATTAAATTCAGAGTAGGATGAGTTACGTAAACACATGCCTTTGTGTTGCTGATTTAAATCAAATTATTTTCAAGGTGAAAAGTAATTGAATTTGAGTTTCACTTAATGGATTCATTCATAACTAATTTCGAATATGAATGATAGGTGTATGTATAATTTAAAAAACTGATTGTGAAAATGCGTAAAACTTTTTAGCTCTAAATATTTAAAAATACCACGTTCTTATACAAAAGTCCATTGTATTAGAAAAAGTATTGAACCGTATACTGTTTTATGTTATGTTGATATGCAGAGATATTTAATCTTTATGACATTGGGTAAACGATTAAACTTCTTATCAGATATTAATATGCTTATGCATGTGCAATTATATTGAAACATGGTTAGTAAAATCTGGTCATCGATAAGAAAATGTTTTTATGTTAGATAGTCAGCAAATATTCATGCTTAACTGAACTCAAAAGAAAAAAATTAAATTTACTCACACTTTTTAAAATTAGCAAATGAATATTAATTCAGACCAGTAATTATTCAATCTGTAAAAATGTAAAAATTGTTTCTTTCCCAGATGAGCTTTTGAAAAGAGTGAATTTTCTCGCTTCGTTCCAACAAAAGTAAATTGCTAGTGTTTGTTTATTTAAAAAATTTAGTATTCATTCCCTGCAAGGTTCAACAGCTTCACCTTCTGTAAAATTATTCTCTTTCCAATAACCATACTGCGATATCTAATGTTTTATGTCACGGGAATTCGGGATGCACCAATAAAAGCTTGTCGTTTTTGTATATTTTTGGGTAACTACTGTGCACAGTAACAAGTTATTCCTAGGGATTAATGCTCTGGATAATAGTACATAAACCCATTTTACCCAACACACTAAAATATAAAAAGAAAAATGATTTTTTTAATTCTTCCGCTTTTCTGAGCTGTTTATACCTTTTCTAAATTTTAAGTAATAACAGAACTTCTCAAATTGTCAGGGATTTAATTGTGTCTTTAAAGATTTTTGGAGACACATACACCTATTTTGTTTTTAAATGCAATTAAGAAACTTCTTAAGGAGTACAAATCTTGTCAACTATAGCCTGAAAATATAGGCTGAAAAAGAATCATTATTATTATTATTTTTTTAAATATTTTTGATTAGAAGGAAATTCTTACTCGTTTTGTTCCACTACCCATTTTACCTCACTATATCTTGCACAAGCAATATCCTATATAAGCAATAACTCTCGTATCAGTTAAAAGTAAGGCTTTTCAAACCTCAGTTTCATACTGAATTTTCTGTTAGACTCATAAAATTATTTAAAATAGAAAGTTCAAATATATAAACCTGTTAGCACACACACACTTCTGCATATATTGAATAAATAAATTTAACTTTGAAGTCCGGTCGAGCTCCCCACCCCCCTCCCCGAAATAAAAAAAGAAATCATTCAATGGACTTTCAGTCTTCAGAACACCAGATGGACAGCGCCAATATGCACTAGGTGGGCTGTCCCAAAAACTCTCATTTGCTACAAAACTTGTTGAGCAGAACGTTTCTTCGCCTTCATTATTGTTATTACCGCTAAACAGTACAAACCTCTCTTTTTCATGTTAGTGTCAAAGACTCATCGATGTGTAATACTAAAAAAAGTACAATGCTAAACTCTAATTATCAGTTTTTACGAGTTTTCTTTTACTTGTATTATCATTACTTTTTTCTATTCATGTACCATTAAGTGTTCCCACCTTCCGGAAGCAAAGCAGTTGTGAGTTTCCTGCAACTGTTTCCACACCAACCCCATCATTTACCGAGCAAAATTCTGAGCCAGCTTTAAGATGTTAATTGTAAAGAGTCAAGCCCTTTTTATACTTCAGTAAATGTTGCTTGCATCCGTTTCTTTGTACGATGTACGAACACGTGTATAAATATCAGTCGTTCTATGATAAAAAAACGATAAAAACGAACAATTCCATTTACTATAAAACTATATTGATGTTTAACTGCAGAATACATACATACCCATAATGGATAACTGTTTAAAGACATTTTAATATCTTACTTTTAATGACATCATAAGAAAAGATTTTTGCATAAATTATTGAAAAGAAATGATGTATTCAAAAACGACATTAGTTGAGCATTTCGCAAACTTTAGAAAATTTATTAGTTTACTAGTTAAGATTAATTATTCTGAGAAAATATATTGTTGACTTGGTTGCAATGTATAATGGGGCACTTTACTGATAGTGCCTGCCTAGAAACAGTCATTAGATTGTATGAAATATATATTTTCAAACTATATATTTTCATAGATGTATTTTCTAATAATGAAGTTTGGGTCACAGTTACTCCAAGAAAAACATGATTTTTGCAGACCAAATGAAAAATAAGTGTTAAATTTTTCATAAACTCTTCTCGGACCTCTATGATTGTAATAGATAGCAGGACACTTATTTGACTTTGTTTTAAAGCTATTTTCTTTTAGAAGAGGGCAAATTTTAAGTTTCTAGGTCCCTTAGCCTGCGGTCTACTCCATAACCTACAGTATGTACGCATATCCATATATGTATCTATACATGCGTAGATTGTGCCCCCAAAACACTGACCTAGACTTTTATTTCTTAAATATTGATCACAGACATATTCAATGAATTACAAAGTTACATAAAAACAAATACGGACCTTTAATGGTATCGATTTAAGTTTGTTGCAGATGAAATCTGAATAAATGTAAAATTTAGATTTTTATTCCATTCCCTTTCAAAAAAGATTAATTGCTGTTTAGGCTGCTTATCATTTTTTTCTTCGTAACAGTAATTTTTAAATAATTTTTAATAAAACAGTAATTTTTAATATAATGATAACTGATTCGCATAATAACCTGAGAAATTTTGCTATTTTCTCAGTCAAAAAATTACTGTTTACAAAAAGCGGTTTATTATATTCCGTATATGTTGTTAGCTATCAAAACGGTCTCGAATGTTGTAAATGATTTCTTTCTATCAGTGAGTTCTGCAACGAATTGTTAATTATATATTTCTAGACGATAGCTTGAAAGAAACCCAAAATTCCCCAAAAGTTTACTCCGCTCTAAGCAAAAGCATGAAATAAATGGCATTAACATATATTTTTTTATGGTAAATACCATTGAAAGAATTTCCACGATGCTGAAAAAAATGCTTTTTAATTTCCTTCCGTAAGCTTTCTTTAAATGTTTTAAATACTTGCGTGTGGCTTTGCTTACTCATGCAAACGACGTATAAAAAGTAGTCACGAGTAGAGAGAGAGAGGGGAGAGTCTTGTAAGAGTCAAGTCGTTGATTTTATAGGATATTTTCAGTCACTAAGACCAAAGAAATTCTTAGACTTTTGTTTTTTTGCACGAGTGTAGGTTATTGAAAGATAAAATAATATGACTTGTCTACAACAAAAAAAATTCCAAAAACTATTTTTCTGGTACACAAATTTTATTTTACATAATTTTTATACTTCATATGCAGACTCTATTTGGATTTAAGTAAATACAATAAAACCTGTCTGAAGTAAAATCACAGGAATGAATGATTCCGTGCAGTCCGTTTAAAAGGTTACGTTTACTAGACCAGAAAATATTTTCATTTAAGAGAAATGTTTACTTAGCAAATGTTAAGCTTCATTAAAAACGCATTTTACTGTCATTTTTCTTTTACAGTAATTTCATGCATTTGATTTCAAGTAATATTTTAGCATTACATATTGCAAAATAATGCGCAAGACTTCAACCTAGCAACTTCAACTGTAGCTAGCTCAACGTTTCAATGTAATCAAGACTTTGTGATTCCATTTTCAAAATGTGGGAGTTTTATAATTTCCTTCCTGAATCGGTGATCATCCCATAATTCCACAGTAAAACATCCTACGAACGGAACTACTATAACAGAAAACGGCAAACGTCCTTCATTTTACACCAGCCACCAGCTGGAGGAGAGTGACAATGAACATGAAAAAGTCCTGTGCGTAAAGTACAATGCGGCGATGATGAAATAATAAGGATGCTTACGTTTTTAATTGAAGCTTTTCATCTGGCGTCGCGATGTTATCACCTCAGCATAACAATGGCGTTTGCGTGCTCCATCAACACGTTGCCGAGTTTCCTGGGTTTGTCGTGATCGGGACAAATAACTCATTTCCTGCGGGTACCGCTTTTATTTTTTTTTCTTATATTTCTTATTTTCCCGGCTCCTTGCTGGTGGATTAAGCTGCCACGAATCCTCCAATTTACGTGGTCGACAGCTACCGTAGTTTATAGTGGACATTCGGTGAATGCGGACTGTTATGGCCTCCTCTAACGATCAGGCGTCAAATATTTTTGAGCGTAAAAGCCTTCTAATTCTGAGTTAGAGTCGGGCATGAGTCGATTTCGTAATGCTCGGTTAGTGTTCCTTTCTACTGCAAATGATTTCAATATCTGTCAGTGGTTACAGATGTTTTATTCTTTACGAGAAAGAATCCCTCGGCAAGAGAGATGGTTTCGGAATTTGTAATTTGCTCTTGTGTTTTTTTTTTTTTTTTTTTTTTCAAAAGAGGAGAAAATAAAACAATAATGAATAGAATGGACGGAGTCATTTTCTAGTTCAGATCGTATCATACAGTTTTGATATGCAAATTCGTCCCGTGGCTTTTATTTATTGTGTAGTGAATCAAGGGAAGAATAAAATTTTCCAGTTTAGTTGCCAGGTAGCAAGTTAAATGTAGCCGATAAATGCTGTAAATTAACATAATTATTTCAAGATCTTTCGAAGTTGATGCGCAACAAATTGGCGAAAAGTAAATGCTAGCATACCAGAATAAATCAATTTACAGGGTGATTCAAGATGATATTGTCTTGACCTCAGTGACTTTATTTTGTCAGTATTACCTTTATTTGTCAGACTGGTAGAGAATCGTGAAGACTGAAACTTTCCAGTGCACTTGCCAGGTACGTCGTTAAATGCAGTAAATTAAAACAATCGCTTTCCGACATGAAGGTCTTTAGACGTTGAGTACGATTATCGACGAATTGAGGAATTAATTAAAGTAAATGCTAGCAAACCAGAGTAGATTAATTTACAGGGTAAGCCAAGATGATACCACTCGACGAAAATAACTTTATTGTAAACATTGATAGACAGAACAAAAAAGTAGACGGCAGTTTTTTTTTAACCCTTTGTAACTGCTTAATGTGACTAACTCTTTTGTATGTAACGAAGCAACCAAATAAAATGATCTTACCTTGGCAGACATCTTGGAAAATTTTTCTCGTCACTTTCACCAAAACGTAATTCTAAAAGTACTAACTAATCCTAAAATACCTTCTAGCCGTATAGGCTACTGTCCTTTTAGGAATTCTACGACTTATAAGTTTGAAGACCGTTTTTACACTTTAGATTAAGTTTTAAATTTATTCCCATGCTTTTATATATTTTCTTTCTTATTTCAAATTAATTAGACTTATTTTAATAACTCTCTTTGAATTTACTCTTGTAAATTTAAAAATACTATACCTATAAAGTGTGTCTTTTTAAGTCATACATTTCTAAATTTTAAGTTTATTTAAGTCAGAGATGTTGTATGATGATGTACATTTTTCTAATGTTATTGAATCAAAACTTTGCATACTGTGGAAATATATGAAGCTGTGAAAGACAAAATCTAAACACTGTTTTTCATTTCTAAGTTCTCTATAGATATTTATTTGAGATCTGTTTGTATTTAAATTGTAAAACACGTACACACACATATATAAATAAGCATATGTTTTTTATAGATACATAATGTAAAATATCCACTCTTACGAAATATGGAATCCAGTTAATAACCAAAGATCAAAATCTTATCCTCAGAAATAAAATTATTCGAATATAGGAAGAAAAAGCAAAGACAAATCAAACAAAAAATAGATACACAAATCGTAACCTACTAACTAAAGCTATATGTCAGAAAAAAGCATAAAATAACTATGAAATGAAAAAGCTTATTTGTATGCACTTATTCTCTCATCAGGCACCACTTTTAGACGTATACAAATAAAAATGTAACAAAAGATATCAAGAGTTCTGTAGATTTGCTCAGCATAAAGAGCTAAAATGTTCAAACTAGGAGCACTGCCATTGCTACCGAAGAAAACATGGAAAATTGACACAAAGAAAAGGGAAAAAGTCGAAGAAAGTTGCCAATAATAATTTCAAAATGTTGTCTTAACAGAAGTAGGAAAAAGTTTTTTAAATTTTAATAAGTTTCATCATGGTATATATACGAATTGTGTATATATATTTAAGGTTGTAATTGGATGGTTGGGTCGGGCGGAGGAAGTTTTTCTCATTAAAAAAAAAGTAATATGTTTAAAAACACTTTGGATGTGTATATGCATGCATATATATATCTGGAGGGATATTAAAAAAAAACAAAAGAAAAAAAAAAAAAAAAAAAAAAAAACGGGGTTCCTATATTGTGATTATTCTGTCCTAAACATTATTTTTTATTTTTTTCTTATTTACTAGATTAATCTTCTGTCATACAATAACTTATTATACATACTTTGTCAATAATAATAATCATTATATTTTTTAAACAATATGTTATATTTAATTTTGCTATACTATTTATTTTATTCAATCATTTTAATTTATTATTATTCAATATATATTTATTATATTAATATACCTGGATATTCTTAAAATTTAATAATCTTACCTTTTAGTATTTGGCAACTCCTATACTTTCTTCTTTCCACTTTTACACTTTTATTTAGTGGCAACACCATTTTTTACTTTTTACAATTCTTAACATTGGCAACACATATCAATTGTTCAAATGAAATTTCCATGTGCTCAAGGTCTGGTATGTAAAATTATATTCCTATTTCTAAATTTTGTTATCTTTTTGATTTCTTCTTTCCTTTATATAGTAGGGTAGGGCCCAGATGTGTGGAGTTAATATCTCTTCTGATATGCCACACAACCGAAACCCTACTATTTGGTTTGCTGTAAATTATAATCCACTGTTTGTGGCCCCTGACGATGGTGACAGTGGTTATAATTTCCGTTCCATTATATTATCACAATAATTCTTGCACTTTATTTCGCTTCAAAATCTGGTTTCTAATTCTTGCTAATAGCTGTTATATTTTTATGCGAGATATGTCTTATTTGTAGTATGTTTTGTGTTTTACTTGTTAGTTATATATATATATATATATATATATATATATATATATATATATATATGTATGTATATATATGCATATGAAGAGCCGCATTAACTTTTCCTACACAAATACAATTTTCTTCTGGGTAATTAAAATTTTAGCATATCGTTAAGATTACAAAAACTAAACGTTGTTGAAAATACTGATGAATTTGAAATTTTCACTCTCTGACCTCATTAATTTTTTATGATAGAAAAAAATTACTAAGTGTAAAAACATCTCATTAAATTAAAAAGTCACGTTTCAAGTATCTATCTAAACCACCAACGTTCTGCCTAACGCAATTACATTGCTCAGGCTTTTAATAACTCGCGATTTGCATATCATAATTCATTTTGGTATTGTTTACTTTTTCGTTGCAACAATGATAAACAGATGTAAATAATATTACACTGTAGGTCATTATAATTTTACACTTTTATCTGAACTTTAGTCATGATTTAATTGGTAAGCGCTTGTATTACTAGATGTTCATTTCATTAGCATTGGAAGCTCATTTAAGCTAAATGGCTTGAGGCAACAGTACTACATCTTGTGTATTTTGTTAGGGTAATGTTGTGAATTTTAAACTGAATGTCTTTTCATTGTTTGTTTTTCATTTGCAATGGTTATAATTTAATGTGTTATTGTGCGTAAAAAAAGATTTTAATTTGTTTTATAACTGTTATTTACAAGAAAGGCGATTAGGGCTCGAATTAATTTGCTTAGTAAATTATAAAGAAACTGAATGTAATAAATTAAGACTGCTATGTTTGTATGGAAATTTATTTTATGTTATCTTTCATTTTTATTTTATTTAGTATTATTTTTAATTATGGAGCCCGTTTCTCATTTTTAAGTTAAAAAGACTTTTTCATAACCGAAAAAAAAATCAATTTCTGTGTATTATTTTGAAAATAATAATAGATTTACTATTAAAGAAAAGAATACTTACGCAATAATTAATTAGATTTCTCTGCAACAACTTATTAGTAATAAATTTTTTAGTTTATAGTTAAATAGATGATTATAATAATACATATCATTTATTTATTTTCGATGCTTCTTAAATTGAGGAGCATATACTTGGCAAAATTAACTATATTTTACCAAATTAAATTACTTAATTATTGTTATCAGGCTTTTTTAAACAAATATTATTTTTCAACTCTTAAATTTGAATTTAACAAGAAATATTCAATGATGTTTATTAAACTATAAAACTTCACTTTTATAAGTATTTTTATTGAACAATAGCTTGCTAATGCTTTAAAAGAACTAAATATTTAATTTTGTAAGAAGGTTTAATTTAGAACTAACTAGTGATAGTAAAGTTAACAACAAATCTGTATTTTCTGTAAAAAGATTTTTTGAGATAAAAAATAGTACATAAATTAATTAACAAAACTGCACATTTTAATTAAAATCTAATCATCTTGCTCAGAAACATGTCTCATAAAAAGTACTAAGCGATATACGTCCGGAAAGTTTCATTATGGTCAACAAAGAACACTTGAGATGCTTTTTAAAAAATTACAGGAACGCTCAACCTTATATGTAACAGCTGCTTTGATGCTATAAAACACATAATATATTTGCCTAATTATGCGGGTTTTTTGTAGTAACTTATTTATTACTACCGTCGAATTAGGAAAGGAACCGAAACTTTTTAAACAGAACAAACTTTCTTATACATTTCAGATTCACCTCCTTGAAACAATTTCTTCCCCAGTCCATTGAAAAACGTGCTCCTAGTTCCCCTTAACATCAATGAACTTTATTAAAGATGGATTTCATCGCGAATAAGATGCCCGATTTTCTTATACGCCGCAGCTGCCATCACTTCAGATGAATAGATATATGCCCGCACACCCTCGCTACAATGTGTTTTTATTGCTTATATTTAATTAAATTTTCCTCTAGAAACAGAAAAATCATGTCATCAACCCTTGTCTTTGAAAACGGTACTTTTTTTCCTTCCCCTCCTCGCATTCCGTACTCTTCCTTTCAACAACCTGAAGTACTTACTCACAAAACGCATATTAACTCACTCGAGGCCTCTGCAATATATAGTTACTCTTTTTCATTAAGTGTATGTTTTCATCCGATTGTGGAAAGAAATAACAAGTTTTCGTATAAAATGTTCGGCCGTTTTGTTTTTATACGAGCAGTAAGTGATGCTTGGGAAGTTTATTAAATACTTAGTACACTTTCTTTGCTCTTAGGGTGTACAATGACACCCAGACTTAATAACTCATAACCTGTTTTGTAGAGAGTTATTACTTTTATTCTTGTTATTTTTTTCTGTGAGGATATTTTTATGTCTTTTGAGATCTCGTAACACCTCTTATTGAGAATATCTGATTTTCAGTAGCATGTTTAGTAGTTGAATAAAATATTTTGATTTTTTTGATTAAATTATTGGCTAAGTATATTTAGATAGCAATAGCACAGAATTAAAAGAAAAAAAATACTTTTCTGCACATTTTTTGATATTGTTCTCTTGGTTCCTCAAGACTTTACAGTAGCGCACAGTGATGTAATTATTATTAAACTTTCAACTTAAATTGAATTTTATTAATTTTTAAGAACAGTGTTTTGTTTTGTATAACTTTATACAGTACACCAATGATATTTTAAAATTTAACATAAAATATAACCACTTAGGTATTTGAAAGCTATCATTTTGCCATTCCATGCTTTGTTATTATGGCATATGCGCTTCATTTATAGTTCTTTTACACAGTCTCGCAAAATAAATATATAGTTTTTATTATGCATTGTAATTACTTTATTTTTATGAAGCTGATGATGGTATGTAATATCTCCTATTTATCTGGTGTGATTATTTCATATATATAATGGAAGTTTCCAGGAATTTCCTAACTATTCTTACCAAAGAAAGTACAAGAATTGATACATTTGACACTTTTAGTAATCATGCGTAAACATTTAATGAACACCTGAATTTTTACAAATTTCTTGGTAAACAACCGATATTGTTAGATTGTAAGACGTTGTTATTCCATTAATCTTATTTCAAAGAGTATGTTCATTATTTTTTAAATTATTTTCCACAGGCATGTTTAGTAATTCTGATACATCGATGTGCATGCACATAACTGTACACATCAAATTTTCATGTACTGTTTGCTTCAGATGTCCTGGATTTTTGTGGTATCAGACGGTATTTTTTGAGACTCGAAATTCTGAATTTAAATAGCAACTAAAGGTGAAATAAGTTTAATGAAATTTTTTAAATTCTGAAAATTATGGAACAGCTACATTGAATGTGCATCAGTTTGCCTGCGAAGCTTTGATGAAGAGACCAAAAGTATACATTCTTAACTTTTGCTTCAATATTCAATGTTGATGGTGTATAACGCATTCGGTTAACTATAAACCCAGAAGTGTATTTCTTTTAAATGCCAATCTTTTATTGAGCATTAGTTGTTGATTATGTAATAGAATAGAGTTGCTCACGAAAGTAAGAGTATGTGCTCTGGCAAGCAGCTGTTCTGCTGAATCCAGCTAGTAATTTTTATTAATTTTTAAAAGTTTATGAAAGAGAAATGTCATTTATATACCCCCACAACTAACCATCTATATATTAAATGTATAGAATTTTTAAATTCATTGTTACTTTTGTGTAAAGGTTTTTGGATACAATTATTATACATATATATTTTTCGAGCTACTATATGTATACTATTAAAATATAATTAAATTGTTTTGGCTTTCGAAAGATAATTAATAATATAAAGGTTATCCCATAACTATTGGTACAAAACTTAAGGGCACATAATACCCTACTAGCAATTTTGCTCGGGCTACCACCGGCCACGCAGCCAGCCGATGACGGCCCGAGCAAAATTGCTTGTAGGGTAAAAAATGAAAATTACATAGGAATTTGGGTTTGAAAACGTGGTCTTCACGTAGCTGTTAAAAATCACTTTGCAACAAGTGCTGAAATAATAACGAACTTTCCGACCATTGTTCGTCAAAAAGTAATGTATCTTTAGTAGCACACTTGTGACTAAAATTGATAGTTTAAAATCTCTATTTCATTTCGTTCATGAAATTTTTGGAGACAAGCCCATTGTTCATGAAACTTAGTTAAGAAATTAGACGAACACTTCAACACTTTACCTAGAGTAATTATTAACAGGCAAGTGAAACAGATATTTCCACAGACTCCACATTGCCCTGTGATTCTGATTCTCTATTATGTGCTTTATCTCTTCTTAAATCCCCCCCCCCCCATATACTTATGGAACACTCTGTATAGCTTATATTTACTTCAATATAAACTGAATGCACTTAAATCCTTTTGTTATGGTTTATGCTTATTTCTCTCTTAAACTTTTTAAAATGCCATACGATACTCAAATCAAGAGTCGCGTTCCAATGACGTAGATGCTTGTACCATGAGTAGGAGAAAACAATTGAAATTGGTAATTAGCAAATGAATTCATTCTGATGCAGAGAAAAAAGTCTTACATGCCACAAATTACACAAACTTTACACAGACGCACTCAAACTGCCTTTGTTCAATTGTTCATCAAAGCCTTTGGTGAACTATAACAGATAAAGAATTTCTTCTTAGTATGTATCCCTGTTTGCTAGCTACCCATCAAAGGCACCTTTACATTCAAAAGAGAGGATTAGAAAAAAAATGCTTAATTTATTTGAATTATATCTAATGGTTTAAAACACACCGAAAAAACTTCGAATTTGTTCCACTGACAGTAAATTTGGTACTTTTGCAGAAGCAAAAAGTTCACTGAAAATGATAAGTTGCAACTAGCGTTGCATTTAAGAGTTTATTGATTCAAAATAAATTCTCTATAACTATCAGTAACAAATGCAACCGAAAAAACATTACTGAGGCAAAAAATTCGGATAAACAAATAAACAATTTAAAGCATGAAAAATAAATTCCAAGATACATTTTTAAATGCTCATTAAAAAAAAAATATTTCTCTGAATTTATATTTTAAACAAATGGATATTATCTAGTTGCCACGTGTATCTAGAAGTTTACTGATTTAAAATAACTCTCTTTAAAACAAATCTTGTATAATTCACATAAAGTAAAGTGATATTCAACTAAAAACATTTTTATTTTGCCAAAAAATTTGAATAAACAAACAAATAAAACTCTGAAAGAACAAATTCCAAGATGTATTTTTAAATGCTCCGCTAAAAATGTTTCCTCAAATTATATTTTATACAAATGGCTACATTGTATAAACAGCGAATGAAAACCAAATTTGCTTCGTTTCTAAAAAGAAAATGCTGGCTTTCTCTCTTTCAAAGAAGTTGAGGCGAAAAATAATTAAAAATCTAATACAACCTGTAAATAATTATAAAACCTGAAGAGAATGCTTAAATGTCTAAATGAAAAGAGAAAAAAAAAATCTTAAAAAGTGAGATACAAAAAGAAAGAAGAAAAGAAACTGCATGCGGTGTCGTAATAAGCCGAAAAGACAAAAATTTTTGTATCACAGGCTAAAACTAATTAAACATGACTGATAAAAATGCAAGTGAAGTCAGGTGCACTTATGTTTTCATCTAATCTGAGAGCAGCTGTTGCACCAGAGGAAAGAATCGGGCCCTCGAATGAAAAACTTAACTTGAAAGAAATTCGAGTGATGTTAGAATCCCGAGGAAAATTTTTGGATGAAGTCTTGGAAAAGAAAGGGAAATCTCTCTCAATTAATTAGAAAACCATGAAAGCAAAAATATTAGAAAGTGAACTTGTTGTCTCTCTCCCAAGCAAGAAGTAGCGGATTTTTAATATGGTGCGGAAAATAAAAATAAAAAAAATAAAATTGAGTAATTCACTATATCCGGTAATTTATTCATGGCCATGCAAAAGAGATATCTTAAGGAATAAGATAGGTTCTTAGTTCTAACATAAACAATTAGAAAAATGTAGACATGATTTTTTCTTGGGAAATGACTATTAATTAGGTAACAGGAGAATAATGGCTAGGAAACTAAGCAATGTAGTAGTTTTAGTACATATGGTATTCCGCAAGTAAGTTATACAGTTTTGCGAAACATTAATAAACACAAAAGAAAGTCTATTTTACGTTTTAAAATGTACTGAACTTGTACTAAATCTGACGTTTGTATTTAAAGGGCATTTCAAGTATTTTGTTTCATGTTCCTCAAATACATCTTTTAGAAGATTTAAAGTTGTGTTTAGTGTTGTAACTGTAATAAAAAAAAATAATTAGGCAATAAATTTTCAAGTAATTCAGAATGAGTTTCAAAATTTTAAGGTTAGCAATCAAATTTACAAATACAGGCTTGGAAAGAGTTACATTGTTATGATATCCTAAATGTTTTTTATCATAAATACCTAGAGTGTGCTCTTAACTGTAAATATTTTACTATCGACATAAAACCCAAGAACAACTATTTGTATGAATTAATTTTTGGCAAATAAATCAACCTCGTTTGAATAACTGCGTCCATATCCAATCTTATATTGTCTTACCCTTACATATCAAGCTGCTCTTAAACATAGATTAACCATAGATTGCATGCTATGCGATCATTGAAAAAAAATATATATATAATAGACACACTTAAGTACAGGACAAATCAGGTTTTTGAACGACTATGTGCTTCTTATGAACATTTTTTTATCACCCAAAATTCTCGCATAGTGACTCAAACTAAACACTCGAGAAAAACTACTTGCAGAGTACAAAATTCCCGAAGAAGAAAGCTGACGAATGTGAACAGCGAAAATCAAAATGGTTGTGGACTTTTTACTGATTTGATGATAATCACGTAAAACTGAGAAGGAGAATAGCAAAATGCACTTGAAAGTAAAACTGAAAACAAAACAAAAATATAAAATAATAAACTAGTGAGACATAGATTTGTAGATATAATCAGACAATAAATAGTTTACAAGAAAGAAAAAAAAAAGAATTTCCGAAATTTTTTTTTTCACTGATTCTAGAAATGGTTACGAATCGAGAAAAAGAAAGGGCTGGATCTCGTCTCGCACAACTACAAAACTTTGTCGCGTCTCGCAAAATCCATGTGCGGCAGAATCAGAGTGAGAAATAATCATATTTCGTCTCGCATAACAACTGCCAAATCCCTGTCATGTATTCATCTTTTTTTGATTTTTCGAGAACGGTGATCTCTTGTTTCGCAACTTACTTTTTTAGAACAGATGGTTGAAATATTACGTATCAACATGATGAAAATACTTCAGTTCAAACAAAATAACCAAATGATAGCTGTGTTTCGCGAATGAGAAAAGGCACTTTTATGAATAATAAAAATTTAGTATCCCTAATTTCTTTCTAAAAATAGTTTGAAGGACGTCGTCTTGATTTATTTGCACTGAGCCTTATTTCGTTTTCCAAAAGACTCCATTATTCAATCCATCATCTAAATTTTCACTTACCTGCTATTAGATGACGGCATTTAGCGCCGATAGACATCGCGTCAGTACATAATGAAAGCTAACACGTCGAGGTAAACAACGCAAGCATGACAAATTACAAAATTATGACAAATAGAACAATATACCGACACCTATTTCCGCATCAAAAGAAGCGACACCAGACAGAAGCAAAAGAACATCTCGGCACGAGTAATTTGAAGATGTATTGCGATTTGAAGTGAGATAAATCCGAAAGCGATTTTAATAGATGGTTTTCATTCGAACCCTTCAAAGACCAAGACAACCAAATTTTTTAAAAGTGGGATCAGCAAAAACATTTCCGCTACTCTATTGTTTGATAAGGGGTATAGAGACAATCGATCTTGTGCCGGACAGATATCGTGCATAAAGAGCGAAATCAGAGATAATTATAGAAGCGTTTTCCCAAAGGATACGTCGGACGTAAAAATGATTGAAAGGTTTATGACTATTTATTGTGTATTATATTTCGTTTCTCAAACTATTAGAGTGAAATGACTTTCTATCCTTGCGAAAGGTATGCCTGTAAATTGAGAATCGTCCGCAAGCGTACGTAACAGACTGGGAAATAACACTGAATAATATACAACTATGCATGTTTGGAATGTTATGAATTTTTAAAGCTAAAAATAAACACACAATATTAAACTAACTAGAGGCGTTTCGTTAAAAAAATCAGTGAAATATTGTTTGCTTGAAAGTATCGTATACATATTTGTTGATGGTGTGGAATAAAAATGCACATTTTATTTCAGAGACTCCGAGTTGGTAGTTGTTGAGTTGTTTAATTTAATCCAAATTAGGCTAAAAAATAAAAGTATAAAAACAGAAGTCGGATACGAGTCTAACAAGTATGATTTCTTTTCCTTTTCTTCGTCTTTTTCTTTCTTTTTTTTTTCGCAGAACGTATAAAATAGTTGCTTAAAAATTTAACTAAAAAAATTACCAGTATGAATTTAGAGTAATCTAAACCAAAATAAAATAAAATAAAATAAAATAAAATAAAATAAAAATAAAAAATAAATTTTTAAAAAATGAAGAAATTTTGCAGCATCGAGTTCGAAGTATACTGAAGTAAAGAATACTGAATTTAGATTTAAAAAAAATACTCATTGACACAACTGGCTTTAGGAAAAAAAAATATAACAGCTTCAACGTTTTATTATAACATTTAATTAATCGAATGGATGTAGTGACAGATCCAGAATGAGGAGATTTCAGTGGGATTTCAGTTTCCCCACGCGCCAGAAATAAAGTAAACAAATAAACAAACAACAAGCAACAACCAAAAAAAAAAGTGTGTGCATGTAATCTTTACGCGCGGTTGAAGTAAATCTTCTTTGACGTTTACGACACATATCACTGAAATGATTAAATTTTAACTTAAATATCATATTATAATTTAATTATATTTATTATTCACTTTACTTTACGAAGATTTTATAAATGTTATATTCATGTTATTCATTGGAAATAGGTACTTGAATGTTATCATAATTTTTTATGTATGAAATTATAGGTTTGTGGTAACTATAATGTGAAACACAAATTTTAGTCTCTAAATTTGCTAATTTTCTTGAAAATACAGCATCTATCGTTGTACTGAACCGCGTTGTTGATTGAAGTCGAGACGTATTCATAGTTAGACCGAATTTTTCTTTTAGAAAATCAACTAGCGGCTGAGATTCTTGAAAGCGAAAACATTAAAATCTCTAGTAAA
Source organism: Cheiracanthium punctorium (assembly GCA_038373885.1). NCBI lineage: Eukaryota > Metazoa > Arthropoda > Arachnida > Araneae > Cheiracanthiidae > Cheiracanthium > Cheiracanthium punctorium. Next base: position 525,458 of record JAWZYV010002088.1, read on the forward strand.
AATCATCGGTAGTTCATGATAATTACTTAGAATCCAGGAAGTGTCCAAGTTGTAGTATTATTCTTTAACTGTTTTCTCATACCATTGTTCCGTCTGGAGGTTGGGTTTGAATGGGGGGAATGTCCATAGTCTAGTATTATACTTTAACTGTGTTCTTTAACTGATGTTTTCCTCTGTTTGTTGGGTTCGAATGCAGGTAGCGCAATTTTTTTTGTGTGTTTTTCTATCTCAGTATTCTTAAGCGTTGATTTCGTCTGCTGGTAGGTTTCGAATTATTATTCTGTATCCGTGTTTTTAAACTGCAGGTTTTGTCTATTGTTTGGGATTGATTGCAGACAGGGTCCGTTTCTTTGTGGTGTTCCATCCCCATGGTAAACCGTTGCTTGCTTCGTCTTGAGGTTGGATTAGAATCCACGGAGTGTCCATTTATTAATCTTTTATTTTGTTCTTAAACCGTTTGCAGCCAGTGTTTGTTTCTTTGTGGTGTTACATACCCGTCTTCTTAAACCGTTGCATATACATCATTATAAATATATATATCATTACTATATAATATAAAATAGCTAAACTTACGTAATATGGAATCCCAAGTAAAACATTAAGTGATAGTGCATAATAACAAATATAATACTGTAACCATGAAATAATAATTGATAAGCCAGAGGTTATAAAATATTTATAATGTTGAATGAACTAAAAATGTTGATTGTGTTATGAGCATGGTAGAAAATTTCATTAACTGAGATTAACTACGTTCAATAATTCTAATTTCCAGGCTGATAACAACGAAAAATAAAATACCTGAATTTTTTGTTTCAACATCTTTTATAGCAAAATTCTTAAAACATGCTGCTACTTTAAAATAGATTTTTTTAAATATACATATTATCATTATTTCAAGGAAAATACAGAGAGAAAATTATTTATAGCTAAATTCATCAGTATAGTCTGTTGAAGTGCTGTTTAAGACTAAATTACATTTTGTTTTTAGCACAACGGCTCCCTAACTGTCTTTTTTGTTAATACAGCATCTGGAACAAAACTGCTCCCTCTTAATTTTTTTCTGCCTTTTAATATTATATGAGAAATTTAATGTAATTTCCTGCTAATTTTCTATTTCACCCATCTTCGTACAAAGGGAGAGTCAGTGAAAGCGTTTCTAAAACAATGTAGTGACTTAAAAAAAGAAAAAAAAATAGCACTAAGGATCCCCTCGTGATACACTTCGCTTAGCTGACAATGGTAACACCTGCTTCATAATGCCAAGGAAAGAAACAGCGTCGGAAAATGTTTTCCAAGAGATCTATACCCAATAAAAGCAAATTTTTGTTTAAAGATACATGCTATTAATGCACCAGCTTTTTAAGATTCTGTTTTTTTTTCTATATATGTATATACACACATATCCTCTTTCTTTTTTAATCAAGCTGCCTTTTCTTGTAGCACAGGTTTTGTACTACTTAATTATGCAAGAATTTTACAAAATAAAGCTTTTGTTTTGGCCCGAGTTACGGAGTGTTTTGGCAAGGGTTCTTTTGCATTTATCTTTTCAAAAGAATATTTTAATATGGCGTCAGGATAAGGTTATGCAAATTAAGGATCACAAGTACGGTGTTGCATCATGAATATGAAAAAGTTTTTGCTCCGGTATTTTAATGAAAATCTTTCGTTCGTAATAATTCTTTATTGCTTGGATAAAAATGGCCCTTTTTTTTTTTTAGCTGTTAATGGATTATTTTATGCGTCCGCCGCATAATTTTGAAAGATGAATATGTGGTGAAAAAACTGGATATTTTACACGGCGCGTACCTGTGAGATTTTGTGATATGATCAAGTTTCCGTCGCTAGTTTCATTATTGAAAAGCTATGAATATTCATATAGTTTTAATCAAGAGTTCTTTTTAACATTTTAGGAAGGTTAAAGTTGTAGTCAAACAAGAATACACAATCGTTTAATATTAAAATTGTACTAAAAGCAGCTCTATGTATATTTTATTAATTTTTTATACCCCTTCCTGATTTATTAAACTTTGATGAAATAGCTGTTTCTTTTTTTCCCCCTCCAATAAAGAATGTAGGTTACATTGTTCAAATTTCATCTAAAAAAGTAATGTAACTAACTCTCCATCATAGTCGTTTACGATTTTGTTACTTGATTTAATCAGATAAAACAAGAAAAAAATGTTCTGAGTTTTTTTTTATGCTGACTGTAAAACATCTGCCTAAGTTTTGTTTTTTCTTTTTGAAAATAATGTCTAAAATTTATCGCACTAGACAATTTTTAAAATTAACACTTTCATGGGAATGGCTATTACTCATAACTGTTAAAGAAAAATAATGTTATAAATAAGTAAATACTAAATAAAATAAAAACAATTTTACATTAGACTTGTTTCATTATCGGCTTCATTTAAATGCTGGGGAAGTTAATGTGTAGAAATCGAAATTATTCAACTTACTATTAGATATTCTAATAAATAGACATATGCTACGCTACTGGCCAAAAGTATTGCAAGTTTCAGAAATCTAACCCTTTTCAAGATTAAACTGCCTCTCCCCCGTGAAAATTAAAAATCAATATAATTGATATTTTTAATGTCAACATGTTAAATTAATTACTTCGAAGACAAGATAGCAATAAGTTAAAGAAGAAAAATAATTATTTAATTTATCGAAAAAATATATAGGTTTTTATAGAAATCATAATCCATTTTGGCTAGCCGGAATAAAATTAAATAAAGAATTAATTTCAAGGTTATTCTGCAAAAAGAGGATAATAGATAAATGCGACTTAACTAAAGATCATTTATTATGCTGCTGAGCAGCCTTGGCTTTGATCACAACAGCCACTCTTTTAGATATGTAATCCAGAATGTTTTACAACACTTCCTTCGGTGTTTCATGATGCCAGCTTAAATTATTGGTTCCAGAATCTCTCATTTTGCTTTTTGGTGATTTCCAGATGTATTCTTTCCAATTATACTACATAAGTTCTCAAAAATATTAAATATGGCAAATTTCCTGTACATTTTTTCTGGGGTTATTCTTGAAACGATGGTTAGGTTTCTTAAACTTGCAATTCTTTTGACCAGTAGTGTACTTAAACATACATATTCAGTGTTATTTATTAACGAAAGTTAAACTGTGAAGTAAATAAACTTCAAGTAGCAAAATTTTAGATACGTTCACTAAAAATACAGTACAGAAAAAAAAATTGAATTATGTTTACCAGATCGTTATGCTTTAGTGCGCATATTATTTTGGTGAATAATGTTGACTTAATATAAGTGAACTCAAACAAACGAGTGAAATACTATGAAGGGACGAAACTTGCCTATTTACCAATAAAACTTTTTCTGTTTTTATTAATAATTATTATAGCAAAGACTGATCTTCTTTATTCATTATAATCACAAGTACACACATATTGCTTTTCTGTTTAAACAATCAATAATGCATATAACATTTCGTTAAAATTTGCTTTAATTATCCCATAAAAAGCTAAACTGAAGTAATTATATATACGAATAGCAAATAAAGTTAGTGATGTGAACCCACGCAAAATCTTTGCTAAGATAATTCTTGTTCTCGTCATGCTTTTATCTGAAAGGTTGTGACAGTTATGCTTTTAAAATCAGTAACCATAACATATAGAAAAATACGTAAATTTTCCTGTTGTCTGCTTTTAGGATACAACTCATCAATCGAGATTACCAGCCGCATGCTTAATGTATTGCTCAAAGATAAATACTACCTCGTTTATGGACCACGTTGACACATGCCAGAAAGATGTGAGAAAACATCACTGTCAGAAGTTATCAAGCTCAGTCCTGTAGCGTTTCGATATGCGTGATTTCTTTTGTATGTGCAGTGTAACCACCTTATTTCAGTTTTAACGCATGTCAATAATTCAGTTTGTGTCAGTTTTTTTTTCTTGTTTTAAGTACTTCCACGCAAAACCACATAAAACGGCAGATTAGCATCCGTGTGTAACTAAAAAAGATCAGTCATCGAAGTTTTTCGCGTGACATGAACCAAAATTCAGTCCGCCTAAGCTGAACTGTATCTAGAATATGTCAAAATGTTACATAAAATTTTAGCATATGGCTTCTTGTCAAAGGAGTGTGCGTGAATTTAAAATGAAACTGAATTCAAGTAATTTACATGCTATACTTAAACAGCCATATCAATTTTTGTAGACATATATACAACTCTCAAGTTTTTACATTATTAATTAGTTTTTCCCTTGATTATAATATTATCTTCGATTTGAAAAAAATGCAGACGGGCCATAAATTTCTGATAAAAACAGTTCTAGAAGTTGGTAATTTAAATTAAGATCAAAGTACGAAAATTTATTTTGGCAATACGTGACCATTTTATTACTTTAAGTCCCATTGTAGCATGATGGCATATTATGAATCCCTTAATTATGGCATGTTCTTCAAAAAATCTTCATCAAATGGAAAATACATCCCAAGGAGAAACATTCAATTTTGCGGTTTTTCAATACATAAAAATTCTCAAATGGTCTTTCATGGAAAGAATAACTAATGCTCATGTTCCTAAATATATGGAACATCAGAAATAATGCCCGATCTAAGTTCAGGAGGCATAGTATAAGGTTAACATATATCCAATTCAAAGCAATCAAAAGAAAAAAATGTATATCGTACAATAAAATAAACTAAGCAACTTTTACCTAGACTTTGTTCTGCAGTTACTTGTAGCTTGTAGTTACAAGTTACGTTACGACACATTTGCAAGTAGCTGCAGAACAACGTGACGGTCAAAAGTAATGGAATTTTGTTTTCGATGTATTTGTTTTCTCACTACTATTAACAACTGCTTTGAAGCTGTTTTAAACGTGAAACGCAACGAATCACTTTATTCAACCTAAATAAAAGAAAAAAGAAAAAGTACTTCTTTTGTAGCTAAATTTAGAGTCCGTTACGCACACTTGAAAGTGCAAGCAAATCATGACCTGAAAAAGATACCTCATCCAATCGTTTCTAATAGTAGCATATTATTTGCATATTTGAAGATTTCTACTATCTGCAATTTTAAGCCACTTGTAAAAATTAATCATTAACTACTAACTATAGATTCCAAAAAAGAGAACTGATTGAAAAAAAAAAAATGTTTTCAGCAACCATTATGTGATATTTAACTCATATATGAAGCCCCATTTATGAAGACATTAATAACGGCATCGTCTTTAAAATGTATAAAATAGAAAGTACGGAAAAAAGTTCTATTTTTTGATATTTCTTTGTTCACCATGTTCAGTATCTTATCCACTCGGAAATGGCAGGGCACGTTAATTTTCTGAAATTCATAAACAACGCACGAGCTGAGTTCGGGGACGCAACGTTATCATCAAATCGTCGACGCTATCAACAGATGATTACCAGACATAAGTATATCATTAAAGAGTTTTTTAAAAAGTTTCGTTTTAAATATCATTAATTATTTCAAACTTGCTTTAACTCTTTGAGGCGCAACCCTTTCCCAATGTTGAAAAAAGGGCAGCCGTTGCCACCGCTCGACTTAACTACCAGCAAGATGGCGGACGATAAAAACGTTCATCGCGTGCCACAGATCTAGAGACCCTTTTTTTGACGCAGCTGGCTGTGCCGGGCACAGCGCTGACCTTTTTTCAGCATTGAGCAATCTATCCAGGTGTCCTCGCATTCTTCCATTTTTCAGCAGATGTCAGTGCTGTTAAAAATAATCGTGTCAATTTTTTTACGGGAAATGACGTGCTAAAAAGTAAAGGATTCTCGTGGAGCTATGTCACCCGCAACTATTTTTATAGAAATCAAATCTATTCTTCGTGACTGGCAACAGTCAAAACGTCAGAGCGGAACACTGCGCGTTAAAGGGTTAAATATTACTCCAATTTTTTCAAAAAAATAATAATTTTTTCCCCTCAGAAAAATTTACGGCTAAATTTTAGAATCAATCAAGCACCCTAACAAATGTAAACAAATCGTGACGCGAAATTCGATACCTCATTCAATCATTCCTCCCCAGCAGCTCGTGATTTGCAGATTGCGAAGGGAGATTCGTGTGCTATCATCTGCAATCGTTAGCCACTTACTCGTGCCACCAGCGTGGGGTGATTTTTCTCTTCGGGTTAAATCCTTTTCCCGACTGTGGTCAAGATGACCCTTGATGATAACCGGTGAAGTTGGATCAGCAGGGATTACGAGGAAAAGGCCTTCCCCTTGCTTCTTTCCTCGCTCAATTGATGACAGAGTGGAAGGGTTTTGTATGGGATTACGTCTGTTGCCATTTCTGTTACCTTCGAGTAAAGGAAATATTGAGGAAAGCGATTCTTTTCGGAGTCTATATAGATTCGTTCCTGTCCAATTTAGCATGAAAATTCAAGCACTTGAAAGACAGGTGTTGGGGACTGAATGACCGAATGACTGAAATATTTAATCACTTGCTACAGTTAGACAATGATTAACGAGCAACATAGCATATGTATATAAATTTAATATTCAGAAGATAAACAGCTCATTTCGTAAGTTTTTTCATGCTAGTATTTTATGCTGTACAACTAGGTTCACTTTTGAAAGTATCAAATAAGTATGTTGACTTATTATAATTATAAATATTTCACAATAGTTTTCAGGGAGAAAACTTATGGTTTCTTCGAATTAAGCAAAATACCATTGTTTTTCATATATCATTTAGATTTAAATCATAAGTTTTAATGACATAGTTTTGAAATAGCGAGCAAAATAATTAATTTCAGCATATCTATACTTTTTTAGTTTAAATTAAAAATTTAATTGTTTGGGAATATATGTTAACTTATCCTAACCCCACTTAATCATGTTTTTTATTGTTAGTCATGCTATTAATTGTTAGAAAATATACCGATAGACGAGAAAGTCCATAAAAACTTTAAAAATTCATTAATAAAAGAACAAATAATGTTAGAAAATTGCAGTTTGCAATACTAGGTTTAGCTGGTGATGGGATTTTTTTAATGACATGAAAGGTTGTAGTTCCAAATGTTATTGATAGGTGGCACTGACATGCACAGTGGGAAACAAATTTCCAATAAAAAAAAACAACCGAAATATCTGTAATCCTATCCATTTAAACCGCAATTTTGTCCCGTTATTTGCTCTTTTTTAATGAATTTTTAAACTTTGATGCACCCAGGATGCGTTAAACATGAAAACTTAAAAAATTCTTTAAAAAAGAACCAATCATGATACAAAATTGCGGTTTGCATGGATAAGATTAAAAATATTTCGTATTTTTTAAAATTAGAAACTTGCTTTGCATTGTCCATGACAGCGCCAGTAATATTTGGAACTCCAACTTTTCTCGTCATTAAAAAAATCCCATCACCCGCTAAACCTAATAGTGCAAGCCGCAATTTTCTTATTTGTTCTTTTTTAATGAATTTTTAAAGATTTACGGACTTTTTGGTCACCCTGTATGTCAATTTGTTAGCAGAATATCCTCCATTAATTAACGATTAACGGATTAAGGATATTCTTCTCGACTTTCAATACATGGCTGACACAGTGTGTATTACCCATGGAGATCATATGTAGCTCGAGCTTAATTTATAATAGTAAAAATACAATTTTTATTTCGAATAGAAGAAGCTCTGCAACGTTGTACTAATTATTATTTATTGAAACTAATCAACCAGATAAATTCTTTAATGTACAATCTTTGTAAACACAGGAGCGCAATGCGCTTGTAATTCAATCACTGCACTTTAAAAAAATCAATATAACAGAACAAGTTCCTAACGACCGAAATAAATTGATAAATTCTTCCCTTACTTGCAAGCATTCATAAATACTTAATGCTTGATGTTGAATGTAGCACGATTTGGAACACAATTTAGAACACAGACAGAGCTAAAAAGCTTCAAACATCGAATGAACACGCCCCTTATTTTATCGGATGTTAAATTTTTGATGAAGACAAACCTTAATGAAGATCTTAACCTTTAAGCGCTTCGACGAACCCATTGTAAAAGCAGACGGTCTTCTTGGAGCATCGTTTGCTACTCTTCAGATTTCCTTTAAATATTCAAGATGAATAGTCCCTTGTCGCGATAAGAAAATTACACAGATTTGTCTTGAAAATTTAAACATACTTTAGCTGCTGTTACTTTGTGTAATAGACTCACTTATGTTCTACATATTTCAGTATGCAATTAATAGGCAATTTTCGATTTATTTCAGATTCCATGCTACTTACTGTAAGTGTTGTTGGTTTGATGGAAAATTGACATGAAAATATAGTTAAAGTAATAAATGTAATTTATTTTCTTCTGTTTAGAGTAGATTAATCTTCTCTCTAAATATCAGTACTGCGGCTGATGCATATTGAGCTTTTATAAATGTCATGAAATGTAATTTTAAAGTTAATGAATAAATTTGGACCAATGAAATATTTTAAAAATAAATGCAATGCAATCTCATCTGTTCCTAATTTAAGGAAATATGTTTTTAAAAATACATTCTGAGCTCTGGAATAACGGATTATGACAAATATTAAAATTATATCCCTTTCACAACAATTCTAATATTAAATATTATTCATTCAACTTTTTACTAAATAAATGTTTGCTGAATTAAAGTAATCATGTTTTGTACTATGCACTGCCACTGATGTTCTGAATTAAAAATGAAAATACAGAGAAACAGAGATTGCTTTCTGCAATTTAATCAATACATTATTATTTCATTGTGTAGCCGTACACAATGAGATACTGAGTAGAAAAAGCATTAGAACTGAATAAATTCAAATATTGTAGGTTAATGAGACCTACTACAGTAAAAGTCTAAAACGATGAGTTATTGGGACATGGGCGGATTAAAGATCATATTTTACTTCCATAAAATGGATGTATATGTCAATCTTCTAACTAACCGCCCCCACCGACAAACTTTCATTAATCCGCCACTGTATTAGGAAGATCGTTACCACATAACAACGTTAAACAAAATATTAGGTTGTAACGAAAGTTTCCCGCCACCGCAAACTTCGTCAGCACACAGTTCTCGTTGGCGTATTTGCTCATATTTTGCCAAACGATTTTTGGCATTTGAAAGAAAGAGGTTTACTTTATAACACTGTGTTGTGAAATCTGTAAAAAATATAGTTATCATTAAGTATAAGGTGTCTCAAATGGAACTATCACTCTAGAGGATTAGAACCATCATTGACTTCCAGTTGTGTTGCAAAAAGTCAGCTACATAATATCAACGAATTATGAGTACATCTAAGTACTATTGTTGTATCATGTGACACTGTGCAGGTTTGGTACCAAAAGTTTAAAAACAGTTATCTAAGGAGTTAGAAGATAGTTTTTCGGGCAAATATGGCGGAAAACTTTCGTTACAACCTGATAGCTTAATAATTCACTATCTGTCATGGAGTATTTTACACAGACATAAATTCCGTGGGAATAATGCTACTGTAACCCAATGTCCGTGTAGCTTATCAAAGGTCGTAACGACAGTTTCAATATAATTGTGAAAGGTCTTGACTTATTGATGTTTTTCTGGATGAAAAAATGTATTCGCAGAATGTCAGGACCAGCAAACTTGTCTGATCCAAATTTTACAGAATTCGTAGATGTACATGAATTAAACAGTTAAGGTAGGTAGTAAATCTGCAAGATACCTAGCATTGTCCTCAGAATTTTTCTGGATTTGGTGTGCAGTGTGAACAAAAATAAATTCTAAAACCTTCCCTTTCAGCTTGAGTCCTTTATGGCAGCATGAGATCGTCTTTGCACACGCTACATCTCGGCAATTGAAGATTGGACAAATGGGTACATTTTGCTCAGTCGAAAAACCCCCAATCTACCACGCGGATCAAAACCAGTCCTTCCCACAAGATCTTTTTTTCACTGATGACGAACACGCATTCTCCCTCTCGCCATCAGTGGCAGATGGCACCAGCATGAACACTATCTTTCTATTGCTCGCTCCTTCAAAGTCCGCAACAAAGCTCACATCCTGTGGCACGCGACATAAAGTCCATAACGCGTGGCAGCAACCTGTCAAAAGTCCACAATGCGCGGCAGCAACCTCTCAAAGTCCAAAACGAGTGGCAGCTTCCCTAAGGATTGAAACTTCGTTCATGAGCTTCCGACTGACACTCTTGGGTGAGGGGGAGTAGTGTGGTGGCACGACACGTGATCGTCTCCACGTATGCTACACCTCTACCTTTTGCTCAGTCGGAAAACGCCTCAATCTACCACGCCGAATTCGCGAGATCAAAACCCATCCTCGCCAAGCGTTTTTCCTTTCTTCTTACAATGTGTTTTATATTATTGTTATATGTTTCATATTATGCAATACAAAATGTTTTATATTATTGTTTTATGTTATTTTATTGTTTAATAGATTATGTTTTGATGGTATAAAATTAGATTTCAATGGATGAGAGTATTTGACAAGAGCCCTCCTTATTATTATAACTTTAAACACTATATGACCAGTATTTTTAAAAAATGTTTTCACTAATACAATGATTTAGGGACTGTTTACCGTATAACATACTGGAAGATGCTGAAAACCAGTGATGGGATAATTTTAAACGTTGGACCTCAACGTCTACTTATATTACGTATTTTACAAGCATTTACATAATATGGATTAAACTTTGAAGACTAAATATTACTTTCTGTTTTAGTTTTGATTACAGCCTGTTATCCAAGACTCTTTCCAAAGATACCTTTGAGATGTGTTTAAAATGCAAACGAGGATGAAATTTCAGGGAACTCGATATGTCAACTGGTGCTTGAACGTGAATCTCTACCGGGAGGTAATGCCAAGACCATAAATCCAGCAACAGTAAGGAGAATATCCTTTTTAACCCCGTGTCCGTAAAAACAGCTTTTGGAAAGGAACTCTACACCGAATGATATCGAAGGAAAGAAGAAAAATCTTTACAAAACTGATGATCGAGACGAGGAGAGATATATATTTTTAGCGAAAAAACGTGGCGAAATGACCTTAGGTTGGCGAGAGTTGCTGTTGACTGATGGGGTCCAAAGAATGCACTGGACAGTGATTGATGAGCAGGTGCCATTGGTGGAGGAAAATCACGTGACACCGATCGCAGCCTGGACAGTTCTTCATAAATTTTTATTCCCTCCACCCCACACCTCACCCAGTCGTCTGATTAAGTGATCTGTCTTGACGTTCGTTGTTTCAGAGGCCCTCCATCTGTACTAGAAGATGGTTTGGAAATTCAAGTCAGCCACCGTTTTTACCGGTTGGTGATAAATTGGGGTGTTGAAGCGAAGGTGTATATCTCTTGGAAGCTTCGATTCGCCACATTGTATTTTATTACAGTATTTTCCTATTGATTTAAGGTAGATTTTCATAAGAAGAAGAAACATAAATTTTCATAGAATATATATTTCTTTCATTGGGAAGAGTAATGGTTTTCTGGGTGGTTATAGTTTCGTATCACCGTTCGAAAGTCTTCAAATGTAGATTTCAAATAACTTCGGAATTTTACCATAAAATGTGATATTTAAATTCAGTGAAGGGCGGATTTTTCAAAAGGAGATGCAATGATGTATGGGTCTTCACGAATTACAACCGTCATGATTTGAGTTGGTATTTTAACGGAGTTGTTTAGTTAGACTTTTTTTATTACAAACTTGAAAAAGTTAATAAAATTAGATTGAAAAAGATATTAACACATTAAATTAGCTTTTGCAAAACACTTTAGAAGTGACAAACTAACAGTAGATAAAAATCAAAATCTTCGTTTCAGTGTCCTCGGGTAGTTATTATACGTAAGGAAGGTCACCAAACTTTTGGGAGATATAGACCATATAAAAAAGTTGAGAACTGAACGTATACCTAATAAAGCAAGAACGAAACGTATTCATTAATCAATTAATAATCACTATAAAACGAGATTGACGTCAAAAAACCTAATAGTGATTACGATGATGGTGTTTTTATGGTTCTGAAAGCGAAATCGATTTGGGTTCACAATTGCTGTTCAGCGAACGACCTTGGTTCATGATACATATAGATAAAGAATTTACCATGAGACCAAAACCGTGTGAGAAACATGTTCTCAATTCAATGCGTATGAGCAATTTTCCTCCACCATTGGATTGAGATTGCTCAAGAAGTTATGCTTTGCCTTTTGGACTTTTTCTTTCCTATTCTCGAAATCAGTGGCGTATACAAGAGAGAAGTTTGGGGGTTCAATCTCCCACCCCCACACTTGTCAAAATTTTTTTAACAAAATGTCCATAAATTTTGAATTTTTTGCTTAAATATTTTGCATTTTAATACAAAGTTATGTCTATAACCCCCCCTCTGAAGAATGTCTGCATTCGCCACTCTTCGAAATAGTCATGGGAGTGTCAAGCAGTAAAATGAATGCACGAAATATAAATATTGGTAAGCAGCAACGGTATATGACGTCAAAATATGTCATATACCTGTAAGTATTTCACCACATGGCAGGATGTTAGAATAAACATTTCCATTAGAGTGCTGCTTCAATATAGTTCCTGCATGAGAAGCACATTGTTTCATTTTTATTTATCACAGACGTTAATTTTGCTATTTTCATTTATTTATCTGTTCCTTTTTTCCTTTATATCACGTGAAAAGTTCGTCATTTTCATATCGAAACATGATGTACTAATAACTTGAAAGGCTGATGGAATCACTTTCTAAAAACATGATGTACGTTTTATGAAAATTTCGTTACCTTCATGGTATTGCAGTTTTAATGTCCCGCAATGAAAAATAATAAATGACATAGTTTAAATGCTACGTACATTAAATGTTTAGTAAATAGTTCATCAGTTGATGCCAGATTTTTAAGACTAGTCAAATAAAATCAGTTAATGACAGAAATCTATTTCCTTCTAGCAAATCAGATGGATGGAACTAACTAACTTAAGCACTAAAAAATTATTTAGGACTGAAATAAAATAAAAAAAAATATGTATATACATCCGCAGCAATAAAGCACGTTTAAATTTCAATGTTACTGCAGAGTTTATAGTGTGGTGCTTAAAGGTTCTTGTTTCTCATGACTTTGGAGAATGACCATAGAAAAATGTAGAAAATTTAAAATTAACATTTGAGTTGTATCTCTAATTTCCATGCATGTCATTTTTCGGATTATCTGAATTTATGCTAATCCAATAACAGAAGAGCTAGCTTAAACTATGAAATTGTTAGATATTACTAAAACTGAACATCTCTTGGCTCTAGTCTGGTCTGTATGCGTAAGTTGGAACCATTCTTCCTTTAAAATGGTAACAATTAAAAAGAACGTTGAATTTCCTTTCCTGTAGCTTTCTAGTTTAAAAAAAAGAAAACTGTTTCTTGATTCTTGCAGAAGAGTAAATGGTACGAGCTTGCTATAGCGATATTTGTTTTCAAAAAGCTTGAATTCCCTTAAGATGTTTAATGATATTTTATTTTTTTAAGTCCTATGATATTTCCGTGAGACATTATTTGAATCAACGTTACGAGTCTAAATTTAGCTTTAGCTAAGCAACAATTTATTTGACGTTTACTTCGTTATTTTATTGCTCTGGTACAGTAATATTGTGATTTCTGTAGTACACTTTGTACATTTCTTTCCAAAGAGGTTAGATTTTTTTAAATGTATTTATTTAGCTAAAATTAGTCCGAGCTGAAAAGTTTTAAAGCAAGGGGGAGGGGAGTCAGTACTGCAGAAGTAAATATTTTAAAAGTAAATATTTTTCCCATGGGAGTCAATTGTTATCTACTTATAACAGTATGGAGAATCTCTGTTTCTAAAACTTAACATTTAATAAACGTGTCTGAAATAATTGAATTCATTCCCACTACGTTTTCAACGAAAACAATATAGAGCGAGTATGTTTTCACTCACTAATCGCCTTAAATACACCATTCAAAGCTTGGAATTTCTTGTAAAAATTTGACACAGTGCAAATACGACAAATATTTGATAAAAAATTCATGAAAATATAAAAGTTTTTAAAAAATACACTCTTTTACTCATGCAATATTTGCAATAAATTTACTTGGGTCAAAAATTTATTTTTTAAAAAAATATATTCAGACAGGCTCAATCATACTGTCAATCTTCCAAATTTCTTGCAGACAGTTTCACAGATTATTTTTATACTTCTCATTTAAATAAAAAGATATTTTCTGTGTTTCAATAACGGCAGCATAATCTGTATAGTGATTAGAGTACTACACTCTACAAAAACCGACCTGGGTTTAACTCCCGGCAGGGGCTTGGTTGTTAAATTGTCCCTCCTTTCGTAGGAGTATAGCTGTCCCCCACTAGGTTCTTCGGTCGTAAAATATATAACACTTCACTCCTTAGAAGTGGGCACTGCCTAGATGGTAAATGCCCACAGTTTAAAAAAAAAAGAAAGAAAAAACGAAAGAAAGAAAGAAAATCAGTAACAGGAATCATAGCACAGCACACTGAAGTATGCTCTAGCATTAAACTAACATTAAATAATAAGCATTTCCAAATCCCAACGCTGAAAAGAGTTTGCAAAAATAAGCTAATTATTTGCTATAATTACCATACATGTATCATGCATTACCCTCATTATCTGCAGCCAAGCATAATTTACAATTCCATGTAGATAGGAAAGAATTTAGCTTATTCGAGTATGTTTCTAAATTCGTACTTCGCGGAAACTGAACATGTAAATGTGTTCGTCACCAGCTACTTGGTTGGAATAATCAGCCTATTTGTATTCAAATCTCATTCTACATATTGAAAGAACGCAAAAAACACTTGTTTTGTGGCGGTATTTTTGCTTCCCATATTTTGCATAATAGTTTTTCCTTTCTTTTTTTCTTTGGGATTTCGTATTTTGCCTTTTCTTGTGAAACACCTCATTTTAGACAGGAAATATTTATAACAATCGTTAGAAGTCATAACGTATCACATCATTTTGGGTATTTCTCTTGCTTCGTGAGGGTTAAGTTCCCAGCTTAATGTCTGACATTAGTTGAGATGAATTATCTTGCCTGGTAATTATTTGTGGTATGAGTAAATGCTAGTGCAGATGACAAAATATTTTGAAAGAGGAAGCTACTATATGGCTTTGAAGTTAAAATGCATGTATTTAGGCTGCTACAAAATTTTAAGTTCATTAAAAATAGTGATTTTGTTGTATATGACATTCATAAATGACACAAAAATGTGTTTAAAATGAAACTCAAAAATTTATTATTTTGTTGCATTTTAAGACATAAAAATAATAATTGTTAATAATAATAATAAAAAACAAGTTCTACAATTTATAAGACATCAAAATTATGCTTATAAGCGTTTAATCCTCCAAGCAAGCTCTGTTCAACAGCTTTTCCTACGAATAAAAACAACAATCTCATCTTATTACACAATTTTAATTCAAAAATTCAATCATAAAGAAAAGGTTCTTTCAAACCATACTACTTTTGTGACACTCTTAGTTTCAAAGCCTATCCACCGCGACAAGGTGGAGCCACATCGGATAGGAAAAATTTTCGGTTTTTAATTGTCCAGAAGCCAAAAACCGTATAAAAAGCAGATACTTGTTCGATTTTTAACTGTCCACAGCCAAAAACCACATAAACAGCCGAAATATTTTCGGTTTTTAATTGTGAGACAAAAACCGCATAAAGCATTTTATATTTTAGATCTTAAAGCAAAAAAAGAGGCAAGCTAAACGCTTCCTAATTTTGTTACTTTTCGCCTGTTGTGCATTACTGAATTGCATCGACGGCGCAACACTGAAAAAGCAGTCGTCCAAAAAACTTTCCATCAGATCTGGTGGATACTGAGGAGAGTATTTGGGTCCTGCAACACTTAAAAAGCAGTCTTCCAAAAAACTTTGCATCACATCTCGTGGATACTGAGGAGAGTATTCGGTGACTGACGGAGAACGCGAAAACGCCGTAGCGTAGGAGGCAAGCGAGGAGTTTGCATCCACAAATTCGTCGACATCCACAAATTGCATACACAAATTCGTCGGAACTGGTGCAACGAAAAACATTTTGGGAGAAAAAATTGAACTACTTAATTCAAAATGCTTAAAAAGTATAAAAAATACAGTTTCAAGCACAAGAATATAGCAGTTATAAAAGATAAAGAGGGAATCCAAGCATCAATCTCAAGAGCTTAGATAGAAATGATTTATGTTGTTCATTGATGCAAATTTTTCTCATCGACAACAATAAGTCTCCATTGTAGCTTTGAAACAGTAATTTGGTATTGTTTGCAACAATGTAGTGAGGTATCATATATAAAGTTTTGTTGTGCTCATTTGTTTACAGAAATTTTTTGCGTTTGTTGCAATGCGTTGATTGAACAACAAAGCTCTGTAAAAGCATACCTTTGGGGATACTTTTCCATGCACTGGTCATTTTTCTGACCCAGATAAACAGTCATCTCACGAACTACAATGTAACTGAGCCACATTAATCTACATTTTTCAGAGAATCAAATCAATGACAAATCTACTGGTGACGATTTCTACTTGCTGTGGCGTCTGGTCCATAATGTTCATATTCCTTTCGAGTTATTAGCATGGGCTCAACTTGGGTATTTGCCACCCTTTGGCTAGGTAAACTATTTGGCAGTGTTGATTTTAGCACTTTCTAGCAAAGGAACAGTATGAATCACTGTTCTTTTTGCAACCTGAAAGGGATTACCGATTATATGCACGCGTAAGTCACAAAGGAATGAAAAGTCACCATGGCTAGCAAATACCCTGTTCTTCACCTCTAGAATACACCAATGATCTGCACTAAATTATATAGGTCCATGAAAACTATTGTTCCATTAGCCCGCCAACTGAGTTCCTCTGCGAAAAAGACGTGTTTGCATCCTCCAATTATATAGGCACGCATCCCCCAATTATGTAATTTGCATCCTCCAATATAGGCATATTCGCGTAGACATATTTTAATGACACCATGAGATCCTTGTTCGTATATAATCTTCATACAAGGAAGTAAAAAGGAAGAAAATCTGTAACACTTTTAGATTTTAAATACGCACTATAGTGCTATATATTAAAAGCGTATCATAATTTATGCGTCATCCCTATATTTCTTCCATATTCCATTAAGTTGGAAAGTGTATCATTATATGTGCATCATAATCCATGAGTGTGCCGTGTTTGTCCTTCTTGGGTTGATTCCTATTTTGACGCCCCGACTCTCGCAAAGGTGGCGATCATTAAACATATGCACTAACGATGACGATTTTGTGCATTTATGTGGCAATCGTAATTTAGAATTAAAATAGCGATTTGGAACAACCAGCAAGTACAGCATTCCGTTATATTTTTATTTAATTTGGTTGGACAATTAATGTAGTTTTAATAATTAAGTGTTTTAAAATTCCTTAACTGGTGCGTTTATCGCTAATTTGTTCACTTTAATTTTCATCTAGTTTTTTGGGGAGCATTGAAACTTGTACATAACTCCTAGAGACCCATGACTGTAAAGCTCGCCAAAGTGCAGGGAATTTTTAGGTTGGCGAGAGTAGGAGCGTGAGAATAGGAATCCACTCTTTCTTGAACCGTAAAACACATCTTTGGAATCGAAATCTATCTTAAAATCGCCTACTGAAAATGTTTTACAATCTTCGCCAGGCATATTCCAACTATATCGCGTAGACATATTTTAAATAATGTTTGGAATGAACATAATAATCCATGAATTTCCTTCTTTGTTCCATAAAACACTTCTTCGGAATAGAAATCTATATTAAAATCTCCTACCAAAACTCTCTACAAATTTTCGCCAGGCATAGTCAAACTATACTTCACCTTTATAAATACCATTTGGAAAGTGTACCATAATCTATGAGTGTACCGTATTTGTGTTCTCTGTTCTATAAAACACTACTTCGGAATTAAAATCTGTATTATATCGCCCACGAAAACTATTTTACAATATTCGCCAGGCCTTTTCTAACTATACTCAAAATATATTTATAAAAACTTGAAAAGTGTCTACTTGCTACACGAAAGTGACCACGCCGTGCTTGAAAGAAATAGCACCCGGGTGCTAATAAAGAAATGAATAAAAATTAAATTAAATTAAATTAATAAATAAATAAAACTATGTATTTTGTCTATATAGAACAAGGAGCTTAAGATATTTTTTATAATTTAATGTGGGAAAAAATACATACATATAAAGTAAAGTAATGTATCATTTTGTCCGTGATACAATATTTTCTATTATAAATTTTAATAAAATCTGGCATGGACTTATTTCTAAACGATTCTATTACCTTGAGTTAAAACACTTGATCACATGTTAAAAAATAATCCCCATAAATACATTTGCTTTTTTATATGTCATAATGGATTCACACGCAACCAGACCTCACAAGTATGTGCTTATTAGTTTGTGATTAACACTCTTATTAAATGTATTTGAAGATTTTGAATGCTGTTTCACAAAGAACAATTCTTTTTAAATTACTTCCAGATAAGACGTTTTGATAAATTCTAACTATAATTATTGTAATATAACTATAATCATATTTTTTTGTTTTTGACTGTCCCTACTTGTATCAACTAAAAATTACCAATCTTCCAAACAGTCAAATCACTTCTCCAGAACAAATAAGAAAAATTAATCTGACACGTACACACACACATGCAAAATGAGAAACATGTATGCCCGTGCTTTATGCATCACTAAGAATATAACTAGAATCAATCTATACCTAGCCGTGTCTATCACGTCTAGTGAGGAGTTAATAATTAGTGTCGTTTCTTCTCAAAAGTTCATTCTCTGAAAACTACTCATCGGTGATGGACGTTCCTAAGTCCTCAAAGGGTTATAGTCTCAATAGCATATCGTCTTCAAGATTACCGTACCAAGATTGACGGGACAGAACTGATGATGGTTATCTTTCTGAATACTTCGTGTAAAAGATTCTACTCTGATACGATTCTTAGTTTGCTTGCTTGTTTCAGTTTGTTGATCGCTGCACGATGCAATTCAGGTAGCACATTGTACTGGACTAGACGGAAGTGGCCAGATCTTTATGTTTATAATAGCTATAAACCAGACCTTAGAAAGTCAATATGAAGAGGAATTGATATTAAAGGCTCTTGTAAAAGTGAATAAAATGTTAGCAGCAAGCAGTAGCGGATCCAGAAGAAAATTCTGGAGTGGGAACAAAACTTTTGCCTCCTTTTTCTCATAAATTCATTTGAATTTACAAATAAGTTAGTTTTCTGCAGTGTAAACTTAGTTTATCTGAGGGGAGGGAAGCCAGAGAGTCACGTGCCCCCGTGGCTAGCACAACTAGTTCAAAAGACGTTCAACGCAGGCTGAACGCCTTTTGAACTAGCTGTGCTACTGAGGTTTGGATTCACCAGTGGTAGAAAGTACAACCAAATACTTTGTTCTTTATTAAATTTTGATAAATAAAGAAATTTGTTCTTGAAATATCGATACACCAAGAAATTCAAATAATTAATGAAATTTTAATAGGTTATTTAAAAATCCACATAAGTCAAAATTTTTTGAAACACACTTTTCTGTTGCTTGCGAACGTATATTTATATGTAAACTCATAATGCGGATGAAGAGCCATCTAAATTCTTACACCTTATTTTGTTCAAACGAGGTAGTGTAATCGGCAGTCCAATAAAAACCAACTGCTCAATAGATGGCACATATGGAGGGACTATTTGATAACATTGAAAACCTCTAAGGGTACATCCACAGAAATTTACTGAAGTACGTGGTCTTATTAAGATACTTATAACCATATTTATATCATGGAAAGACTGTGTTCAATCTACTCAACTTGTACTTTATCTTGCTATATAATTCTGCATTCTAAAGAAGAAAATACACACAAGTTAGGTTATCAAAATTATCCTAAGCAAATAATCTAAGTCTCAAGTATAATCAACTATAATCTTTAATCAACTATAATCTTTAAAAATCTTAAGAACCATAACAGAAAAAAAATCATTAATTTTAACAGTAACACAGAAATAAATGAACAGTTAAAGAAAAGAAGAATATATAATTACCAGAAATCTACTGAAACACAATGGGCGCTTTAAGATTTCTATAAGTTTGAGCTATCAATGTACTGGTCCTTACACTTGAGATGAAAACTTTATGAATATGAAATTCTCTTATGAAAAATTAAAAGTGTTTGTTCCATAAATTTTAAGTTACAGGCATCGATGGTTGTAAAATGACCAAAAATTTTTGCACATTGTGAAACTTTATTGTTTTTGAGAGATTCACGAAGTTTACTTTAGAAAATAAACATAAGGTAACATTTAGAAAGTTAACAAGTTTTACATTTAAGAACTTTTTTTTTTACTATAAGCAACGTATTTTACGTACAATCTCTGTTGCACAATACTGATTCGACAAATTCTTCTCCTTGTTTTTTGGTTTGGTTTTTTGACTTTTGTGTGTATGAAAAGTATTTCTTCATCAGATTTGGGTCCTCATTATTTCGAAAATTATTAGTACATAGTTTACTGGTTGAATATATAATGTTACATAAGTGTGCAGATAACGTTATTATAGTCATTACCCCTCTAAAAAATTTTAACATTTTATCTGTAGTAATACGCGAAAAGACGGTTATAGATGTAAATGGCATGGTGTATAAGCGTCCCTGTAGTGAATAAGCGAATGAAAATGGTAGTTAGATGAATTTATCGTATTATTTTTACTTAGGATATGTGAGATTAAATATCACTTCATAAAGATGGAAAATGACAGCCTGGGACTTAACGTAAAATCTCTGTAATGGGGATCGGATCTGTTTCTTGTCTGTCTTCCATAGCTAGTCCAGTTTAAACACAAAAAAGTGGCAACAACGGTCGGAGACAAACCTAATTTACATATTTACAGACAGGGGCATAGCTAGGGAGGAAGCAAGAAGGGGCATTAGCAGTGGCGTAGCTAGAGGGAGGCAAGGGGGGGCATCTGTTCTAGGGCGCAGCACCCGAGGAGCGCCACATAAAAAAATTCCCCATTACATTTTGACAAATAGGAAGGGGCGTAAAAATTTCAGTTGTCCCCTTGTTCTGAAAACTCTTGCTACGCCTTTGGGCATCAGTCCCCGGGCGTAACATCTAAAGGATGCCAATTCATATATAAAACATTTTCCATTACATTTTCGCTAATAGGAAGAAGTGCAAAATCTTCATTGTCACCGGCCGCTGAAAATTTCAACTGCTGCTTGCTCTCTGTCCGCAAAAAATCTGATGAGTGCGCATCCTGTGCAGGAGCTTAAACGATACGGCCTCTCTTTCCAAGAAAAAATACTGATGCATAAAAATTCACCATTTTACTGACGATCAAATTCCCACCCGAAAGCCTGATGTATCACTGATTACGGATGTAATGTAAGATCCCTTTCAATATTCGTATCTTATGGCACCATTTCTTTTGTTGTTGCTGTTTGCTCTATGACGCTTTATGTCAAGAAATCACCTGCTGTGACGCCTAGGTTGATTGGCACTAAAAGTCCCGGTAAAAGTGAAACTCATGATATCGTATCCAGACAGAAAACTGACAAGCTGGAACAGACAACGTCGGCATGGAGTGAAACAATGGGTCGGGACCTTCTCATGTCTCGATAAAGATCAATGTA
Source organism: Cheiracanthium punctorium (assembly GCA_038373885.1). Lineage (NCBI taxonomy): Eukaryota > Metazoa > Arthropoda > Arachnida > Araneae > Cheiracanthiidae > Cheiracanthium > Cheiracanthium punctorium. The sequence continues at coordinate 547,112 of JAWZYV010002088.1, forward strand.
ATGAGGAATTACTCTTGTCTTGCTGTCCATCTAGCTGTTCTTATTCGTTTTTTTTTATGGTTTCAGGAGATTTTGATTTTAATACCCACTTTGTTCCAAAAGAAGTGGTCTTCTCACGAAAGCAGGTGTAATACTCTTTGTGATTTAGCTAGAATCAATCACAGCAGGAATATTTTCTAATTCTTTTCATTTAAGTAAACTTCATTACAGCCGTGCTTTGTAGTAGCTGGTAGTTCAGATTTAGTTCAGTTTAGTAACTGCTACTTCAAGCTGGTAGCATTCAAACTTGGAATGTTAGTCCAATTACAAAAATGTCACAGTACTTTGCACGCATGGAATATTAGACTAAATAAACTTTGTACACTGTACTTGCAAAGTATTTGGGTGAAATGATTCTTAGTGGTTCAACCATAACCATTGCTAATCTTCATAGCGGAACTAAAATACTCTTTTCAGTCTAATAGAGTCAAGTGACTTTACAATTGATTACCGATTGGCTGCGATACGATTTACGACCAATCGAACAAAAAGTCACCTGACTTTACTAGTCTAAAAGGAGTCGTCGGTGATCAAGCCGCTTTGAAACTTGGACATGCCTTCCATTGAAAGCACAGTATAGAATAATTTCAAATTTTTGTTACTTTACCATTACTTTTACTGAAGATAGATAGGTAAAACTGCAAATACAATGTTATGGAAGCATTTGTGTATTTTCCTTCAATTCTGGAACAAATGTTTTGAATCAGAAGATTTTGAGACAAAGTTTTGGAGGTCACGTGCTCTCCTGTGTCTGTCAACAAAGCTAACAGAGATTGAACTATTTAAAAAAAGTTCTGGATGAATGGGAGGAAATTAATTTATGTATAAGCATGTTCTATATGTGTGTGTGTGTGTGTGTTACGTTCAAGAAAAACATTTTGATTTAAAAAAATCCTAAGTAAATTCCTCATGTTTAAAAATACAAGTTTTTGATTACATACTTAAAAAAATTAAGAGACAGCTCAGGCACATTTTAAAATACCTAGTGTCTACTCTATTGCTATTTTAATTGAAATTTTCATGCCTTTAATGTATCTATAATTAGTTCTCCTATTATCATTTTTGTACATGATGAGCAGGTTATATTTGTGTTAATAATACTATCACAGGAGACAAAGCCATACTAGAACGCACATTCCAATAAAAAATTTATGAACAAAGTAAGAATACACAGCATAAGTATTTAAATCTTTCAAATAATTGTTTTCAAAGTATGTATTATGAAGAGATGAGTATCTGTTGACTTAAAATTACAAAAGTAAGGTAAGTAGTTATCATGTATAATCTGTCAAAACAAAATCTTCTTACATTGCTTTGTTACCTACACACGTTCAACTGAATGCGCTTATTACTATTTTTTTTTATTTAAGTTTATATTCCTTAATATTTTCATTCCTCCCTAAGATTTAGTTTAAGAACTGAAACTAATGGTTCCTAAGATTTCAAAAAAATATTATTTGCAGTTTCTCTTTGTATGCTTCACGCTCCCGTACCACTAAATGTGTTTTACTTTATAAACCAACAAAGCGTGCCTTGTTTTTTTAAAGATCCGGTAAAGACACATCGAAGAAAGGAAAAAAATCATAAATAAAATCTCTTAGGTGTAATCTGTACGGTTGGATGCATTAGAATCGGAATGAGTGAAAAATTCAAAGCACATAAAAACGCCTCCTAATGCTTCGAAATGTACAGTTTAGGTTCATCTGCCACATGTTCCATGTTTAAATTGCTCAGGGACAATTGGCTGTTCCGTGCTGTTTCAAGATTGTTCACAATCAATTATAAAAAAATCACTCATGTGTTGAGAAGGAAAACGTTTGCCATTATCTCAAAGTAGCCCTCTCCTGAACATTACAGGCTCGTAAAAAGTATGAAATTTTCGTTCCAACATTCTTTCAGTATGCGGAAGGTAAGGTAGGCACTAACCCATAAATATCAATTTTACTGTATTTTGCTTCCTGATTGCGGGCACACACTGCTAAACGTTTTCTCCGCCGATTCGGTGACGAATGATGAATGATGATTATGAGCAAGATAATGATGATGAATGGAAGACGATGCAAAAATTCAAATGAAAATTCAAGCATATTGCTTTTACGGCTGTACAACACACGATCAATTTAATTCGTTAAAAAATTAAATCAACAAGCATATTTCAATAAAATAGTTAGTGTGTGAGAATATTTTACGTATAAGGTTTATTAAAAGTAATACAAATAATTTTAAATAAAAAATAACTATGAAGAAAATCTAGCTCATGTAATTAATGAAAACTCTTTTCCGAACTGAATGCCTCCAATTCTGCATCTTCAAAAATCTTCTCCCTTCAACTCCTATGCTGTTGAAGACTTCCACTGCTTCAACTTACATCCTTAGTTGTAAAAATCGTCGTTATGGAAGCTTTGTAACTACTTAAGACACGTTCTCTCACTAATAGCTGCCTCACTATAAGTACTTGAAAGCATCCGAAGAGCCTCAGCGCAGATTTCTTCATATTGAAGCAGAAAATTAAAACCTCCCTAAAATGACCGGCAATTTGGCTCTTTAACTGACATTTCCATTGAGAATAATCTTATGATGCTGACACAAATCGACCAATGCGTTTTATGTGGTTACGCAGAGAGATGCCCAAGTTCATTCCAATCGACCCTCTCTTGGATTCTTATTTCAATTAGCTAATACCGTTTTCTACTAACTACTGCAAAGTAGCATAAGTAACAGGAGTTTGAATTTCATGAATGTTTGCATTCAGAGATATGTCCCTCCAGGGGACTAGTCGCTAAGCTCCGTTCCCGTAAAAACACGGAAAGTGAAGCAGCACCAGCTTGGCCAGTGCTTGGGAGGGTAAACTCCTCTCTCAATTGGACTGTTGTAGGACTGTGTACGCTAATGGAAGCTGGTGCAGGTAAAATTTGTTCGTGACTCCAATGTCCTCTACGTTAGAAATATACTTCTAGGGGTGTCGATTTCAGGTGCTAGGTTACTAATCTGGAATGAGCTCACAATCAGGAGACCAGACCACTCATAGGGGGGCAATGTTAGTCTCCCCATAAAGAAATGGCTAACATCTGAGGCCATCATTGTGGTATCATTGTGGTCAAGACTCCAGCAGGCCGCTGACCCGGCCATCAGAAATAAATAAATAATAAATAATTCAGAGATATTGCTTGAAATTTTTCAAAGGAGTGAAATTATTCCTTGATTTATTTTGGAGGAGTGAATTTAATTTTAGAGGAGGAAAAATGTAGGTTTACAGCCTATAAAAAATACAAGAATTAAAGTTATCTCTCTATTCTAAAAAAAAGTAAAAGCCGGTGTCGCTGGCGTTGTCAAAACTTGTTTTCCTATCTCCTCCTAAACCGTGGAGATTTGAGTTTCGACTAAGGTGCCCACAGATTCGAAAAATTCCGAGGAACCTGCTAAGCTGACTTAAATTTCGAAAATCGAATTATTTTAGAAGATATTAATAAAAAAACTGAAAAAATAAACAGAATGGTTGCCAGACTTGGCATAAAATCAGTCATTCCTTTGCAACAAAGCGCTTCCAAGTATCTAGAATCGCGTGAAATTCACAAACATGAGTTAGAATGACGCCCATTTTACGCCAAAATAAAAACTATATGAAATAAGTAACTCAAAATGTGTTACACAAAGTTGACCATTTTCAAACAGTAAGTTCGCTTAGACAACAGGAGTTTAAAATAAGCAATTATTCGTTTTTCCAAAACAGAATAACTAATATCTTGAAAATGAAAAATAAATAAAATGTAGATTATTTTAAAGCGAGTTCGGTCCAGCTGGATTATTGGCTACCAGTAGAAATATTGGGTGGCGTTAACCACCCAATGCTACTACCTTTATAGCAGTTATAGTACACTTTGGATATTGGCTAGCGCGACGAGATGGTATAATTCGTGGTGCTAAGTACGCCAATCGGCAAACGATTATGTAAATGAAAATATGGATAACGGTTTTCTGGTAACCTGAAATGTACAGTAATTATAGGCTGTGAGCATGTGTAAATCGCCAAATAATGAAAAATCGCCATGGGTGACAAGCTATCCTATCTGTTCGGTAGCTTTTATTAACTTTACATGTACGCAAGTCGCCAAATAATGAAAAATCGCCATGGGTGCCAAATTCGCAAGGTGTCCAATAGGTTTTACATTATTAAAAATACATCTGAAACAGATGTTCTTATTTTATTACGCTTTAGCTCTTAAATAATATAACTTTTGAATGGCAACATTAAATATCATTATGTTTCTGAGGAGTGCAAATAATTTTTCCAGCGATTATAAGCGGAGTCCGCACTCCAGGTGGAGTATAGCTCAGGACCCATACAACACGGATTCCCATAAGAAAATATCTTCCGTGTTATGAGGGGGAGAGGGTCTACTGTAGTGTGAAGTTTAAATTTTTATGTACCCATGAACATGCAAGAACCAAGCAATGTGTAGCTCAGTAACATTCTATCTGATCCAATCTTCGGGTTTTGACTGTTGAAATTATGTCTTTTTTTACGAATAAGCCTTATTAGAGGCCGAATGCCTCATATGAAAAGCGAGCATAGCGAGTCTGGGGGCCTTGGCCCCTAGTCAATAGAAAAAAAATAAAGCTAAACTGAAGTTAATTGGTAAAAAGTATGCAATTTAATGTAGAAAAGAAAGTTATATACAGCACTTGTTGTAAATTAAAATTCTCTCCATCTTCTTTTATGCTTTTTTCACGACTTACTAGAGTCATCGAAATTAAATGAACGAACATTTAGCGTCTTCTTCAGCAATTTTAGGCCCTTCCTCTGATATGCAATGCGACACATTGCTTCTAATTAATTACACATGCTACTAAACTATAAACACATGCTAAGTTTTGCTAAAAATACAGAGGGTGAAAATTAAAATTAATTAAAATTCTAAAGAGTATTTTTGATTTTTAACCCCGCGAGTTGGTTGCGCTGTGAATCCACCTAATTTCAGCACTAGCAAAAATTTCTACTCCAGTTTCCAAAACACCAACTATAGTTTCCACAGAACGACTACTTGGTTAAGTAAGGGTTGGCATTTTGAATGTTTTACAACACAATTGTTACATAAAACTGTATATTATTCATGAAATTTAAGTCAAAAATATAAATATCGCTTCTGGCATCTGTAAAACTGGAAAGTTGTGTAAAAATGCTTGATCCTCAAAGGGCTGATTCATAAAACACGCCTATAGAGTTGCTAAAAAATCTCTGTTTACTTTCATTTGATTGGACCAGAGCTTGATATTTTGTTTCAGATTCCCCTTTTTTGTACTAATAAGCAATTATCATAAAAGAGGGAATAACTTCAATTTTTTGTCATAAAACTATCACTTAGCACAAACTTGCTTTGGAAACCTCAAAAGATTACTAACGGAGATTATCCGTATTTTTATTCATTTACTTCCCTGAATCTTATTGAAATTTTCATTTTCAGTGTTTCTCATTCACGTGCGAATGCATAAAATTCCTATTCAAAAGAACTATGACCAACAGAATTTTTCCTTGAATCGAAGTGTCCCTTATCCGGAGGATTCCCTAGAAGGTTTCACGGTACACACATGCATGTGTATGTGTTTGCATACAATACTGAGCAATAAATGCTACTATTACAATTGCCTGGCTAAATCATAACTCAGAAGAAAATCAGGCAAAGGGACAACGAAAGATAAATGAACAACGGTGTAGAAATGGATCTTACATACAACAATGTGCAGCTCGGTTATTTATATTTCCTGGATCAGTTATGTGTTCTACATCTCGTTTAGTTACTAAATGTTTGTTAGAATTAAATTACCTGCCCAAAAAATATTTCATGAAACAACATATTACCAGAACCAGTATATTACAGGGAAAGTGTACTCGCAGTCACCTGACAAAAAGTCTTTGTCAAGACAATCTGTTGCTCCGGCACTAACATTAACTGCTGTAGATCGACAGTCAACTAACTCATCATGGGCACGCATTTTTATCAGCTCGCTCCATCTCTCGGAGGCAGGAAACTCACGCAAAAGTCTTGATCTGCCCCCCCCCCTCCCGCCCCAGCCTTGTTGTAATCATCCAATTGGAAAATAAACCCCTTTGTAAGCCCCCGGCGGCAGTCTCTTTTGCAAGAGTTACACGATGGGCAACGGTTTCCGCTCGCTAAATGCATCAAAACCCTTGATGTCCGAAAAAAGCGCAAGAAGAAAGTTGATGTTCATAAAAGCGCCGCTTGCTCACCAGAATGTCATGGATCTGACACGTTTCACTTTCGTTTCGGGTTTCGAAGTTGGTTTGAAGTCGTATGAGTAAGGCACCAGGCACTTTGCCTCGTCGAAGGGAGTTGGATGCTTGCGAAGTGGAACGGTCTTCCCAGCTTCAATGGACTTCCTTCCACTAGGCTGTGTGAGACGTTAAATACATCTCACACACAGCGTAGTGAGAGGTATTAAACAAGGGAAAAAGAGAGTGTTACATTAAAACAGGATTTCAGAACAATTTGGAGCGTTGGCACCTGTGAACGCCGAATATGATTTCGAGGTTCATGGCACCCGGAGGAATGATTTTGGTTAAAGGAGTACCGTGTTCCCGTGTAAAAGGAAGGAAGTAAAAGAAAAGAGAAAATAAAGAAATTTTTTTTTTTGTTAGTAAAGTATTCAGACGCTGCATTTATTTATTAAAATATTTTTCTACGTACTGAGCTCAGCTTTTCAAAATTCAAAAATTTTTAAATTGCTAATGCAGATGTTAAAGCAAATTTCGTGTAAAATAAAATATGTGCTTTGAGAAACTGAAATACTTTGCATTTTTAGAAATGGTGCCTTTTTAAGCAGTAATACTTTGATGCTTCAAGACTATTTTTAAGTGGCTTTAATTAATTTTTTTTAATATAATTTTAAATGTACCGTACATGCAAAAAAAAATATTTTAAAACATTTTTTTTCAATTGAAAATAAAAATTATTATACGCGGAGCTACTTTAACATATCTCTTGAAAGTTACATCCCACAAGTTGAAGATACGTCTTGAACTTGCTACTCAAACTGGGAAGTAGAGGTGAAGACAATAGCATCGGTATAGCAAAAACACTAAAGCTTCAAATGACTTCAATATAATGTACTATCATTGGACTAATTAAAACCTATGTTCAGACCTTTATTCAACGTTTTAGAAACCACACTTAACAGACACCATATTAGTGGCAATAAATAAGTTTTCTCTACCATAAATTGATGATAAATAACCTTTAATCAAAAAATATATTGAAAGCATTATAAGCATAAATCAAATGCAATGCTAATTGAAATGCAAAATCTTCTTCCAGCTTCAAATTTGATAATGTTTCCTTAATGGCAACGGCGTTAAGTGTTGAGAATGCCACATTACGAGGTCAGAATCATGATCAAATCTGAAGAATTAGCTTTATCATATCGCTTACTCCATAAAACTTCATGCATTCATAATTAGACATTCAAAAAACATTTAGCAATCTGTGAAAAAAAGACCTTTCATACATTCTTAATAACCATTAATATGTTTATAATCAGCTTATAAAAGATTTACTAATCCAGATGATTAATCACAGGATGAGAAAATTATATTTTCCGAGGGTAAGCTGTTTGTATGAAAAATTTTATTTTGTTGATTTGATTAGATTAATAAAACACACATAAAAGATTAACATTTTGATATCAGTCCGATTAATTTAATTTGCTTGAAAGGAAGTATGCATTTGAATTCCGGTATTTGAGTCAAGATGTTTACAGAATGTATAATAGAACTGGCTTTTGCAAGTGAACAAATCAGATAACTTTACACCGAGATCTTATTTTTCTAAGTATTCATGAATGAATTATTTTTGCTTTGGAAGATTTTATTCTACATTTACTCATTAAAAATAAATAAATAAAATTCTTTTATATTATAGTTTATGCTATTGTATTATTGTTATTACTTTACCTTTTGGTTGAAAAGATCGTACAATCACTAAGCAACAGCCTCGATTGTAATACACAGAAATGTCGAATCCAAAAATATACAATTTATTACATTCGATTATTGATGAATGCATCTGGCATTTTGCTGCCAAAATAATTTGACACATTTGTCAATATTCAGGTCAATCAAAGGTGATTTTAATGTAGTATATAATCCTGAGTGATTTGTGCTTCCATGAACATTCTCCATACGGCATTGAACACCCTCCTTGATTTACAAAAATGCAGCTCTTTGAAGCATATATGAAAAAATCTAATTAAAAAATAGCAATGATGATCGCTCTAAAAGATATTTACAAATTATATTTTAAGAGCTTTCTAATACATATGTTTCTAGAAAAGGTTAACTTATTTTTAAAAAATGACAATAATAAGTGAAAAGTAAATTTTATATAAACATGTATCAATTACTACACGAAATTTTTCGTATTGAATATTTCGGGAGGTTATATTGTATGCATTTCTTGTCATAGATTAATTCCACTAATGCTGCGGTTCGATCATTTTTTTTTATACAGTCATTTAGGATGGCTGCCATTTAGGGCTAACCCCACAAGGATTAAGTACTCATCTAAAGACCATACCCTCTAGGAACGTCGTTAAGGGGTAAAGTGTCAAAGGGTGATTTTTCATCCACCACTGTCACAGACAACCGATTCTGTTACAGTGTTATTTTCCATTGCTGTCTTGTTTTATGATATAAAATTAGAACTTCTGCAGATAAACATGCTCCAAGGGAGGATGAATTATGCTCTAAGACGCAGGTTCTTAAAGTTATTTCCTCAGGTGAGTCTTAGGAAACCGCTCGTTACGTTTATTTAATTCTAGTCGTAGGTGAAAACGTACAATTTGACGTTAGTGGTTTACGTTGATAAGTCATTGTTTCGGTTGCTTTGTCAGTTTTTAGAGTATAAATGCTGTGTCAGCGTTTCTCAATCTGTGGGGAGCAGAACGTTTGCAGGGGGGCGCGAGAAAAACTAAAGAGCAAATACTGATGCATGTTTTTTTTAAAAAAAGTATCTTATTTATTCTCATTTTTACTCAAAAATATATCCATTTGCGCTTAAAATGTTCATTCAAACTTTACTGATAACATTATTTTCTAGAAAATTCGACTAAATGTTCGTTGTTAAAGATTAAAAAACTGAATGTATGCTGAAAAATGTGAGGGGGGGCGCCACCGTAAGTTAGCCTTTATTGAGGGGGTGCGACGTTAAAAGTTTGAGAACCGCTGTGCTACGTAATGATAATATCAGCTGGTCAAATGGTTAAAATTTTATCATTTAATCATTATTGAATGACCGAGAAGAATAAATCATAACAAACGCATAGAAACACTTTACATCATATACGCGAACATTTTACTTGGACTGAAGTACAAATAATTAACTTGTTTACTTCTAAATATTTCAAAGCCACAGTTACAAATCTTTTATTTTGTCAAGCGTCACTTTTCCACCTCCGCCTATGAAGAGGGGAAAAAAAAAACAAAAAAAACTTTGGGCAAATAGAAAGGATCCGCGTCGATTGTGTCTTTGTAAGTGTATAGTGAACAAGTTAAAGCGAATAACTTGAGTTTATTTGTGAATTATTATAAAAAAACAAAACATAGAAATGATGCATCTGCAATTTTTCTCTTGAGGATGCTATCATAAATTTCAACACAACAAACTAATTACTAATTTTGTTTTGTTTGAAACACATCACCACATATAGGGTGGTCCTAAACTATAGGTTGAAAAATTTAAAGGTTGGTAGAGGGGACCGAGATGGTTCAGAATAACATAACAATATGGGGTCGAAAAGGTCGTCTGCATGTACCTGTGAATAATCACTTTGGAAGAGCGTTGAAGTAACAGTGAAATTTTCGACCATCGTTTGTCAAAAACGAAAGCATTTTTTTTTTTTTTTCCCGGGAAGCACTTAACTAAAACGGATAGCTTACAAATTACATTTCGTTTCATTGATTAAAATCCCTAAGGAAAGCATATTGTTTATGAAACTTGAATAAGAATTTAGATCAACAATTTTTCTAAAGTGATTATTAACACGTACATGAAGACGACATTTCCGACCCCACATTGCTGTGCGATTCTGAACCGTCTTGGTCCCCTCTACCACCTTTTACATTTCAGACATATAGCTCAGGGCCACCCTCTATATAAGGTGCAACTTAAAATATTAGAGGCGAGATAGTCTTTAAATTATTTTGAGAGCTTTTGTAAAAATTTTATTGAGCATTCATCTCTAATAGGAAACACAGTACAGTATACAAAAATGGCGTACTTATCACAAACGAACATTGAGATATTAATATTATAAACACTTTTGAACATTTAACTTTTTCGCAAAAACAAAAATATTCTTTCTTTAAGTAGCAAACATTTTTTAAAACTATATGTGATTAATTGACACTGCTATAAGCAGTATTTAGAGCGTTCGATTTTCGTCTTCTGAAAAAAATTTCGTATTAGCAAAAAACCTGACAGTTATTGAATGGTAGTTCACTGAATTTGAACGACAGTTACCCTAAACATCCTTGATATGCCACAAATGTTTAAGACAATACATACTGGCTGGGTATTTAAACATTAAATCACATTAAACATTGATGAATTAGAATCTAGGTCAGTTATATCTTAACCCATCAACGCCCAGAGTCCTATTTTTAGGACGGTCGCAAAATTTGTTAGTTGCAAAAATAAATAGTCATTAATTTATTTTCCTACTTAAATTTCTTGAATAATATATCTGATTTCCATAAAATACTCAGCGATAACAAATTAAAATGAGAACCTTTCACTATTTTATTCATATTTTTTAGAAAAAGAAATACATTCTTCATACTCTACAAATGTCAGAAATTTCTTTATCACTTCTGGCATCAACATAAATTGGAGAATGTGATGAAAAAAGTCGGGTGCTAACGGGTTAAAGTGCATATTTCGGAGACTTTATCTTAATGAATTGCTATAAAGTTTTTGTTTGTAGCATAAATAAACATTCCTTTTAAATTAATCCGTCTAATATTTATACATCATAAATGATGTTTAGGCAGGGAAAAAGAAAGAATTACATCAGCGTCGTTAATTAATGCGCGTTACCTGTTCTCTATGCATTAGTACAGGTACAGAAAACAGACAATGAATTAGTTTTCATTACAAATTTATAAACATCAGAAAACATCAGTAACTGCAATATGAATACCTGTTGAGAGATTTTTTTTTTATTTTTTGAAAACTTCCATTCGATACAGGCACGTTTATATAAATATGTTTTTCGAAGGTAATTTTACGAATGGAAATTAATTTATTTAAAATTTTGAAGTGAAAACTTTCTTAGGCACGCTGGGAACTTTTAGGATAGGGAAAAAATCACTGAATTCGCGTAAACTTCACGCTCAGGACACATGGACAAAAAGTGAATTCGGGGAAAAATGGCTTGTGGCGTCATTCAATTTTAGTGCTGCTATTTGTTACCAAACGTAAGAATATCAAGTTACTTTTAAACCGCGCCCTTCTAACTTCAGTGACTGGTATCGAACTGTGGAACCAAGGACGGGAAGGTGAGCGTTGTAACCACCAGGCGGGTTCAACTCGAAATGAACTGACTAAAGATCGAAGTGAATGTTGTTTCAATTTCAGAATGGAAACTTTAATGTATCTAAATAAAAAAAATTAGACTGCCTGTACACTACTTGGTACTAAAAAAAATTGCGATTTCTATTCGTTTTAAGCATTTGGGACCCCAATACGACCGTAAAAAAATAGTTTGTCTGTCTGTCGTTCTGTCAGTGATGCTTTTTTTATTCGCACATCACGTAAAACTGACTGAAGCGAATGAAATAAAGTTTGGTGACATGATAGGTGGTCACTTATCTTAAACCAAAAGCGTCGAATTTTTAAAAAATTCATTAGATTTTGAGATTTTTCGAAAATTGTTTCAAATTACGTAAATTTTCGTTCGCACATCTCGTAATAACGACTAAAGCGAAACAAATGAAATTTCGTGACATGATAGGTGATCACCCAACTTAAGCTATACGCGTCAGATTTAAAAAAAAAAATGTTTGATTAGATTTTGAAATGTTTCTGAAAATTTCAAACTGCGTAAATTTTTGTTTTAGTATGCATAAAAACAGCATATAATTTGCACAACAAGAATATACTTTCAAAATATTCAAAGATATCTACATTTTTATCTACAAATTGTGTACAAACTATATGTTTTTGCAAAAAAAAAAGGTGCATTGCTGGGTAGGTGCTATAATTTTCGATTATTTATTTAAAAACCTGTACTTAATTTGGATAGCTATATAGTTATTGTGCAATAAAGTTAATTTGACAGTGTGGAGAGTCTTAATAATTAATACTGTACATCCTTTGAATTATAAGTGTTATACTACAGTGCATTGGAATTTGAAAATCCATCATTCGTTACAAATACATAGGATTGCTGTTCATATACAACGTAAGTACATAGTTATTGATAATTAATAAATTCACTTATAGAATTATTAATTAAATCGAACAAAATCCAACACGTGGAGAAAAATGTGTATCGCTGATGTATAACCATACGCATATACCAGTTGTGTCACGTTACGGCATGTGCGCGCTCCCTCTCTCTTTTTGAATTTTAAATGTGCACACAAATCGAGCGCGAAATTCGAAATGTAATTAAAAAATAAAAAATTTCCAATGCTAACCCAGTGAAAATTGCTTTAAAATGTGTAGAAACGTACAAAAATATGTGAAATTGCAAGAGTATAAATAAATGTGCGATACCCTTACAGCCTTAAAATTAAATCGAACAAATCGAATTTGTAAAAACATTTAAAATATTTTTACAAAGAATTTCATGCGTATAAAAATGTGAATAAATGTTTATTTTTTGTTAATAAAAATACAACAATGTGTGAAAATCTGCCTAACTGCATAAATATTAATTTGAGAAAGCTTGACAAGAAGTTTCCACTTCTGATGTGTAGTGCTACGACTGACTGTATTTTTTTTAGCACTAGTTATAAGTGTATGTGCAGTTCCTAATTTCCCCCTACGCTGTCCTATGTATGAGTAAAGAATTAGTAATTGCAGTTATATAGTAAAAATGCATTTCAAATATGGTTCAAATAAAAAGGTAAAGGTTTTAAATATATCTTCATGGACACATACACCGAAAAAAAATATTACAAATTCAAAGAAGACTTTTATGATTTTAAATTTTGAAGCTTTTGTTCTCCTACCTGTGTTATTTACATAGTAAATAGTATTGTAAACTCAAAAAAAGCATTTGTAAATATGGATTTATCTACGATTAGTGGGAATCATTGAAATATTGAATTATCTACTTCACTCATATGTAAATGCTTTTTACTTGCAACATAAACAAACTGATTTCACAAACTAAATTTTTTTCAATGATGAACGCTGCACCACCTAAGTACTTTCTTTTCGCCCAAAAATATACCACTTCTAAGATAAAATAGCATACATAAACGAAAAAAAAAAAGGAAGAACTTCTTAGATCTTCTCGCCTGGGTTGTTTACAAGGTAGTGAAGTTCTGGTAGACAATAATTTCCTCGATACTACCCTCAAAGATTGCTTCCATTTATGGCTAAACCCTGGAGGATTATATGCTCATCTAACGACCATAAAACTCGCGCAAATTCAGTCAAGTAATATCGGCAAGGATTGATCTCCAGTGCTTCATAGAAAAGGTCACTTGCTACTGAGTAATTCGGATAAGAGCTTCTCTATATATTATTAGTGAATTGCTTTTGCGAGGCGTGTAAGTTGCAGAATAAAGTTTATGTTTATAGCATAGAATAGTAGGTCAACATATTGTATTTACTACACTTCTTTTTGAAGAATACTGAATATATAGTGCATGCAATAACTGATTTTTAAGAAAAATGTAGCCCCAAAATATTACTTGTGAATATTTTGTCTTATTAACGCTTCATCATAAATAGCAAGATATTTAAAATTAAGAATGTAATGATTCATAAATATATTATTTTAAAAAATATTCGTAGTAATTGGTTTTATTATTATTTATAAGCATATTTTGTACCCCAATTGTTATAGTCCCAGACAGTGCAGCAAATTTGCATCAAACTTGCAGCAAGCTTGATTTATCAAGTCAATAAACTTGAATTAAGCTTGAAAATTTCAAGCGTGTAAGCTTAATGCAAGCTTGAATCAAGTTTTCTAGTTTACATTTGCCCAGCTTGCATTAAGCTTGACATAAAAGCTTAATTTCAAGCTTAAAAATTTTTCCTAAAAAGAAATTTCCTTAAATACACGGGGCGCATGTCGGCGAACTCGCCCCACATATTTTATTTTTCCACGCATTTTCCCTTCTACGCTGAAATTTCAAGTTATTTTAATCTGTTACCATCAAGCGCCCGCGGCTGGGATCGAACTCGGTATCTAAGGGTTGGAGAAACCAACGTCCGTTGGAGAAGCCAGCGTCCTAACCACTCGGCTAACCTGACTTGCGCTCAGATGACTAAAGTTTGAAGTGACTGTTATCGTTATCACGCCGTTTTCTGGCGAGTTCTCTTCTTCAGTGGCCGATGTGTTGATCTGTTTCTTTTATTTCTCCATGGGATGAATCAAAATTAAAATAATGTTATGTGTGATATAGAGACTCTACTAATAGGGAAATAAGCATAATATAAACTTAAAAGCAGGACACGTTTTAGAACTTTCAATATCGCGACACTCATGTTAGGCAATACTGGCCAAAATCGAGACAAACGACTGATTTTGAAATCAATTTCGTAGTATAATTGTATTTTATTTTGAAGAATTTCAATATTTGGAAATATAGAATCTTTTTTTTTTTTAATTCTATGGTCAAGTACATTTATGACTGATGATAAATTATTTGTTATGTGGATGTGGCTTTCCAAATCAAGCAGTTATCAAGTTGTATTCAAGCTTGACAGTTCAAATGACTCCTCCAAGCTTGCTGCAAGCTTAAAATGAATTGGACTGACAATCTTGTATTAATACGTCAAATTCAAAGAAATGTCAAGCTTGATTTAAGCTTATGTGCTGTCTGGGGTATGCGTTAATCGAAATTTAATAGCATAAAAATAAAGATGATCTTAAGAACATGTCAAACAACATATTAATTAGCAAAGCTCAATAACAATTAGCACAACCGTTAAGTTCAAAGTTGACACTTTAATGTTACTGAACAAATGATTTACCTAGTAACGAATTCTTAAACTTATATACCTAGATCAATTTTTCTTTGGATTCTGCTTTTATCATACTAAGAGAATTTTTTTTTTTTTTAAGGTACGAGTAAATGGTAAAGTCAAAATTTTGAAATCTTTCACTTAAAGACTAAATTTCCCCCCGAAAAAGTCGCAAATAGCGAGATGGGTAGTATAGGGCTGATCTGTAATCGTCGAACTTTTGTTGTTGTTGTTGTTGTTGTGTCCATGGATAGACGATACTATCCATGGAAAGAGGGGTGCCAGTGTCCCCGAGGGGGTTGGACTTCTACTTGTTGGTCCCTAATTTTGATCCGATTCCAGATGAGGGACCAACCACCACCTGAAATCGGCACCCCCAGAGGTATCGTTTAACAGATTGGAGGACATTGGAGCCACGACGGATTTTACGTGCACATGCTCCCATTAGCGTATACAGTTCCACAGCCCCTCCCAAGCACTTTGTTGTAGATTATAGATGTAATGCGTTAATACTGTCGAAAATTTTCAATTACCATCGTGAGATGTATTACCATGGTGAAGTACGAAGCCCGCTAGTTATTTGTAATTGTCTAACACAGAGGTTCCCGAATGGTGTGGCGCACACAGCGTTTGAAATAGGGAGGGCGAAAAAACAGGCAAAGATCAAGTGATAATGAAATCATCTTATTTATTCTTATTTTTACTCAAAAAATATACCTATTTTCGCTTAAGATGTTTATTCAAACTTTACCATGACATTATTTTATAGAAAAGGCGTCTAAATATTCAAGAATAAAAAACTATATGTATGATGAGGTATGTATGATGGGAGGGGAGGAGGTGCCCTCGTAAGTTATCCTTTGTTAGGGGGTCAGAATGTTAAAATGTTGGTAACCACTGATCTAACTTATCGAAATAGTGAACCTTTAAAACAACAGAAGGTTTCGAGGAAACATCATAAGCGCAAACTTACATAAATTTTTAGAAGAAATTCTGATATAAATAAATAAATAAGTATAAATAAAAATAAAAATATTGATTATAGTTCACATCAGTGGCGCAGTCAGAAATTTTTCATGGGGGAGGGGATTACGACTACTGCAACTCACATATATGGATACGCATGTGGTATAAGGGAGTGACGAATATACATTTCGTATGGCAAAAAATTCCTCATGGCCGAGGATTGCGGCCACCTGCCCCCCTCCCCCTTGGGTAAGCCACTGATTCACATATTTGCAAAACAGTTCAATGTAACATTTTGGTGTATATTTTTCATTAATTAATAGCTATCTAATCTGATGTGGTGAAGCGTATATGGGAACTTTACACATTATCGCCTCATCAGAGAAAGATGTTATTCAGGTGGAACAATAATGTTTTCCGGACGTCTATAAACGTTCAGAGAACATTACTACATGTTAATAGATGTTCAAAGAACGTGTTGTACTGCCTAAATAGAAACACGGACTACCTAATTAAGCACTTAAAACTAACCATAAGGGAGAAATAAGCCCCATTAGATGCAATCTCGTAATTTATATTCTATTATATTTTTGAAAAAATAAATAACTCGTAAATATTATCAGTCCAATAATTTATTAGAAGACAAAGCTTATTTTTTCCACACAATGCATACTTTAAACCCCTTAAGCAATTCAATATGTTTCAAACGAAGACTATTACATGAAGCGCAAGTGATAACTGACCACCGAAAATAAATTACTTTAAAATTTTCAAATTACCATGCTAAACACATCGTTCCTCCCGATACCAAACACAATACGCATGCAACCTCTTGACTTACGCATAGTTGAAGGAAGAAAATAGAAGAGAATCCAAACACATTTTTTTCCTATCATCCCATACAATGTATAATTGCGCCAACTCGTAAATTGTGTCGGTTGGATAAACCAGACGCACACAGTAGCATCCAGAGGACAGAGCGATTGCTGGGTCTTCCGGGGTTTTGAAAAAGAAGCACCAGCGGGAAAATCTATCGATAAGTATTGTCTTATTGACGAAATAATTCGATTATTTTGTGCATGGTCTTCGGAATATTAATTGTTACAAGCAACTACTACATATTCGCGGCACGTTCTGCAACTATCAGTCTTTTCTCTTTTTGTCTGGTTCTACAGTTAGCTTTCTGTAGTTATGCAGACGTGGGCGTTTGCTTGATCTTCCATCTATTGTTGAGTCAAATATTCTAATTTTAGAAACGGTAGAAGGGATGCTGCAGATATGAATGTGCATGTGTAATTCGGTTTCATTGTGTAAAAGTACAATCAGCGTACCGTTTCGGTATGTTTAATGTAGGCAGCACGTGATTGCCCTAAATTTTGTGCCCTTGATATTTGAATTTCATTTCAAATTCAAATATCAACATTTTTGCATAAGAACTGGTCATATATTGTTCATAAAAATATATTTAAATAAATTTTTAAGGGATATTTACGTTTAAATTTTCGGGCATTAGTTGATTTCATTCATAGTTAATATCTAAAGAAATGTTTCAAATATCTAAAGTTTTTAAAATCAATTTTTTCTAATTTGTATATACGTCAACCAATGAATGGAAACAATAGCTGATACAAAACATCTTCTTAGGAGAAGCTAATAAGTAATAAAAGCATATTTAAATTAACCATAATATCAGACAAAGCAAAATGCCACGCGAAAGCAGCTAAATTTATTTAAGAGAGGGGGGGGGAGCTAATGTATAACAAAAAGCTCATTCGATTTAATTAAAGTATATAATGAAGCTGAAAGTTACCCGTAAGGAACGTCTTTGTGAGCTGAAGCCCTCTTGCAACTCATCTGAATCAGCTACTCGTGCAAGAGATTGTCTAGTGATATGCAACTACTGTATCCCCTACTTTCCTATGTTTTAACTCATTTAATTTGTTTCTCGAATTCCTTTTTGAATATATAGTATATGAATCTTTTCAACACGGAATCCTTGTTTTATATTGTTTATATTGATTGTATGGAAGTTAAACGTATCATACCTAAAAGGAGGGAAAAAATAGAATAAAAATTGAACAATTTATTTTATTGAAAATTACATCTTTAGAAAAGTCTTAAAAGATATACTTACAACCTGCAGTCATTTTCTAAAATTCTTTTCTCAGTTTTCATAGCATGCTACAGTTCCGTCTATAGAGCTTTAAAATAGAAAAGGACAAGTTCTAGAAATCAATTTTTAATAAATAGCAAAATGTCAGTATTGGCAAATACATAATTTGTACTAATAATTCATTTTCAAATATATGTACATGGTAATTTAATATAGAAATGCTATTCCAAACAAAACCAACTAAAAGATCATTGCTCTCCCTTTAATTTTGTATAATTCTGAAAAATTATTACTTAAAAACATCCATAATATTTGGAGATTACTCTAAAAATTTTTAACTATGCACTTGTGAATTAATGTAACGCTAATTTTGTTCCAAGAAAGCTTTTTCAGCAGAATGAGCATACATTTTTTTTCAGTATATACTATATTTAATTTCATGAATATATATTTTTAAGTAATCTATCTCATTACAGCTTAGACATCTTTATTTAAAAACACATTTGCATCATTATTTTTTCTAAGGAATTCTTGTAACTAACCTCTTTCGCATGAAAAACAAAAACCAAAATTCTTTGAATTTTCGAATTCATGTCACGCTTAGGATATTATTTCACACTACAACCTCGCACAAAAGCCCAAACTATAATGAAAAATTATATTTCGCAAGCATGGTGATTAACACCCACATTCTGTTAGAGAAAACTTCCCGTGGAAACATTTCTTTATTTTTTTTTCCTTCTTACTCTTCTGGCGACAGCCGAAAACACTGTAAATTAAATAATTTGCAGCATAAAGCTTTTGCGACATAAAAGCCCTACAGAAACTTACACAGCAAATTAAATTATTTTCTGCGCAATTTGCTTTGATGGCGAATTCTGGGACAAAAGATTCCCTTCGTTCGCAAGAATTTACAATTTTGTGGGAGGAAGTTGTGTAGAGAGCATTAGCATTACAAAAAAACGCAGTTTGTAGGTAAAAATTAGTGAGTTATTCAAAATATTAAAAAAAGAGAGAGAAGAAGATGAGTCCATCGGCTTTCAAATAAGAAACATGGTCCAAGTTTGCTTATGATTACGCCTTATTTACGCCTTGTTATAACCCAGTAAAAATGTAATTATAATGTTGAATGCTCCTTCACTGCATAGAGTATTATTATGTCGCTTGAAAGAATTTTTCTGGAACTATTGTTAAACCGAGATTACGCACAATCAAACTTACGTTGTCAATAGGAGTTACGTTAATGTTTAAATTGTTATTGGGGTATATTAGGCATCTTTATTTTATACTTTTTTAAGAAAGATATGTTCTACCTAAATATTAGAAATATATAGTCATTATTCTTTTATTATACTTATGTATTTTAGGTTAATTAAACTGCTATAGAAAAATTTGTTTTTCTTTTATAATATTGTAAACTTTGCAAAGATTTACAGTAAAGTATAAATCTATGAAGAGAACGCTCACAACAGCTGTGTAAATGAAAAAAAACCTTTAACCTAATTTCCCCTCGACTCTTGTGACGAATTTAATAGAACTTTTAAAATAACAAACAGAAATAAAAAAAAATTACCATAGGGCGACTTTGTTTACTTTTAGTTAAGCATTTTATTGCTGAGGAACGATTATTCTTTTGTACCCTCCTCCCTGAGGTATATTTTTAATTTATGTATGCTATTCTTCAAAATTTTATTTCTTTTAAACTTTAAAGAACAGTTTATATATTTTATTTTAGTTTTTATACTTATTTATTTATTTATATCTTTATTTATTATTATTATTAGGGAGGCTTTTCTATTAGCAGTTTATTTGATTTATAAACAATTGCACGTAGTTAAAATTTAAAAAAAGGAAACAAATCTTAAGCATTAAAATCAATTAAAGGAAACAGTTTTTGTTTATTTTTTGTGTTGCATATCCACAATATCATTTTTCAACACTCTTCGGAGAAGTTGAAATACTATAAATTGGCGTCAACTGGTACTAAATTCATATTACCATTACGTACACTATTGAAAAGAGTGCATCCATCATTTATAGTTTTTTTTAAGCTTTTTTTACAGGATCACAGAAAATAATTCTAATACTTACAGGTAGTCTATAGGCAGTCATTATTTAGAGTGTATTTGAGAGACTTATATCCATTTCAAAAAATGAAATAAAAAATAAAATAAAATAAAACAAAATAAAAGCTCTTCTAAAGACAAAAACAAAATAGTTACCGTATACTTATGTTTAATGGCAACTTTAAAATATAAAAATTTCTTTTCTTTTCTTATAAAAATTTATTTTCTTTACTCCCGTACGATAGGAGCACGCAATGTCCCATGGTGGGAAAAATGAACAATGTAAGTGGATATAGCTATCTTTGCAATGATAGGCGTGAATAGGTGCAATATTGTAGCGTTGTTCGATAGCGAATGTCCAAACGAGATTGTTCTGAAAAGTAAAATGAATTTAAAAAATTCTAAAGTAACACACACATAAAAAAAATGATAATCAGATAAACGATCGCTTTGGATAGTACAAAAGGTTCGTAATTCTACAGTTCTAAAAAAGCTCCATTGTTCACACAGGCAGGAAAGTTAGAACTTCCTACCCTAACCTTCGAATTGTGTGGAATTCTGCTTGCCTGTAGATGGTGGAGCTTTTGGGGAACTGAAGATAGATGAACCTTTTGTATTTCTTAAAACGGTAGTTTTTCCAAACGTATTTTTTCATGAGTGTTATTTTACAAATTTCTAATTAATGTTACCTTTTAACACGAGTTTATGTTGAGCTCTGTTGTGTTAGAAAATGTTTTATAATTGATATCGTCTGCATGTGATGCACTTTTCCTGTTTAACTTTAATTTATTTATAAATTTAATGCTCAAAAACCTCTGACTGTAGCTTGATGTGAGAAATGTTGTTTTACGAAAATTAAAAATTTGAAGAGTTCTGAAAAGTCTTTTCGCGTGCGCATTACGCTAAACGAACGAGCTCTTAATTCTTCGGCGCAATTTACAGCCTGCTGAAAGGGAATGAGAAACGCAATTCACATTTCTCGTGAATTTTCACTGCTATGAACCCGACAGGTTGGGTTTTCTCAATAAGCTCATTACAGCGACAATAAGCTCATTGCACGAAAGCTTCAACTGTAATAAAATATTACATTTCACATGCATGGTGTCATTTCACACTCTCATTTAGCTTGATGGATTTTTACTCTTCACGAAGTGGGAAATTTAAACGATAGCAAAAGAGTCTGTTTACTTATTTTTATAAAATGCTAAAAATGACATTTGAGTGTCTTCTAAAATGCATCACGATTTAATAATAGGATTGAACAAGCCTCGATCAAACGACGCATGTAGGAGACATGTATAAACGGTCCAAGGGAACGCAAACTCTTTTACATCATTTTAAAGATAATTTAATACTGATTTCAATACAAAAAAAATAAAATATTTGCAATACAAAATAAGTTAAACGACAATAATTATCGAGATGCATTAGATATTGAAGATTGCAGTGAGTTATCAGCAGTTTGTAGAATAGCTTTAATTATTTATTACAGCTTCACATCGATGTTTCATTGAGCTGACGAGAGTTTTAAGCTCACAAAAATAACAGTGATTGACCGGGAAAGTTGGAAATTGCAATCCATTTCATCACTGTATTTGTTTTTCAGATTAAAGTATTTATATAACTTTTATTCTATTGCACATATTTAAATTTAGATTTATGTATTGAAATCAGTATTAAATTATGTCTAAAATTACATATGAGTTTGCACTTTGTGAAACTTATCACTTACTGTAAGTATACAAACTTAGAAACCTAAACTTTTCCAAAAGTGTCCACAATTTTGGCCACATCTGTAAGTAACTGGACAATTGTTCCCTACCTGACACAAAATACCAATGTATATAGACTTTATGTATATGCTAAATAAGTGATTTCGAAAGTCTTCCTGTTGATGTTAAAAGTTTCTGAGGGCATGCCAATATTGAGAACAACTTCCTTTGATGAGGATATCAATTTCAGAGGAAATCAGCGTGAAAACCCTCCATAGTATGAGATTTTTTAACTTTGACTATTGATATAAGTACTTGGAGGAAGATGCTAGAAATTTTTACGAATGAGCACTTTTCGAAGAAAAAAGATATATTTTTAGATATTCATCAAAAACACATCAAAGTCATGATAGAGTGGGGAAAGAGTATTTAACGTGTAAATAAACGAGTTTCTTGCTAAAAATATGTTTTTGGAATCTTAGTAGCTCTAAAAGATAATTTAGTGATGTGAGCTGCCCTTTAGTGGTTAAGCAACAAACGCTAATTAAGTGGAAACGATTTTAAAATGCCATGATATGTCAAGTAATGCAATACATCAAGTGATAGTTGAAAAAAAATAGATTATCTCTCAAAAAGTGACATTGAATAGAGAATACGAAAGCCCACAGTCACATCTACCATTCAAATCTCCACAAAACTCGAAACAAATGCACTCCTTTGTACTCCACGACCTTCTTTTGCAAGAGCTTACACACACACACGATCCGCACAGCAATACATACAAGCAAGCCTCCTGGCGTGTATTGGAAGTGCCCTCAGCTACATAAGTGATCTGTAATGATGATAATCGCGTTGATTGTGAACTTACAGGAAGTTGTCGCTGGCGTGCAAGAGCGCATAAATGGTCGACAATAAATTGAGACAAACCGGTTGCTAGCAAATATAAAACTGGGCTGGGAGGCAGAGAAAGCCGGCCGAAGCAACATCCTTCATGATGTATCATTTGATTTACAAATTATATATTCTGCGGGAATAATGAATAGATATTCATCAAATGAATATAATTTCCTTTTTTTAAAAAGCACATAAAGGAATATTAATAATAACGATAATAATAAAGAGTGTACCGAATGTGTGCGTAGATGCGTTTTTCTGTTTATCGTGCATGCATGCATATAGAGAGATAAAATATGCTTAATGAACATGAATGCATAATTAATAATGATGGCAGTTTTAATTGACTTGCTGTCGTGTATACAAATGGCACTGTTTACAATGAGAGATTTCTACTACAGTTTTTTCCGTCCCATTTTAATGTAACTGTCAAGTCTTGCGACTACCCGTTAAGGCTGTCGCAAAATGAAGTCAGAGGGAAATAAACTTAGCAAGATAGTCAAAATTTTCCAGATTCTTTCTCTACAAACTGCCGATTTTTGGGACTACCTGTTAAGGCTGTCACAAAATGAAGTCAGGTTGAAAATAAACGAGCAAGATAGTCGAAAATTTCCAGATTTTCTCTGTACAAATCTTACTGTGTGAACACACATAAAACATAAATTTATAAGGCTTGAAGCAAACTTAAAAAAAATAAAAGAATGAAAGAAAAACCTCACAAGCATAAAAATTGAATTTCGCAATTAGCTGAGCGCCATTAAAAAAAAATATTTTTGGGTTTGATTATTTAAAAGATTTTTTTATGCAATAAAAACTACATATTATGTCAGCCTTTTCAAAATTCAGCTTTTAGATTTCCACTAATAAAAGAAACCCAAGAGATTCATTATAGGTGAAATTACTAATGGTAATCTAATCTAAGTCGGTTGTTCAAACTAGACATCAAGAATAAATTCTGAGTATACAGATGTTCAATGTAACATTGTAATACATGTAGTTACTAAACCACTACAATATTTATTTCAACAAAAATAAATACCCTTAAGCAACATGATTGATTGATTTAAAATTTCTACTACACTCCGTAAACCTGCATCCTGGGTACCCCCATATTACGAGAAAAAGAGTATCGCCTTGTTAATGCTATTATCTATCAAGGTATCAAGCTTTAACGAGGTTCGTTGATGGATCACTCTTACAAGTTACCCATGTTTGCAATGGCAAGCCCTCCTGGTTAACATCCCCCAACAAACGGAATAAACGATATTGAATAAATCTTTATTTTGTAAATGGATGATAATGCAGGTGCTCTTACAGTAAAGATATTCTTTCTCCTAATTGCTCAACAAAAAAAATCTTGCAGGTGTTTTGCCACAATCAGACAAAATTTTTTAAGATAAAACATTGCTACCAATTGCATGAAATACAAATTTTCTTGCACGCTTTTGGTTGCAGCTGTAACCAGAAAAAATTTGATTTTTTATAAAGTATGTGACTTAGTTGGAAATTTTAAAGAATTGCTAGTTGTGTTTAGGTTTTCCGTGATTTCCGGTTTAAAGGCAGAGATTTTTCATGAAATATAACTTCCTGGTATCATGAATTCTGAAACCCAAGAATAAAATAATTCTATAAGAATATTATAAGCTGACACTTGTTTTCATTGTTAGCAAATCACTGAGTAGCAAGACATTTTTTTCTTAAGAGAAAATGCATTGAAGATGAAATAACTTTTCTGTATGTCCAACAAAAATAGTCAATGATTATTAAAAAAATCGCTCTACTTCTGATAAAGATAAAAAAAATATTAAGGCATAAAGTCAGGGCTTGTAAGCAAATCAAGCAAGATTACAAGCAGGGCAAATCTAACAACAAAACGATGACAAATTCGGTTTTTCTGTTTTTAAACTGTACTCTGCAATCTTACTGTTAGGCTGAGAAAGTTTTAAAGCATTCGAAAAAAAAAATAAATAAAAAATACAACATTTTACTAAATGTGCGCAATTGGAGCAAATTTTTAATTGCGACTCTGTGGTTGACCATTTTTTTTCTGAAATTTTTTCATGTCATGATGTCGAGAAGATCTGCTGTTTTTTTAGGACTACTTTTTGAAAGGACATGAAGCAATTTGTGAGAAAAAAAAGAGACTTTAAGTAAACATTTCTGACATAATATGTATCTGAAACTGTTAAAGAGGTGTAAATCACGTATTGTTTTTACACTAATATCTCATAATGGTTAAACAGTAACAAGTGAGTATTTTGTCTGTATGTGCCAACTAATATATATACACACAAGTGTGTTCCATAAATACCGCCTAAACTTTCACAGGCAGATTCTCGTTGAAAGAACATAAAAATTCCCAAAGAACTAAACCTGTACGACTCACAATTTCGAGAAAAACATGAAAAACAAAGTATGACGTCCCATCCATTGTAAGGAAAAACAATTAGAAACATTAAACTGGACACTGGATTAGATATGGGGGAGTTGTTTTTATGGCCTCTACGCTCATCAGGTCTGGCACCTTTGAATTTCTTCCAAAGAAAACATTTTAGAGAACTGATTTATCGACACCTAATTTCAACAAAAAGTGATTCAGTCCCTCCCCTTCATGCTGTGTGTATTTATGTTGTCACCAGCCTGATGCAACGTGAGCAGTTAGCTAATACACGTCGCACACATGCAGGCCTCGATATGCACTGTAGACATTTCGAACATCATTTTATGAAAGCATATGTAAAAAATCTATGTTCATGTTTCAAATAAAAGTTCTTTTCGTACATGGATATGACTTTTTCTGCTTTTTTTTCTCGTATTTTTCTTGAAAACTACTATGGGTCGTAGAGGTATGGTTCTTTGGGCATTTTTTATGTACTCCCAACGAGGAATTTGTCTGTGCAGAGTTTGTTTGGTTTCTATGGGACACCCAGTATATATATATATATATATATATATATATATACAGGGTGTTTCTAAATTGTTTTTACAAAATTTAGGGGGAGATAAGGCACATAATAAGGAATTAGAATCGCATAGCTAAATGTGGTCGAAAATGTCACCTTCACCACCTTCACGTAGCTGTTAATAATCCCTTTGGAATGGGTTCTGAAACAACAGTGAACTTTCTCACCATTGTTTGTCAAAAACTAAAGTATTTTTGTGTATTTTCTTGAAATAGTTTTAAAAATACTATTTCATTTCATGGATGAGATTTTTGGAGACAAGCCCATTGTATATGAAACTTGCTTAAGAAATTAGGCAAACACTTCAACACTTTTCATAAAGTGATTATTACCAAAAAAGTGAAAACGGCGTTCTTGACCCCACTTTGCCATGTGATTCTGATTCCTTATTATGTGCCCTATCTCCCCTAAAATTTTGTAAAAACAATTTAGAATCACCCTGTACATATATGTTTGGTGAGAGGGGTTCGCGTCATACAAAGCAGAAATATCATGACGTTTAAATCAGAGAGTTTACGGAGCCTTGTGTGCATATGGTGACACAAAAATGGTACTAATTATGCCATTTTTTCCCTTAACAACACGCTTAAATCTATTGAGTAAAATAATAATCAAACAGAGTATATTTTTACTCAATTTTTGACTTCAAACAGCCATTCTTCCGATTGAGTAAAATTTGCTCCATTAATCGACAAAAATCAATGGAGCGAAAAATTCTCAATTTTTGAGCACTATACAACAGCCCCATTTCGCCTAAATAATAATCAAAAAAGAGGAGTTTTTTTTACAAAATCTCTCCGTTTTGGATTAATATAACTGTACACAATTATGATATTATTTAAGCTATAGAATGAGCGCTTTTAAAAATTCAGTCCTTTTTTATTAATATATCTGTTATTATTTTAAGCTATAAAAAGGGTGTTTTATTAAAATTTGCTGTTTTTGATTAATATATTGAATTATTCGTTTTCTTCATTTTTTATTATCAGATCTGTAATCTATGATTATAAGCCCGACAAAATAAATTTTAAATCAAGGCAAATACATTACATATATCTTAATACACTATAAAAAAGTATTTTTTTAATAAATAGAATATAATTTCACTATAGTCCTTCGTTATAAAACGAATTCACAGTACAGTCAGAATACAGAAATGCAATCATGGTTAAACCAGCTGTGAGATTTAATTAAAGCAGCAACCACATTTATTTAGATGAAAAAGGTAAAATAGTACTTACTCACTTGACTGAAGATATCATAACTTCATTTGTTTTACAACAGCGACGAGATTTTTATAATTCAATTGTAAGAAACTATGTCCATTAAAACAAAATTTTTACCGAAAGCATCCTCTCCACATTTAAGTGAAATTTATTTCACAACTCTGAATATGAAAAAGATGCATTTGGTATTCGGATATAAAATAAAATCATCACCAGCGAATACATCGAGAAGTAACCAACCACAGCAAAAGGACTTAGCATTAAGTAAAGTACAGCTGCGAAAAAAAAAAAAAAAAGAGGCCCACTTGCACATTTTTCGGCCGTCGTTCGTCGCACAGCAAAGTTACAGATTCCAATCGTTTACGATTGACGCACACTTTAATTTGCTATGCATAAAAATTGCATAAAGGGCCATCTACATATTAAAATTCGCACCAACTTTTTTTTTCTCAATAGCAACCCTTAGATTTCACTTCATATTTCAAAAATTTAGCTCATTTTAACCCCGGACACCAATTTTCAATAAATTTGGACAGAAAATAAGTGAGTTATGAGCACCCAAAATCCCCCTCCCCCAATGTTAAAAATATTTTTTCATACTTCAATTCATATTTCATATAATATTGGTAATAAGAAGCTGATTTTTATTCGTACTATTAGAACTAAACGACCCAAACATAATTTAATGTTATTATGATTTTTAATAAATTATTAATATGAATTATGAATTATTAAATTAATATTCAAAAAAATTATGAATAGTGACCCAGCCAAATTTCGATGGAAATAGATGCGGAAATTAATATTACATGGCTGTGCAAAATTTCAAATTTTTACGTTCAGTAGTTTAATTTATATTAAATAAAATGGGTTATTTTCATGAGTTAAGGGACCATATATAAATTTATTAAGTGAAAATTTTTTGAAAATTGCATAAAATAAATGTAAATTAGATTTATTTTGTGCAAAAACACAGTAAAAGATACCAGTATTAAAAATATCAAATTTTGAAGCAAATAAATTAGAGGTTTTTACAGTTTGTTGGGGAGCGTGTATTGTTGCGTCCGCTACCATATTCCCCCAAATAAAATATTTTCCAGCTATAGAATTAGATGCAGTATATGTATATCTTCTAATACAACGTCCTATTTCTGAAAAACTAACATCCTCAACTTTCCAGGCATGAATGTGACCTTTTTTAATATCGGAAACATTAGGTCTTTGGAATTCCCCATACTTTATCAAACACTCAAAATCACGTTTTTATGTAAAAAAAAAATTCATCTAACTATAAATTAAAATACCACCAAAAGCCTTAAGAATATTGCACATTGCAGGCGATAGTATTAAATGAAGAAAGTGAAATAACAAACACAGTGATAATATTGGGTCGGCAAAAAAGTAATTGCGTTTTTTACATGAAATTCAAACAAATAAATTTTCAATCATGAAACCATTCTTTAAGTTCGACCATAGCTGAGTCGAGCAATATTCATGCTTGTAGTCAGAAGAGCAGGGAGAAGCCTCTAACTCCTGCCAACATTTCAGCTGTCTAAGAGAAACATCAAGGGAAACACTGAATAACAATTTCAAAATTACAAAGATTTTCAAAATCCTTAGCAGTGTACGAACCAAGGAAGTTATGAACTCACGGGTCATTTGGACCACAGACTAAATATTCTATTCTACCCTTGATATTCTCAGTACAAAAACCTTTAAGAGAGATGGGAACAGTATTTTCCTTGAAAATAATATTAATTTCTTTTAATTCTCGCGAAATAAATGAAATGCGAAAAGTTCGGAACCTACAAATAGCGTTTTTCAATTTGCAGAAAGTCCCTTAAAAACGCGCAAAAATGAATTCGCAATATATCTCCGGAAATTATCGTAGAAAATTGGGGAAAATTTATATTTAGGGTAATTTGAAGGTTTTCTTTCGTTTAATAAAGTCAAAATATGGGGTTGCCATTGAGAAAAACGAAGTTGATCCAGAATTAAATATGAAGACGGCCCCTTATGCAAATTAAATTAATAGTAAATTAAAGTACGCGTTATTTGCAAACGAATGGTATATATAACTTTGCTATACGACGAACGATGGCGAAATAAAGAGCAAGTGGACTTTTTTTTCCGCAGCTGTACATCCCATCCTCTTTAGAAATTCTTTTAATTCATATTTTGATAACGACATGCTTGTTGGCCTTTCGATGCCCGCCGTAAGCCACGATGGCCGCGTTTGTGACTAAGAACCGTTATCTGTTGAAGAGCGTTGGACACGTGATAGTAATAGGATATCTTATCCGGAATATTTTCGTGGGGGAGAGACAGAATTCTCAAATAGACAAGATTTAAGTGAAAATTGAGCTAAAGAGAATCTAGCGAATTGAGGAGTTTACACATTATTGTCTTTAAATTGTATTTTTCGGACATTTTAGTGTAAAGGGATTTAAATCAGCCGATAAGAAATTTAATCAATAAAGGACTGTTAGTTTTAATCAATAGATTTAAGCGTGAATACCTGTTCAATTTACAGTATTAGTTTTAAAAAAAGTTCATTTAAAAAATAACAAGTGTGTAAATATAACTGCGTGGACTGTTTATCTACTCACTACTACTCTCAACGGCATATAAAATCTACGTTATTTGATGCAAACTACGTAAGCGAAATAGTACCGGCACCACAGCGAAAAAAATTAATAAAAGAAAGAAAAACCGCGAATGTTCGCAGTGCATAAAACACGTTTGAGTAACTGCGCAAAACGAACATTGAGGGAGAGTGTGTGTGCAATCTAACCGAAAAAAACAAAAACTAAACTAAACTAAAACAAAACAAGAAAGGTTAGAGAGAGAGAGAGAGAGTTGGGTCGAGCCCCAGTAATTGGATAACAAGGCTCATTTAGAGAAAAGGGCCCACCTGAAACTGTTACAGGTAAAGGCAGCTGTCCATTGCAGCAAAACAGATGTCGAGCGATAATTGTTTAATCGGCCACCGTGAGAACTCCAGCGCGCTTTTGTGCCGGACACGGCGATAATGAGTGACAAGGGATGGAAGCGGAAAGCATCCCGTACATTTGCGAGGGGGGGGGGCGGGCATAAATGTATGATGCGTCTAATTCACTGATCCTCAATAATTTAAACCATAGTGAATTACTCAGCTGGTCGAAAGAAGATGAATAGAAAAATATAGGTTTGCGTATTATTGTATGCGTATTGTTTTGGGTAGTGATAAAGAACTTGGATGGAGCGCATGGATATAAATTTTGCTGATATGAAGAAGTGGTAAGAAGTCAGTTTGCTGGTAAGAAGTGAAGTTTTCTTAGTAGACACAGGGCCTGTCGGAGTGGCGTGCGGGGCCTCTTTAGTATCATGTCTTATGTAAGTTACTACCATCACTGCTAGTACATATCAGCTTTATTTCTCTGCTTTTTTGGGGATATATAGCAAGCAACCATCTACCAAGCTCAGTCTAATGTGATAACAAATAAAAAGGCCCTGGCGCGGGGCCATAGGCGATCGCCTACATTCGTGCAGGCTTTGGGCCAGCCCTGGTAGACAACAAAGTGGAGGATCAGTAAGGACTTGGAATATGTAGCAAGAAAATGAACTCCTAGAGCTACCAGGAAATTTTAGACGACCATTTTATTCCACTACAGAATTTGTTGGGAAGTCCGAATTGTGTATTTCAGCAAGACAGGGAGAGTATTAGTATGTCTAACTTGACAAACATGTTGTTTAATATGAATAATATCAATGCCGGGCAATGTCATGGACTGGCCATAGCTTAAGACGGACTTAACTTCCGTGTAAAACGTGTGGCGCGATCTAGCCCGAAAAAGTATACGAAAATGGACGCCAATATTTTTCGAACAAGAGCCTCACAGTTACGACTGGGCAAGTATAGTATGAAATGTCCTCAGAGGTGATGAAAAACTTAGCACTTTCAATGAGAAACTGTGTATTTAGAGTGATTAAACGAAATGGCAAAACGATTAAATATTAACGTTTGTAACTTTGTTCCTCAATCGTATATATAATCCATAAAACAAGTATTGCCAATAATTATGGAACACCCTATTTTTTTTCTAAATAAATTCAGCATTTGTTGTGTTTTCCAGGACAAATTAATCCTAATTTGTGCTTCATGTTGTGTTCGTAATTATATACATTGAAAGAAATAATTACTATTCTTATTTTTACTGTGGGTTCTATTTAATATTTTTGTCTATATTTTGGGGGGCACACTGTATTGAATATGTTATTTTACGTACTGGTGTGAAATAATAACGAAAAATTAAGAATTAAGTGACTTTTTTAAAAAACGAAATAATTTAAAACTTGTACTAAAGGTTTACCAAATAAAATTTTATACACGTTAACGCACTCAAAAATTGAAACGCCAATGCGTCTTCTTTTCATAATAAGCAAGCTAAATCTTAACGTCTAAGCAAGAATTTCATATTTCTAATCTTTAAGAGAGACTTTCTTATGCATTGGCCTGTTATAAAATAGCTTTTAGTTTTGCTCTTTTTGAAAATAAATTCTCACAGTCTATTGTTTAATGACGAGATAGATCTAGATTTGAAAATATTTGACGTATTTTTTAAAATAACTTTTTAACCATTTATACTCGAGAAACTTGCATCAATTTAAATGAGTTCAATACTTAATTTTGCTTTTGCATACATACGTAAGATTATTACATTTTCTACACTAAAATATCATTCCTAACTTTAAAAAATAAAATAAAATGAAACTGTATCGTTAAACTAAGACAAATATATACACACATATATATACAACCCCTCTATTCACGCCTAACATCGTCTAATTGAAAAGGGAACGCTAGTTAACTGTTATGTATCCATTCACGAAAAAGAAAGAAAAAGAAAAAAGACGTTAACAAGTTAAAAAAAAATACACAAAAAGAACCACTAGCCTTATTGCTAACACACACACACACACCTGTCACGTTTTACTTATTTATTTTTTTTTTTTTTTTTTTCTCTCTAGCAAATTTTTCACTGAGCTAGTTGTCACACTTCCAGTGAGTGAAAGTGCCTAACCCAGTGACCCTGCTTAACAAAAAAGCTGTTTTCATACAGCCATTCATTAACTATGGGATGTTAAATGAACT
The DNA here is from genome assembly GCA_038373885.1 of Cheiracanthium punctorium. NCBI lineage: Eukaryota > Metazoa > Arthropoda > Arachnida > Araneae > Cheiracanthiidae > Cheiracanthium > Cheiracanthium punctorium. The sequence goes on from JAWZYV010002088.1 coordinate 579,443, forward strand.
TTTGGGAGTGAAACCGTTTCCTTTTGCCAATTGTTACGAACGCTTTCACTTTTGCTGTCGTCACAGGAAAGGACAAAATGTTGCCGGTTTTTGTCATTTGGGGTAATCTAAATGCTGGAACGGAAAGTATTACTGTTCGGTTTTTATTTTTTTATTTTATTCATTTGTGTGAATATATTAAAGTTTTTGTGCATGGGAATAAAAGTCTTGAATATTTGTGTAAAGATTGTAAACGGACTGTTTACATCGTCTAACTATTATAATTCTGAATCATCACAGAGTTAGTCTGTTGTGCGAGGTCGTTTTAGGGCGTGTACATTTTGTTAGAATGATGTTTTTTCTTTTCCTCTTAATGTACGCATTTTTTTTCCAACTGAAAAAGGAATACTATTTGTATGCAACTACACTGACTAATCTCCTGCTCCAATCTAATAAAATCGTAAGTGTTACAGGCCTTTAGATAGTTGAAAAAATCTTCTGGATAAAAAATTTGACTATTTTTAAGCATATTTAATCAACTTCATTTAAATATTTTGTTCACGGTATGTTTTAGCTGATAAAACAAAGGCCTTTTTCTTTGTTCCCTCACTGAGGAATATAATATACTTTATCGCATCATTGCAACAAAAGTTTTTGTAAATTAAGTACATAAATTAATAACATAAAAATCTCACAGGCAATTCTAGGTGATTTTTTTAGGCATATATATTTAGGTATATGTATCTAAAATCACGGTCACATAACAATGTGGAGTCGGAAATGTGTGTTCGCGTGATTACCCGGGTTTCATAAACAATGGATTTCTTCTAAAATAACGCAAAATAACAATATAATCACATATGTTTTATAAAACGAGAAGGAATAAAACACAAAAGACAGTGAAAAATATAAAGAAAACTTTGGATATCATTTATATAAATGCTGCATCGGCATTTAAACGACAAAGAGGCTTAAAGCGCTTTTACTGATCAAACCATCGCCTTCACCAATAAATAAAATAGACGCGAGCTATTAAGTTAATAGGCAATAAAACATAAACCAACCAAACCTGAGATTCCTGAAGACAAATCAATAAAAGTTCATCCATCAAGTGAAAAATCTTGTAGTAAAACCCACAACACACACATACACACACACACATAAATATATATATATATATATATATATATATATATATATATATATATATATATATATATATATATAGAGAGAGAGAGAGAGAGAGAGAGAGAGAACTAGAATATGAACTAAAATCCACCCAGAACAACAATAAATAGGTAAGAGAGGAGAAAATGGGAACGCAATAGAACAGTATAAAATGACAATACAGACATATACAAAAACCATGAAAATTAAAAGAAATACATTGGATCTCATATATCAAAATTCTGTGTCGGCGTTGGGACCGACAATGAGGATATGTAGAAGGAGGCCCAAAACGATCCTACTGGTCAAAATAATCCACTTATGTTTTTATAGATACAGATAGCGATGTCTAACGGGTAACACATACGCTAGTTGTGCCAAGTCCAGAAGCCATGGCGATGTTTAGGTGTATTACGTGTCTGAGTAGAAATCTTCAAAAAACTGGGTTTTATCATATCTCTTAACTTGGCTATTTATTTAGAAATACAGTGTTTAATGTACAGAAATATGACTTGGATTGCTGAATAGAGTATGTTTTTGGAGTGAATTACACTTGTTTAGTTTGTTATATTTATCGGCGTGTTCCAGTAACCAGTAATATGACCTAAAGTGGACAACCATGCTGAAGAGTAAAATGATCCATCAAATTAAGAACCTCCAGTACCGGGCTCTAGTCATCGTGCTAGCTCTTCAGACGTTAGCAAAATGTATGACTCCCCATAACATTATTTAATTTATTTATGTAATTATTGTACGCCATATTTTTTAAATTTTAATTTTGAAATATTCCATTTGAAAGTTTGTGAAACTTTTTTACCTTAAAATTTTCGTAAAATAAATTATGCCCACTATATGATTGTAAAAGTTATTATATTTAATTATGTATAGTTATAATTACGTTTACATCTTTTATTTTGCCGAAATAATCATTTTACAATTATTTTCAAAAGAAGGATTATTTTGCCTGTGGGTGCGGGTAAATGATAGTTTGGACTCTTTTTCAAAATTCTATTTTTTTTTTCAGTTTGGGTTTACAATATTATTAAAGCATGTTTATGATGCAAAATATCGTGTAAAATATTGTGGCAAAGAGCCAAAGTTATTTAACATTTATATTATTTCATGCAAGATTTCCTCTTAAGCGGATCACTTTGGGTCACCTTCCCCTGTATAATTTAAGAAGATCAAGGTATACGATGGGAATTTTTCTGCAAAGATGTATCTGTAGAATACTATGTTAGTAAAATGTTTCTACTGAAGAATTTACAATGCCACGAGAAAAAAAAAATAATGCTCATAAGTAAAAAAAAGATTTTTCTTTCTTTCTTGGTGAAGATGATCTTATCTGGATTGACCAGAGCTAAAATATTTTTAATAGCATTAAATATTTTTGCCCATAAAATTTCCCTAATATAAATTTTATTCACATTTTTTTAATCTTTATTATCAACGCAGATAATCTTTCCATAACATTTTAATAATAATTTTTTTTAAAAATCAGTTCATACAGCCTCTATCGAAATTAATTATAATGTAATACAGTTGATCCTTTCTGCAATTTAGCTCATTATAACTGTTTTGCAACGTCAACAGTTCTAATAAAGAGTTCTGGGTACATGCATGGGATCAATTAATTTTACTAAACTTAGAATACTAAATGCGATCTTTGTTTAGTTTTACACTAGCCACTTGCGAACTACCGATAGCATCTCGACACGATATGAATGGGTCAAAAAAAAGCATAAACACTTCATTATAACATATACGGATGCTACCGCTGGCGACTCCCTGTATAAAACCCCAATCTATCAGCCTCTTTATTATCTAATAACTTCTCCATCATTAACCAAGTAGCTACACGCACGGCAAGAGTAGGGGAAATAATAAATAAAAAAAATAAAGTATTAAAAAGAATGAAACTCCAGCAATTATCAACGAACGACAGAAATAAAGGCTCATGTATCGGCTGCTATATACGTTTTCTTTTGATTATCGCTTGGTGTATCAGACACGCGATACCTGTTCCAAGCGTGTGTTGTAGAACTATCTGGAACCAGTGTATCCAAGGTTGGCAAGGGAAAGACTGTGTTTTAACGGATATCCTGTGGAGAGACGATTGTCTATCCAGCGAAACAACGGAGTGAGAGGCTGTAGTAATAATAATAATCAAGGGGGTTAAAAAAAGAAAAAAAAGATACTGACATTGTATCGGATTGATATCAACCAGGGAAGGGAGATAAAAAAAGGACAAAATCTATTTGCGTTCAAGATTAAAACGGGCTAAAAGTAGGGGACAGATAACTTAATGCTTGAAGAAACTTTTAGCCCTGCAATTCTCCTGCTAAAAAGAATTGCGCCCAAAGACGCTTTGCTTTGAGATTTCTTAAAAGCCATAGAAATATTAGAAATCTTCTAAATAATAATAAACAGTTACTCCTTTGGATTTGTCTAGGTATTCTTGTCTTCTGTGGAACATGAAGTTGGAAAATTTACATCTTGATAAATAAATATTTTTTCTTCTCAAATTAATCGGGTTAAACAGGATTGGTTTTCACGTTACCAGGAATTTACCCAAATCTTTTAGATTGGTGAACAGAAGGCCCTTGGTTCAAAACGAGGTCGCGTCCGTCGACCTAACCGTCCGGAGTTTTCCGTGGTTTTCTCTGAAACTTCGTGTAAAGAAGGGTTAGGATCCCTTAGAAAGTCCCCCTTGGAGGGCAGTCACCCCCCCCTCGTCCTAGATCCCTCTTGCTGATAATAGGCCGTAACCATTTCCATTTCTAATCTCTAGGGTTTGGATACTTTGACTGTTCTCTAAGTGAGATTATTCCCTATTTTTGTTTGAGAGGAAGTTAAAGTAGCTGTGAAAACTGCTCCCTTTTTTAAAGAATTTTTGCTGCTCATTTTTTAACCGATGGTCCAAAAGTTTCAAATACTCTGGGTAAAAAATATAAATAAATAAATTTGCGTTACTTTTACTTTGAAGTTGTGATGCAGTTGCTTGTAACCACAACGCAATAAGTTTAACTTCTCATTTAACTTCTCATTTTGCTATAATTTTCAGTTACTGCAGCGCAACGTGAAGTTAATGTAATTTTTTTTTTAACAACTGATAACATGTTGCAGAATATACTGCGATTTTAACTTATTTTTTAAAAATTAATGCTTTAACTCATGAAAATAACATTCACATGAAAAGCAATTCGTCTAATTATTTGTAAAAACAAGATATTCATTTGAATTAATAACATTTTGGAAACATACGTAAATGAATGTAACATTTATGTAAAAACACCTATGAAAGAACACAAATTTGATGATATTATAAGTTACAAATATTTCTGAGGTTTATTATTATTTTTGTTTTCGAACCTACAGCAGAGGCAAGCAAATAAAAAGAAAAGGCACAATTTTACAATAAAATTGATCCTCACCTCGCATCATTTAATTTTATTAGAATTTTTGCTAATAATGTTGTAGAATGGAAAAAAAAGTATATAGCATTGTTTCAAATTTGCAGAAAGTGACTCTTCATTGCTTAGCTCGGTGCGCTCAGAGCTAAGTCTCATGGCGGAAGTTAACGTTGAAAAGAAAATGAAAAAAATACTAAAATTGAGACAAGCAGAAACTACAAATTACTATCACTGTTTTCAAAGTCCCTTTGTTGCCAATCCTAGCTGAAATAAATTATGGTCAGGGCCAGATTATTCTCCGAATACCTCCACAATGAAGAAGTTTGATGGAAGAATCATCATAATTCCGTACGGGGACGAAATCAGCAGAACGGGAACTCTAAACTCTACTTTGATGACCAATTGTCAATTCCCCTCCAGTCTCAGATGTAACAGATAAGCAATGAAATAATTGGATGCACTTTTGTCTCCTTTCTATTGTGAGCAGTATCACGTGGCACAATGAAGATACTGAATATATACAACCTATATTTTGGAAGTGTATATGAGATTCTATTAAAATGTATTTCAGATGCTGAATTTCGATGAGCACGTTATCTGTGTGATCTGACCAGTGCGGACAATTTCATACACAAAGATGCAAGCATGAGATTCATTCTATTTATAAGCGAACGTGTTGAACTTGAAATCATGCATATGTTTATTGTGAATTAAGTACATTTCGCAGAAAAAATAAAACCCTCTTGTTTTGTTAAGGCAAAGCCTACTAGAGCTATCTGCAAAAGGACGGATACCTTCTCAAACACTGCTAAAATAGGATTTCACAAATGTCACGCAGTTAACATTTAAAAGCACTCGGGAGAGAGCAATGAAAAAAAAAGTGACTTCCACAACCAACAACAAATAGGTTTTACTGATCTCTTACAGTGTTGCCAATTTCTAAAGAAGAATTTCTACAAATAGGTGTTTAAGTGTTGTGCAAACAAAATTTTACACATTCTCAATAAATTTGCTCAAAATCTATCAAATTTTTCAGTTAAATAGAACTTAAATATTACATAAAACTGTCCTTGCATTGCTTGTCACGCAAAAGGAGTATTTCCGCCAGTATATGACGTCATCTAATCGATCTACGCGAGAGATTATGTTCCATGATTTGTTTTCAAAGAATCAAGGAACGAATCGTCTTATCTTCTCTGTTTACTTTTGAAGGCGTGATATCTCGCTAGATATTTAGAGTTGAAAGTAGATGCAAGTTTAAAAAAAAAGTTTATTTTTTAGAGATCTTTCGAACTGTATAAAAAGGTTTTGCTTTTAGTGAGAGATAAAAATGTTGTTTTTATCAAAATTTCAACATACCAGCAGATGCACCGGGAGCAATGAGTCAATCTCGGAATTGTTACGGACAAGACTTTTATATTAGTATATAAGTTATTTTACACAATTATCTTTGAATCCCATTAAAATTCGCGAAAGTCTTAATTTGAGTGCATGTAGTTGATTCATATTCTGTTGCAAAGCTGTATTTGATAATATATTAGAAGTCCAATACTTTATAAATAGCAGGATTGTGGGTAAAAAACTATAAACCAAGAAAATACCTAGAGTCTTAACGCATTTATGTAGTAACAACCACCGACTTAAGTATGAAATGTGAATTTAAAAAAAAAACAATAGCTAAAATAAATGTAAAAATTCTAAAATTTAAAAGAAAATGAATTAATTTTAAAATGTCTAAGAATCTTGTAAATGACCGCTATCATACGTAATATAATGTTTACAAATACAGAATAGAAAAATAAGGAAAGACCCAGCCGAAATTAAATACGATGCTGATATATAGTATCATTTGTTTATTTATGTATGACTATTTCATTTATTTGTGGAGTAATAAAATGTAATTTATAATGATTAGTCAGATAAAGTTACTGTAAAAATGCGATATTATTGTTATAGAACTTAGGTAATTACTGAGAAAAATAAAATTTAACAAATGATTTCTGTGAGCTGGAAAAGGATTTTCTCTATAGAGAAAAAATTCCATAAAACAATTTAATTAAGTGCACATTAAATATACGCAAGTTAAATAAATCAATAAATATTGGTAGAACATGAACGTTAAAAAAAAAATAAAAAAATCAAGATCCATAGGGTTGTGAATCCAACAATAAAAAATGTACAAAATACATTAATAATCTAATAGCAAAAATCAGTATACTCAAAAGATAAAAGAAAAAGTACTAATGAGGATCATGAAAATCGGGAACTCGTAAGGTCCAAAACCGGACAAGTAAAAGAATATTTATAAAGTATATGAAGTTAGCAAAATTCATTTAACTTGACTCTGTCCTGTTGAAGGTTTCGGGGGACATTTTAAAGCGAGCTGTGTTGTTAAAATTTTTAAGTATCAATATCAATATTAAATATCCCACAATCGAAGTTAAAAACAATCTATACTTCCTTCTTTATCAGCAACGTGGATACAGGCAGCCGGCATGAAAATACATTACGTCATGTTTATTTCAAAACGCAGCCCGGAACGAGTCAATGATCAAACGAGCCGCATGGAGCTCTTGTTGTAATGAGATATTTAATGCTATCTGATTTATATATACGACATATTAATCTTCTCCAACTCAATTATTAAACATGAAGTCCGAGCTATAATAGTAGAGCAGTGACACAATGATATTGACAGGTCGAAATGCTAATGAGTCCGTTAATAGGATATCTGAATGTTATGAGGACTGTTAGAATTCCACTAGAACACTGTCACATGAGATTTGATGCAGTGTTCATTGAGGAGTATAATGAAGGGTGCATTTGCATTTTGGTCCAGGAAGCTGATAGGTGAATCAGTTGTTTAATTTTAGAGATACATTCTGTGAGGTTTTACTAAATGTAATTACGAAGTTAGCTGATATTACATTCAGTACTGAGATATGCATTCCAGTGAAAGTTTTGCGATTCAGCTGTTTTCTTCAATTTATTTCTCACGAAATGCTTATTTTGCAACAAAAATTCTATTTAGATGTATAAATAACTTAACACAATGTTAGGATGTCAATAAATAACAAAATAAAGTACGTTAATTAATTTTGAAGTCATGTAGTAGTTGAAGTAATTCAATAGGGAATTCAGTGTCGCAAATTCTACAGAATTTACACACAAACAACTTTTTAAAAAACAAGCTTCTCTGTGTACTTAAAATGTTCTGCAATGTGTGGCACATCATCTAAGACTAGAACGTTGACTGTGTCGCATTCTAAACTGTGCAATCATATAGCTTGAAAATGAGTAATAAAAAATATTATAAACTGTCTTTATGTATCATTACTGTAATCAAACATTTTCAATGTTTCATTTTCTAGTAATAGATGGAGTAAAAGTAAAATACGTTGTATTTTTGCCTTATTATCGACGTATCCTAAAAATAAAAGATATCTAAATACTGAAAAAGTATTTCAGAAAATGTTCTGAGAAACTTAAGCAGAAGAAAATATTCTCTAATGCATTTCTCTTTATAATGCTATAACATTATAAAAAATAAAAATTATAACCGTCACCCCACCCAAATATTTTTATAAAACTTATTTGGCGACAACTATGGTGGTCTACATTTTAAAGAAAGGATTAGCATAAAAAATATGTATAATATGAAATTATTTCTGTATATTTATTTAGTTTTTTTTATTTTAATTCAACAGCTTTATAACTATAATTTTTTATACCTCTAAAATTCTATACGAGAAAACAATATTTTAGTAAAACTACTATTGTTTTTAAATTCCCCACTGACATTCTCCAGAAAAGGGATTTTTGTTATGTACTTTGTTTGCTAATGACTGTACTGCTAACTATTCTTTTAATGGTAATAAAAATTCTAAAAGCTTTCAATTGTATTAGAAAAGTAAATAATTCCATAAACCATTTTTTAAAGAGTTTTGATTGGGATATAGAATTTTAATAGAATTTTAAACAGTTTTGATTGGGATATAAGGTTATAGAAAAGAAGTGTGCTTATTTGTGGAATAACAATAAAAAATACTGTTTTAATAACTTCAGTTTTTGATTCATCGAAATGTTTGGAAGTTTAATTGTTTTGTTTTTAATTCTTTCTTAATTTTGGTCCTTTCTGTTGATGAACTTTAGAGCTAGAGCTAGAGCTTCCTCTTACAACTTAAATTGATTGAATACTTGTGTTATTCTGTCTTAACTGAAAGAATTCGGCCCGCAACACTCAGAATAAGTCTTCTTTTTATTGCACTAAAACGTGTAGATGTAGACGCAAAAATGAGCCTTCTGAAAATTCAAACAATATTTAGTGTATAATGATACCTGTATACGAGTTTAATTTGGCGTTTGACAAGAGCTCATTAGTCAAAATACTCATATTCTGAATTATTTTCCACATTGAAATTAATTCAAATGCGATTAATGCGAGAGTACCAGCTTCCTCCCCCACCACCAACCCCCTTCAAAAAAGTTTAAAAAAAAAAAAAACTTTCGTTTTCTGTATATAATATATATTATAAACACATATTTTAAATATGTAAATTAAATGTATAATTTTTGTAATAAATTAAGAAAAATCCAAGCATACATTGTTGTTAGCAAAGCCAATTAGCATGCGCTATAAGTTTTTTTCTTTGTCACTTTTTTTTTGGTGATCGATCCATAGCTGAGTGGATAAGGTAGGGAACATGGTGGACGGCAGAAGTGTGAAGGTCTGATGTTCCGGCCTATCGTGTGGCTGTCGATCTAATGGTCTGGAGTTTTTATCGGTTTTCTCCATATTGAACGTGAATTCTTGAAAAGTCCTCCTACCAAGGCGAACCCCATCCCCCAATCCCCGCCGTAATCAGGTGGCCGTCGTGTAGGCTTGCCAAAACACAAAACAAACAAACAAAAACTTTTGTTTAGTGATTTAACTTTGCAGTTTCGCTTGATCTTCTTCGCCATTTTCTACTTTTGACATGCTGCTCAAGGATGATAAGTCCAGTCCTCTGTCCCTTTCAACACGATGCGTATTTAGGTGGTGAGGTTTGGGTCATCCCCGAGGAGTGGTCAGGGCCCAAATTCTGCCACATATCTCGAGTAAAAAATTTGACCTAATAATATCTCTTATCTCATTAAACTCACTTGTTAAAGGAATAGTATCTCAACCAACTACCGTACGTATTTTTTCATAGTTTTGGTGTACCGGGTGACCAAAAAGGTCCGTAAAAACTTTAAAAATTCATTAACAAAGAAAAAATAATGATAGAAATTGCGGTTTGCACCAGTGGCGGATCCAGAAATTTTTTTTGGGAGGGGCTAAATTTTTTAAAAAGTTTGTTTCGCCCAATTAAAATGCACTATAAATCAAAATTTTAGTCTAAAACAAATAACGATACAAAATTGCGGATTGCATGGATAAGATTAGAGATGTTTCAGATTTTTTTTTTAAATTGGAGACTTGCTTCCCATTATGGATGTCAGTGCCACCTATCTGTAACATTTGGAACTACAACCTTTCTTGTCACTAAGAAAAAACCCCATCACCCGCTAAACCTATTGGTGCAAACCGCAATTTTCTATCATTATTTGTTCTATGTTAATGAATTTTTAAATTTTTTATGGTGTATGAATTTTTAAATTTTTTTGGTCACCCGGTATTAGAGAGATTCCAATTAGGTAAGCTCTACTAAAGTGCTTTTTCGTGAAATAATCCCTCAAAAGGCCAATGATGTTTGGAACATCCTCTTAAGTGTAAACAATATTAAAATCCAATAGGCATTGGTTAATTTATAAAATTCAGGACCAAAAGTAATCAGCGACATTCAAACGTTGATTACTTATTACAGAGCTGTTGATATATGTTATTATTAAGCAGATGCCCTTCTCTGTTCCTCCATATGCAAACGATAACTGTTAAACATCAATACAACCCTCCGTTATTGCAATGTGTGTTCATTTACCTGTCATTAAACGCCTTGCTCTATTCATTACATTGAAACGTTTACGACATTTAACAGATTACAATCATTATGAATTATCACATTGTGAAACTGCGTCAACAGCTTGTCAGGGTATTGCCTATGTATAATATTAAGTTTATCCTTATTTAGTAAGGTTTAGATTTATTTACAAATGGATTTCAGAAAAATGATATCAGCAGAATTTTGTGGAGTATGTTGCATCTTACATTAGAAAGAAGTCTTTAATATAATATTTACCTGCCACTATCAACGAACAAAAAATTCCTAAATATTGTACATTGTGATAAATGCATACTAACTCCTGCAAGATGCAGTTTGATAAATATTCTAGCATATACATAAAACTGAAAGAAAAGGTATTTACTTATTAAAAAAACATATATGAATAGCTATCATTTCGGAATAACTAAAGAAGTTTATACAACATTTTTGGTAAATTAAATTTAAAAAAAAACAATATTTTAAAGGGTATAAAACTGTATTTGTTCAGTGTGACCACAAATGAAAAGCCAAATTAGTATTTGGGCTTCCCTGAAATTTTCAAGTACATGTACACTTCTTACAGAAGAAATACCCAGAAATTTTGCACTTATTTCGAAGTTGGTGTACGGTTTTCAAAGCATTATTATATGAATTTGCAGAATTCGTATGTGGGGAGGGATAGGAACTCCAAATGTTTTTAATTAATGTACGGTGCATAAATTGAACTTGTATCATTTTATAAATTTAAAAATGTTAAGGGAAATTTAATTTGATCAAAAATATTATGGCTTAGTTAGTTTAGAAATTGCAGCACTTCATTGTTGGTGTATTCTTTTCGAGAGACCCTGTTTATAGATTTGAAAAAAAATCCTAAAACATCTATCATAACATTTGGAAACTGAGAATACGGATCATAAACTAGAGTTTGCAAAAATGCACAAAGAGTATGCGTTAGACAGTGTTGCATCTTGACAAAGTTTTTTATAACCATTACTTTCCACACCACTTTTTACCCATAAAAAACGTGTTTTCAGAGCTATGCGAAATGAATCCGTGTAAATTTATATGTTTAAAAGAAAGTGAAAGTCTATGGCATGTGATGCAACGGCACATTGTTCATGAAGGACCTCAGAAACGTGTTGCAGACAGAAGGTACAAGAATCAAGTATAAGGAAACAATGCAGCTCGTTGAATCACCCATGGAATAAAAAGGAAGGAGAACAAAATGATGAAGTAGAACACGGAACAAAAAGTGAGAACCTTCTGAAATTGCCATAGTAAAACAGAGAAAAAGAAAGCTACTGTAGTATAAGGCAATTTACTGTAAAATGTGATAGAAAAATCTATAATACATTGTAATCAGTAGAAAGTAAAATTATCTTGTAAGGATATTTAAGCCACAACATAAAAGTTTTCAAGATGCAAATTAAATGATAATGCAGAATTAAGAATAAACTACTATATGCTTTCAAGAAACTCAGTTCGATCTCCGATTGAAAGTTCTTAAAGTTAACTCATATTTAATTTAACTGACTAATAATATTTCACAAATGTTTGATCGTTATGAGATTTAGTAAATTCTACGGCCAAAGACGCATTTTGATACACTCTTAAAATTGTGCCTCTTGATCTAAGAAGCGGATTGTACCTTCTGTTATTTTAATATGAAAGGCACATAGCCAATGTACCTCTGATATTGTATCAAAAATTGAATTAGATTTCATGGCAGAAATGTTCAAAATATGCCTCTTAAATAGTCACACTTTTAAGAGTGTACATCTATGGGCTTGTATACAGATTACAGTTTCCAATGTATCCGTATTCGTTACACAGTGAATGCATTACGATTGTTTTGGTTGTGATACGACAAAAGAGACAATCATTTGTAGATCTGGAAGCAAATTTTTTGGGATTTAAGAAAAAGTGTTAGATCTGTCTTCTTCATCATCGAGTAGGCATATTTGTACTACATGCAACTTCTGGGACAAAAAAAAAAAAAAAAAAAAAAAAAAAAAAAAAAAAAATTGAATAACGGTCTAGGATAGATGACTTATGTGATCTTCAGCAACATTTTATCCCATTAACTGTCGAAATATAAATTTCCATTTCGAATAATATATATAAAGATTAATTTCAGAGAGCCTGCCTATAATATTGCATTTTACCTCTAATGCAATGTAATTGAAATGAATATGAACTTAAAGTATGTGTAAATATATTTATATTTTAAGTAACACATCATTTAATAAAACTTTAAAAATAAACCTATTTCCCATAAAATTGAAAAGAAAAACAAAAAATATAAATTAACTGTCGATAGTAAAATAAATTACAAATAAAACTGTCAGTTTTACAACAGTCAGTAAACAAACATTCTAATTATTCTCATTAGGGGACTTGAGGAAAATCTTTGAAATGATATATTTTCTGATATGACAATGTTCATTCGGACTAAAAAAAACTAGAACAGGAAAAATTAGTGAAAATTAATAGAAAATTTAAAGATTTCTCTTCAAATTCTCTAACAATACCAGAAAATCTACTAGTGATATCTCCATTATATGCACCTCAATAAAATAGCTTACAATCATCAACCGATAACGTCTATTTGCAGATCGTGCGATTCATTTAAACCAATGATATCCACGACTCTGTGGTTTTAAAATGCCTTTATAAAGCCTATCAAAAGGAGAACGATTGAGAGTCGTTTGTCAATTTTCCTCGCTGGAATTAATATCATATTCATGAATTTGACATGAGTCCACTGAATAGTGAATGACAATATAGGATTAGGATTCGGACAGCCCGGATGACATTGAAATACGCTTATGATCATATGAGATTTTGATCATCTAAATGACTTCGTAGTTGTGTTTGCCGAAGGAATGTCTTGGGTATAATATCCATCCAGCAGTTTATCGATTTCTGACATGCTTAAAATCACTTCAGCGTTCAGGTCCTAAACAGTGATGAATAAAAACATGTTTTTGAGAATGATATTTTTAATTTATAAACGAATGTAATTAACAGATTGCATTCAAAACTTTAACTTGTTATTCATCTCTTCAAAGTGTTGCATGTTGGAGAAGAATTTAGACTTTGGAATTGGGGCCAATTATTGATCTTTTACATAAGCAACGAAACACAGTCACCAGCAGTCACTTTTAGATGTACGTATCATAAAATTTATCTATCTGAAAAGAATGCCGTCATTATGCACCTCAGATATCCTTGAAATCTTTGCATTGAACACAAATGTTATGAAAACAAAATTATAAAACAAACCAAGACTTGCCTATAACTAAAAAGAAAACAAAAGGCGTTTGGTTGATTTTTTTCGTGAAAATAGTAATGCTTGTAAGTAGGAAATAACTTTGCAGTAAAAATTAAATGCAAATGATTGTGCCCAAATTTTTAGATAATTGTAATACAAATGCATAAAAATATGTATTAATGTTATTTTTTATTTTACTAGTATCTGCCATATTTCAGTTTTCTACAACGAAAATTATCATACTATTTAAAAATTTTATGAATTCTGATAATTTAGATTCCAAAGTAAATCTACTTTCCCCGAAGTACAATGTAATTAACTATCAATGTATCTAACATTCAAATCAAATGGATTTAAAATTAAGTTGTTGAGAGTTATAATCAAATAAGTGGCATTCAATATAGTTTGGCATTCACAACTGTATGTTATTGATTCTACTCTGAAATTTTAAATTAACTTCCAAATTCAACAGTTCTTGTAAGTGTCTGTCAAAAATGTCTTAGATACTTAAGGTTGAAAATTACTAAATGTGAAAGTAAATTACATTCGTAGTTCAAAGAAAAAACGACTTAAGACTCGAAGCCAATAACTGTTCAATAAACAGGCAATACTGTAACAACAACTGATACACTGGTTTACTTTTCATCGAGAACAGTGAGAAAAAATAGTAAAATAGTATGAGGAAATTTGAAGCTATAAAAACTACTGAATCACCGGAAAGATTTTTAAAAACATTATATGATAATTTCATTATTAAATACCTGTCTTAGCCAATTGTGTTATTATGACTATTTGTTCTGTTGTTGATATCTAATACCGTATTCTATTGAACTCGTTTAACAGTCATGCTTTTAATAACAAGAAAAAAATAATGATGTAATTAGATTATATTCTTACATTTGAAAATGCATTTATAGGAAAAAAGAAAAGTTTTACATTATTTATTCAATCCTTGTGAAGAAGCATTAAAAAAAAACATGACCGATAATGTTAAAACGATGGCATACATTTGTTTAAAAATTCCAAGTATAAACCTAATGAAATGTCAAGGGTATATTATAATTACGGTATAGTAACTACTCATTTATCTTGACTCTAGTTTATTAAACCCATCTATTGAGTTCTGAACGATTAAAAATCTGTTATCTTAATTAAACCAATACAATTTATGTCTGAGTGTGTGCTTGCAAACATTTACATAAATTTCTGTTATCATGACAAGTGTCCGATGCCCACTGGTACATTTTGATTAAGTATTTAATATCACCAACTCTTCGATTTAATGAATTCATTAATAAATCTGCCAAAGAATCTCCAGGTGTACTCCCATCTGTTATTAACAGTTGCGTTCATTAACATTTTAAATCTTTTGAATTAGATTTAAGATAATGAAAATCGATAAGGGAAATATCAATGCAATTACTTTTTTAATGGAAACAAAACTCGTGTTGATATTAAATAAATTTTATTTCTGCACTTTTGATCATTAAAGCATCGTTTAATTTGTCTAAATGTGGAGAAATATTTAATTTGAAAAAGCATTCAAAATCGTATCGTTTGTATTCAAAAACTGATATTGTTTAGTAGGTAGAAATTAAAACTTTAGCGGACAAAATTTGGCAAGTTATATTAAAATGGCATCAAAGGAATTAAGCGTACAGACAATCTAAAAAAATTCAATGCAATAGCAACGGATATACAACATGCTAACATTAAAAATATACTTCTGGGCATTAAGGTAATTTTGCACTTTTCCATCTTAAATTTAAAAAAATTCTTCAACAATACCATTTTATAAGCAATAAAAATTTATCTATTTATTTACTTGTTAACATTTGACTTTTGACACAATTTTTAATTAAATTAATCTTTCAATCAAAATTTCACACATTGGAGGAAGATTGTTATCTGTACAGCGCAATATACGATGTTGTTTTCCCTCTCTATAAATTCATTATTGTTATTCAATGGTATACTTTAATCATTGAAATCAGTTCTTGATTCACTTACAATTTTATATGGCTCATAATTTTATAACGATATACTTGGATATTTCTGGGATACTTCCATTGGACACTTTTAGAAATCGAATGAGAAATATAGTCTTAAAAACCACCAAGAGACATATAAAAGAGGACAGTGTAAATTTAATAAATGTTTATTAGTTCCTGAAAAGTCACTTTGAGAAAATTTGTAATATATGCAATATAGAAACTGAATGAGAAATAGAAAAAAGCAAATATATTTGGGATTATTATACCACCTAAACTGAAAGAAAGAGTAATTAGATAGCCATAAGTGAATACTTAAAAAATTACAAAAAAATATTAAATGACATTTGTGGATAAATTAGCGCGATTTGTATAACGCTTGCATACAGATGAAATACTATTTTTAAAGCTAGATTCACACGACAAAATTTGCATTTATAGTTAAAATTTTATTAGCTTGCATGAGATCTCACTAACACTGCATGAAGAAATGACGTATTTGTTCAATGAAAGAAAAGAATAGCTTCCAACATCAATTTTTTCTAGCTTTCAGCTTTAAATATAAATAGTATTGCTTATGTTAAAACCCACAAACCATATCCCAGTTCTGAAATAGAATAAAACACGCCAAAGCGAATAGAATGCTGCGAGAAAAAGTATATATCCGAGCTTTGAGCCTGACACTGAGAATTAATTTGTAAACACAACTGGAGCTAAAGCGGATATACATTCAAAAAATGAAGCGTTATAAGAGGATAACGCAAAGAACACGAGGATTTCTTGTTTTCCATTGAAAAAACAAATGGAGAACTAAAAATGGAGGGATTATGTGTTTTCGAACTTTATCTATCCAATAAAAGCGTTCGCTTTACGTCATGCATTTTCATCAAGAAAAGCAGGGAGGTTTTAAGAAGATACATGCGTTAGGATCCCAAGTGACCTGTTTCACAAAGATTACCTTCTTGTTTACATGCATTGCTTTTTCTATTATTTTGGCGGTTTTGGATTTACATGGGAAGAGAGAAGGATGAGCCTGTAGAAAGTAAATGAGATTCCTGGTAAAATGGCAATTTTTCTTTTAAAATTGATGCCTTGCGGGAAGAAAAATACAACGTTTAATTAATAGATGTCATTTTTATTTAGAGAATTAAGTACGCGGATTTATTTCAGAGAATGATGTATTCGTATATAAAGAGAGAATGGTAAGATGTACGTTTAAAGCATTCAGGTTCGTAAATTCTCTTTGGAAATAGAAGAGTGGGTTTACGAATCAGAATTTTTTCTTTTACCCCTGTAAAGTTCGGAAGTAGTATTTCAATTAAAAAAAAAATTGTAGTTCATAATATAGCAGGAAATCCACCGATTCGGCAGAAAAATGCAGGATTGCACCTCATTTCAATTCCCAGACAGTTAGATCGCAAGACATATTATCAGACAGTTAGACATCAAACATATAAAATCTTGAAAAATAATGGATTAATTATGGAATTATCTTCCAAAAACTAGGCGGAAGCTAACAGGCACATAATAAAATGAACAAGAGTAAGATTTTTTAAATATACTTGTAAGGACCGAAAAGACTGAATTTGGCATCCTACATACTAATAAGAATTATCCATTAAAGACGTGTGTCTTTGAACAGATGTTTACAGGCCCCAAAACGGCACTGCATATTGAGAATGAAAATTTTGATAATCATCTTATTCACCCAGCAGAAAAGATTTTATAACATACAGGCCTTTGTTGGATGTTGCATTCGTCTCGTCCATTGGTTTCACGTAGATCATCTGAAACTGGCTCGATATGTTAAAGGTGTCCTGTTATTTTGATACTCGCACTTTGTACAGACATCTTCTTCCCTTATAAAATGCCTCAAATTCTAAGATTTATGTACCCTTGCATAATAGTCCACAAACATAAAATTTGTAAACAGGAGGGCTCGTTTCTTGCAATAGAAATGGTGCGCACGTCATGGTGAAGATGAGCCCGCACAAGAATTCTTTGTAACCCAGCAAAGATGGAGAGAAGAATTCCACGTCAACCTAAGAGGTTGATTTGATTCGTTTATATTGGAGGGATGGTGCCGAGCTCAAGGCTATTATAAGATCAGCCATTGAAGATTCTCCGAGAATAAGAGTTCTGTGAACTGATTTATCATAAATTGGTGAAAAAAAGGATTTGACCTTATTTTCTGTTGAGCATAAATAATGGTTCTACCAACAAATTATCTTAAGTGACTTTTAACAGGAGACGTATACTACCTGTTGCTCAGGCTAAAGGCTCTTTTCGGAAATACGTCTTGCAGTCGACCTAAAAATACTTGATTCAGTTACAGCAATGAGTTCCTAAATTAATTTTTCAACAAATTTCAATGACGTCGTAAATTTAAGGTCAAATTATCTTTGTATGAGTGTTCAGTTCTAGCGAGACAGTTAAGAATCTTACGTACTGTATAGCATAAACTGAATAATACCATTTGAGAGACCATTATCTGTCAAGCAATGTCTGCAAAGTGCTTGTAAGGTTCAAGAGTAAAATCTCTTTTCATCGTCAATGATTCTTAGAACGTATTAAAACTGATATATAGACTTTTCATTTAAAAATGATGCATGCTTTAACAATTATAATAAACCGTATTACGTAATTTTACAAAATGTGTAGGCAACTCAACTTTCAAAACCAGGCTTTATACCTTTTTATTCAATTTTACAAATACCTTTAACTTTTTTTACCAGTCTGTATAGTTTAATTTAGTCCAGGCATTCAGAGTTTGTGGATTAAGGCCGGTTGACTCCACTAGGATCCCTAGGTCTATAAGGGGAATGCCCTCCTTGGGGACTCCGGGTATTCAGAGAATAATTGGTTTCGTATACTGATGGATCGAAAATGCTTGACAAAGTTGGAGCTGACTAGTATTGAGAGTTTTTTCTATTCTATGTTCTTCTCTTCATTTTGTGTCCATACCGTAACAATTTTGATATAGATAAGGGGAAAATTAGATTTACAATTGAAAATATTATTGTTAACTACCCAAAAGTATCGTTATTTCTTCAGAATAGCTTTCAGCCATACAAACAATTTCTGTACATAATGGTGCGCAACCAAAATCATTGAATCCTACAAAAGAAATTTTTATCCTTTACCCTCAGAAGGGATGACTGGTCTTAAAGTGTATTCTGACGCATGATGGCCATGTAGCAGTTACGGAATTGGCCGATAAACTAGCTAAAAAGTGCTGAAATTTTGCAATAGTGGGGTGCTGTGGCGTAGGCAGAAAATTTTCATGGGATGGGGTTACGACTACTGCAACTCACATATATGTATAAGTGTGTGTGATAAAGAAGTGAAGAATATACATTTTGTATGGCAAAAAATTCCTAATGAGTTTGTGACCTCCTATTCCCGCCCTTGGCTACGCCATTTACACCAGTGAAAAGAAAAAAAAAATATTATGAGGAGAAATTATGAATTTCTTTGAAGATAAGAAGTAGTGGGATTCAAATAGTAATATTATATATATATACTTTCTCAAATTCATCGTAAGTTGCATTGAGGCGTTCCATTTGGACAATGGACATGATTGTCTCGCAAATTATCTGCATTAGTATATGTACACTATCTGGCTGAAAGTATCCGGACATCCCCTAAAAAAGTGGTTTTGGTGGATGACGCAATTTGATGCGCAATCGAAAGCTATAAAAGTGTTGGTAGTGGTTTGTCAGGTTGTATGTATGCGTTTGTGAAGCATTGAGTATGTCAAAGGAGCTTAGTGAGTTCGATCATGGCAGTATAGTGGGATGCCACCTATGTGAATGAGATTACGGGCATTCTACAGAATCCTAAATCCAATGTGAGTGATGTAATTGTGAAGTGGAAACGTCGAGACAGTGAAACTGCAGAAAAACGGAGTGGTAGGCCGAAAAAACTTAGTGAACGCAACTCTGAAAAGGGTAGTGAAAAACAATCGCAAGTCCACGTCGGGGGAATTTCTCAGGAGCTCCAAAGTTCATCAGGCTTTAGTGTTAGCAGCAGGACTGTTCGTCCAGAGTTAAAGAACTTGGGATTCCATGGTCGTGCAGCCGCTCACAAGCCGAACATCATTCCACAGAATGCAAAGCATCGATTGCATTGGTGCAAAGATCACCGTCATTTGACTGTGGAAATGTGGTAAACTGTTCTTTTGGAGTAATGAATCTCGCTTCACAGTCTGGCAGTCTGAGGGACGCGTCTGAGTTTGGCGGATGCCCGACAAGCGTTTTTTGTGTGACTGACTGAATTGTGCCGACTGTTAAGTTTGGTGGTGGCAGTATAATGGTGGAGGCGTTTCTCGTGGTTTAGCCTGAGTCCGTTAGTTCCTGTAGTTGGAAACATGAACTCTGCGATGTATGTGCATATTCTGGACAATGATGTATCCCAAATCTGTGGCAATATTTCGGGGGAGGACCATTTATCTTCCAGCAGGATAACTGCTCCATTCACACATCCAGTCTTGCACAGACGTGGTTTGACGAAATGGGCGTTCAAAAAGTGGACTGGCCTTTTCAGAGCCCCGATCTAAATCCCATAGAACACCTCTGGGACGAATTAGAGTGCATATTGCTTAGCCAGCCAAATCGACCCTCCTCACTGCAAGCACTCACTTCAGCTGTGATGGACGCCTAGAAGTCAATTCCTATGGCCACCTATCAAAAACTGGTGGAATGTCTTAACAGACGTGTGCATGCTGCCATCGATGCAAAAGGGGGACCAACACCATATTAATATGTGCTTC